>WFMF01000185.1:0-77500 GCA_011033025.1 Beroe forskalii
TGGACTGACGCGCAGTGAATGTGACTTGAATATAGCTATGCAATGAATAATGAAGTTAATTTACAATCAAAGAATTAAGTCATGATCAGCACAGAACTTCTACTTGATGCTGGGATTACAGGAGGTAATCAATGTGTGAAGTGGGAACAATACATTTATACAATATTTCAAATCGAGGTATATAAGTCACGTATTATAGGTGCAATGTATATTTAAAAACCTGTTACATTTTCAATAACTCACTAAAATTTCAAAACGGTAATCAATGAAATTTAACCTGCAATGTTACAAGTCTTGGCACAAGACCTGCATTAGACTGACATGATACCAGCATTAGACTGGCGCCTGGCAAAAGTGGCAAGCAATTGTGGGCATAATTTCATACCTCAAATAATTTCCGTTTTTTCTGATTAAAATTCGTCATAATTTACATCACATAGCTTACCCTTAAAACTACTCAGCAACAATATAGGTTGTGAATGGAACTAATTAAATTATTAGGTAGCATGTGCTTTAGTGAATTAAATTAGTTATCTTGAAAATGCAAGTGATTGAGGCATTCCGGCTTGAAGAAAACAACATGAAATGCAACAGCAGATATCAGAAGATAATCAGAAAACAAGGATTAGAAGAATGACGCAATCTTCAAATTTGCATAAAAATTGTCAAGCATTCCTTTATTAGCATTATTCAGCTTTAACTTTACCCAGCCATGTAAACATCTGGTTTTAGGAACAGACCTTCCGCCAACCTAAGTGTTATGTGTCAGGAAAAGCTGCAGAGTACGTTGAACACAAAATATATGTGAGCTGCTGACACCACAAGAAAACAAGAACAGTAATTACTGTGTTTTAGTATGCAGGCATTGGAATAACTCCTTGTAATCCTACTTTTACTCTTTTATACCTGTCTGGATCGATTGAGTGGGGGGTGGCAGAGATGCCTGATTCAGGGCCTCCAGGCACCAAACTCCGGCTTGGAGAAGGAGGCATCTCAACCAGGGGGGAGGAGAGACCTTCAACACTGCTCATTTGAGAGGATCGATCGAAACCTGATATGTCCAGAACATGGCGCTCCTGAGAAAAGGGATATAATAGTCTCACGCACATTTAACATAGCTCCTCTGCGAATTACATCCCTTGATATCTAGCGTCTCTCACATACACTTTATAAGGATGCTAAATGAAAAACCCATCTATTACATGAGCTCTATTTGATAAATCCGACACCGCATCAATGTTATATCTTCTCTACATCAACATTATATAAAATAGATCTTTGCTAATTCACATGCCAAGATATCATGCATCTTCTTTGTATCCTCATGTAATTTATAGCCCCAAGATGAATATTATTCACAGTCATCCCCAAACCACAGCTACATATAACAAACGTGTTACAAATATGCATAACACGTTCGACTATTATATTACTTTAGCGAAAGCCATTCATAACATATCTAAATTTATCACGGCTCCACTCTTCGAGTGTCGCGTGATAAATTAGATATAAATATTTCGTAGCAAGCTACTCAATATTTATATCCTATTACATACTCATTTCATTCGTATGTAATAGAGATATGTTAATTCCTGGTCTTTCGCTAAAGTACATATAGAGTGAATGATGGGAAGACTAATAGATAATGATACATACAGCTGTACCACATTAAAAAGATGTTTGAGTCAAATAATATACAATCAAATGCTTTCTGAACCTTTTGTTGTATAAATGTACTTTAGCGAAAGACCAGGAATTAACATATCTCTATTACATACGAATGAAATGAGTATGTAATAGGATATAAATATTGAGTAGCTTGCTACGAAATATTTATATCTAATTTATCACGCGACACTCGAAGAGTGGAGCCGTGATAAATTTAGATATGTTATGAATGGCTTTCGCTAAAGTAATATAATAGTCGAACGTGTTATGCATATTTGTAACACGTTTGTTATATGTAGCTGTGGTTTGGGGATGACTGTGAATAATATTCATCTTGGGGCTATAAATTACATGAGGATACAAAGAAGACGCATGATATCTTGGCATGTGAATTAGCAAAGATCTATTTTATATAATGTTGATGTAGAGAAGATATAACATTGATGCGGTGTCGGATTTATCAAATAGAGCTCATGTAATAGATGGGTTTTTCATTTAGCATCCTTATAAAGTGTATGTGAGAGACGCTAGATATCAAGGGATGTAATTCGCAGAGGAGCTATGTTAAATGTGCGTGAGACTATTATAGTCAATTCACAAAACAAATTCCTGGCAACTTTCCCAGCATACCTTGACAGGAATTTCTTCCTCACTGGGCTCCTCATCTTCACTCTCTGTGAGCTCCTCTTCACTGTCATCCTTGTCTGGCACTGCTCCACTCACCCTCAGCAGCTGTCTGCAAAGCTTGTACTCCTCAAACAGACTCGTCCTGATCGAAGTAAAGTGATAGTTCTAACTTGCTACTGGAGTCAAAATTCACTGAAAGGTTTTTCAATGAGAAAAAGGGCAAACCATGATAATTCATTATATGCCAGATTTCCCAAAACTTACAAAAGTAGAGCTTCATAATATCATAACTTTTGTTGAGATTGGAGTTTCTAGATGAAATTTTGGAACATCACAGGTATGTACGATACAATTTTGCGCAAAAATTTGAAGTTTCCACCTCGAAAATGGCCTAGTTATCAAGGAAAGACATCATAACATCATTTTCTTTGCTTCAGGAGCTCAGACATGCACCGAAATTTGAGGTGATGTTGCTCAATGATCAAAAAAGTGGTAGCTCGGTAATCTACCGATGCACACCCGGGGTACAACCTGGGTACACCTGGGGTTCACCTCGGGCACATGTCGGGCACAAGACACACCTGGAGCACATCTGGGCACAACCACCAGGGGCAAACCTCCAGTTTGCTTAAAACTTTAAAAGGCCATTGAGATTATTATATGGGTCGTTCTGTAATGCAAAAAGTGACCTATGCAAGGTCACAACTCACATTCCAAAATGCAGAGATAAGTAAATGATGTTTGTTTGCAAATTATTTACAGATAGTGTTTATAATCCATTATTGCGGCGCGTTTTTTCATGAAAATTTCACAATTTTGGGCATTTTTAGACTTCAGAGCATTATGGAACTAAAGTTGACATTTATTTTTGAGCTTCAGATGCAGAAATATGGCCAAAAAACAGTTTTTTTTAGCTAAACGCTTCAAATTTTTGGTTCAAAAATATATCGTCCTTACCCAAGACATCTCAAACTTTCACAACAAAAGTTATGCAGCTCTACTTTTCTAAACTTTTTTGGGACACATGGTAGTTATGGTTATGAATGAAAATCAAAAATTCATTAATTGGCAATCGCTTTGAGGCTATAAGAGATCCAAAATATCATGCAAAGTCAATAATCTAACAAAGCAACAAGATAAAGTAATGCGAATGAGTCATAAGATGCTGTTCATAAATCATTATGATGGCTTGCTCGTGTCCTGCATAATCCAGTCCACAACAAACCATGCATTAACTACCTAATGAAGAGTGGTAGCCGGTGTTTAAGAAGCCAGGTGAGCAGCAAAACCTGAACATGTTTCTCTGGGACAGGAGCTTGGATTGTTATTCCGATGACAGGCACCTTACAATCTCGATACACTTCCAATAGACGCTCTGTCTTTCTCTCATAGAACAAAGGACGGGCAAATGCCTGCAGAATGTTTACAGTTTATTTGAGTGTGAAACCATAGTGGCAAATTGTGAGAGTTTCATGGTAAGTTTGAATTACAGTATACCTATTCACATCTACTAATGATGCCCTCAATTAATTACTCATATTCTAAGACAAGTCATATGAAGGTAAAGCAATGATCAGTACATATAGAGCTATTGGCATATGAGCATAGTAAATTACCTCACATATGCTTTTTGAGCATGGGCAACCTGGTAAAATACTTGCACAATAAATTCTATTATTACCCTGCAGTGTAATTACTTTTCGAATTTTTGAGCAATATTAATCATGTAATTCCACCGTACCCAGCAGTTGAATTACTGTCAAGTGTGTAATTACTATACCTCAACTGTTGAATTACTATTCAAGTGTTGAATTACTATTCCCAACTGTTGAATTACTACTGTTGAATTACTACAAATTTTCTGAAACGGCCATTCGCACGATTCTAACCTATTTTCTATCTATGTGAGGATGTAAATAGGATAATAATAAGCTCCCATGATATCTGTTATCGCACTTTTCATATAAAAACGATTCGATGTAATTTATTCTTAACCGCATGTATACTGTGACACAAGATAAAATAGCGATCAGGAGCACAATATGTTCGGTACGATATATGTTATATTCTTAATGGTACATTCGGTAGCATAAGATAAAGTAAATAAGGAGCACAATAGATAAAATACGATAATATATACGATATTATAGGGCAACACAAGATTAAAGATAAATTAGATAAAAGGACTGCTATCGTATATACCTGATTGGCGCCACCTAGACGCGCGTGATAACCTGGGTTCCAATGTTTATTCAATATTTATCTAGTGTTAGAGATATAACGCAGACTTATGGCGCCATATATATGGTGTATTGCTCCATTTTATCAATTTCATTTGCATTATTACTGTGCGCCGTCATTTCTATCTGTCAGTTTTCGTTTCTTCTATGGTTGTGGAGTGAATTGTTTTGTTTTTGATTGAGTACCTACTCAACTTTCATGATTCATGTTTTTCATGGCGATGAAAGATCATAACAAACTTTTTGTAAAGTACATACACTACGTCATACACCAACAGTATGCATCAATGCTGAGCGCTGGTTCTATCATATTTTGGTCTTTTGAGAGTTTGAGTATTCGCTGAATTGACCCTGATGATGATGTGATGTTGACTTTTACAAATTCATCCCTTTTACAAATTCATCCCTACCTAGCTATTGTTCATAAAACATTGGGTTCGAATACGTAATACGTTCATCCGTATGTTTCTAAGTTTCAACCCGTATCCTTTGATTGCTGCATACATGGCAGGGCAATAATACAGTAAATACACACTTGGGTGTGTAAATAACCATCGTAATTGCACTCGCAAGCTCGTGCAATTACTCCAATAAATGCACTCGCAAGCTCGTGCATTTATTGCATGAATTCCACTCGCAAGCTCGTGGAATTAATGTGGTAATTACACACCCAAGTGTGTATTTACCGTATATAATACAGTGCCATACAGTTGCAATATAACCTCAAGACAATTGTAAACTGGCTGAGCCCTATCTGCTTATCCGCATTATTGCATATATAATAACCATGTAATTGTAAACATTATAATTCCTTTTAAGGTGATTCTGAAAGAATTGCCACTTATCATCAACCCTACTACCCTACATTCTTTTCAAACTTTAGTCTTACTATAATAATATTCTGCTTTGGTTCATACTAAGATAGCCTTAGCCTGTATGGTTCAAAAGAGCATAAGATGCTGTAGAGGGGCGATATTTATGAGTCATTAAAGTCTTATGAGTACCTACTTTTTGATAAATTCTGATCTCCCTCTATTTTGTGACAAAATAAGAAGCAGCTTTTAATTCTTTATAAAAAAAACTTTATGATCATTCTACGTTCAAGGTCAGTAGTTCCTCAATTTTAAATTTAATAATAACAAGAAGTTTTCTTAAGAATTTTGATATTCATATTTACTTACTGGTAATGAAAGGAATGCATTGAAATAGTCACAGAAAACTGAATCACGTTTAAGTATCTTGGAGCATGTCTTGTAATTGATAGGCAGACCTGAAAAATTCAATAAGTTAAGAGGTTTAAGTTAATAAATGTGTGAGGTGATAAATCAGTAAGAAATAATTATTTCAGGATCCACAAAAAGCTGTTGATTCATGTCAACTATATTGAATGTTATGCAATGGTTGACAACAAGTTATCTAGACAAATTGAAATGTGAGCTGATTGGCAAGTTTGGATCAATTTCGAGAATTTGTATATGCGGCTGTTCATTAAACATAGTATATACCCCATCGTTGTGGACATTTTCTATTTGAGGGGATGCAGATTTTGGACAAAACCCCACCCATAGTTTTATGAAAGTAATATTATACCTAAAATGGTGTTCCTGAATATTTTTAGGTGCCATATGGTCACCACTGCAGAATTTCAATCATGAGACCCTCCTGCTCAAAAGTATCCAATAGCAAGGCCCTTCAAAGATTTTTGGAGATAGGAACCTAATGAGGTAAAAGGGTCACAAGAGTTTATAATCTTGTCTAATCGATCCATCATGTCCAATGGACAACCAATGGGCATCCATTTAACATGATGTACTATGGGTAAAAATGTCAAGTGATGTTCAATGGATCCAATGGATCCATTGGATACATTTTTTATTTCAATGGACATGTTCAATGGACATGTTCAACAAATCCAATGGACACAATCACCAAACATGGTTTGGTATATGAACATAAGACTGGTATTTTTGTTTTCCTAATATATTATATGTTTTGAAGTTATATCATCATCATAAATAGCATGCCCAATGGATCCAATGGACGAAATGGATCCAATGGACGAAATGGATCCAATGGACGAAATGGATCCAATGGACGAAATGGATCCAATGGACGAAATGGATCCATTTGACACAATGTCCAATGGATCCATTGGAAATAATGTAAAATGGATCCAATAGAAATAATGTATCCAACGGACACAATGTGTAATGGGTCCAATGGACTTGTCCACTGGTGTTCAATGGACACAATGGATCCAATGGTGTTCAATGGACACAATGGGTCCATTGGACTCATTGGACACAATGGATCCATTAAACAAAAAAACAGTCTGATGTCCATCTACCAAACCATGTTTGGTGATTTTGTCCATTAGATCCACTCCAATGGATCCATTGAAAATGTCCTGGACAGAACATCAAAAATGGATCCAATGGATCCATTGAACACCACTGGACATATTTTTGCCGATGGACATCATGTTCAATAGATGTCTATTAGATGTTCAATAGACATGTCCATTGGACATGATGTATCCAATGGATTCATTGGACAAGATTCATAACTCTTGTGACTCTTTGACCTTTGAGATTTCGAGCAAATGTTTTTTCTGCAAACTGCCTTCTACTAAAAATTTGAAAACTAAGAAATGGTGAATGGTTAGTTCTCAGCATGGATTTTTATCAGCTTCTTAATCTACTTGCTTCATTAAAACTTTCCTGAAAAACTATATCTAACTTCTAAAAATCCAGAATTTTGATCAAATAGTCCAAAAAACTTGAACCAAAACCATTATCAAATTTTTCCAGACAATTATTCATCACTTGTTATGACAAATCACTTGTCATGAATAGTAAATACCAATCTGAATGTCATCAACAACTTATCAAAGTTATGATTCAAATCATAAAGAAAAATAGACATCTATTGGAATATAATTCTAATTGATATATGGAATAAGATCTGAATATTGATAAGCACATAGAAGCTTACCCCTCCAAATGTCCTTTAATTCTCTTCTTAGGATAGGATCAGTTTCACACATACCTAACACGAAACATTTACCTGTGAATTAGTACATCCCTTCGAAAAGAATAGGTTAAACATCATGTGTTGGGGGAACTACTAGGCAGATAAAAAATTGAATCCCAATTCCCATGAAATGATAATGGAGCAAGGACTAGTTTTCACATATACCTAGCACAAAACACATACCTAGCACAAAACACATACCAAACACAAAACATTTACCAGTGAATTAGAAATTCCTTCAAGAAGAATTTTTCAAAAATCTCGGAAGAGAGTGAAATATTTAATATTATAAGTATTGGATCAGGATGCATGCCACTCTCATTAATTTCATTAATGTGCAATCTAAAAGGACACAAATAACCCAGATCCATCCACTTCTCTCTACTTCTCTTCACTGTTTTGCTTATAATTTCTTGAATCTTGATGCTTGGAGTACAAACAAAAACCAAAGAGCAAGTTTCAGTTTCATTCAGGCAGGTGGTCACTGCACTTGACGGTGCTATACCCTGGTACCAGGAGGTGACTGCTGGGGGTCCTACCTCATAAAAAGCTCTCACAACTTAAACACCCCAAAAGCTGAGCTAGGTATTGGACTGAAGATGCCTGCACACCACTCATCTTTGTGTGACTCACTTAGATCCTGCTTCTCTAACATTGCATTACCTAAAGGGATCATGTTGGTGTTCAAGTACGAGTTGGAGAAAAGTCTTGCAGATTGATGTCTTGAAGAAAGATTTTTTTAATTCAAATAATAATATACAGATCGAGAAAGCACCAAATATTCATAATGAAGGGGGAAAAAATCTCCGAAGAGAGTAAAATATTATATAGCTTGAGGAAGCACCAAACATCCATGATGGATGGTGTATCACAATAACAGAATCAAATACTTAACTATAAATTAATAAAATCTGATATCAATCAATATTATCTGATTCAAGGTTTAATAGGGAAGGAGAGTGATGATAAAAAAGGTAAGGAAAATACTTAGATGCAATTCAATTATACTTAAATATATCTGAATTAAAAATCTATCAAATTATAAAAACACCCGATGTTAGAATCTATTATGATAGCCAATAAACCCATATTTTAATGTCAGTGTCAAAAAGTAGGGTGCAAACATCCAAACAATGATATTATATGCCTTTGCAATAAAAAACACACAATTCAATAAAGTAGGACTAGCGTCCCCAATAAATTAGTAATCAGTTTTAGGTATAAGATTTAGATCAAGTGTATCCATTTCTGAGGTTTTACCATTGGGCTTGCCTCTATAGCCCCGGAGAGAAATGACACATGTCTTGAGAAGGTCAAATCTTAGGCGCCTCCGCACAAAGGCAACAGTGTCACTGTATGATTGTCCACTCTTATTACTCAGTTTCACAGCCAATTCATAATGAATGGTGTATCACAATAACACTGATTAAGAAACAATTATAAACACAGTAGACTTGATCTTTTGATCTTGTCAGGACCAGATGGAACTTTATCTTCCCTACACTGAATAAAGACATTGAAGAACCTAATTTCTTTGATCAACTTGGAGCTTCTGAAACTAACACACTACATCTTGTGGTTGAGGGAGCGTGGGTGCCCGTCAAATGCATTCAACCCCACAACATGGTTGCAAGTCCATGTGCCACTTTCAGTACACCATATCATTTTTGGTGTCTCAACTGTCTCATGCTTTATTTTGATCTGCCTAGCTCTCTGATGAAGGCATTTCTTTTATGGATCCCGTCAAAGACTGTGGTTGGAGTTGTTGGAGACTGGAGAGTTCTGTGGCTTGACTACAAAGATGACTGTATTTGTTCTACAAAGAAGATTATTTTAACCTTGCAAGCAAATGTGAAGTCGCTTAGAATGGAGTCCCATTGTTTCTCTGGCTCATTTTCGTCTTTTCAGAGTTGCAGCTTTCCCTAACCAGGCGTTTAGCGCTTGCCGCGGCGCGCACTGCCGCACTCCGTGCCCGTAACTATTGAGGCACCCCTCCATGGCCCAACATTGATTGACCTGCTTCACTGTTTCAGCTGACAGTCCAGGTTGAGAAGCACGGTTTTCACGTAATTGATCTGTCACGAGGTTTGTCAACTGATAAGCGCGTGATCAGGCAGTATTCATAAATATCCCCGGTTTTGGTGAGCAGGTTTGTTGAAATTGCACTGTTTTCACATCGCTTGTGGGGTATCGAATGTCAGTGATGCTCCTCACGTGATATGCATGTGATCATACAGCATATCTGTAAATTCACTGCTTCTCCAGACAGTGCATTGAAAGATTCCCGGTTTTCACATCGCACTAGCAGTATCAGTTGCAGTCACGTGCTGCACGTGACATACATGTGAACTGGTAAAGGATGCTGTTGAGCCGACAGCCCATACATATTTTCCCGGTTTTCACATCGCTGCTCCCATGTAAATTGTAATCTAATCAGTAGACAGTTCGTTACACTCTTCACTGTTTTCACAGTGTAAGTGTAGAGGAATGTGTGTAAATTAGATTTACGGCTAAGAAATGCGCTTGAGGATTCATGGAGTAGTGCTGAGTGTGTTGTGCGACATGAAATAAAAAATATACACAATATCATGTACAATGTACATGTATACATGCAAATCTTGTCCTTCCATGAAAACGTCGGCCTTCGGCCTCGGTGGTATTTTGCATTGTCTGATCAGTTTGACACTATTTTACTCATCACGTTGACACCAGTTCTCTGATCAATTTACTGACTCAGGCACCAGGAGAGCAAGGAGCCCGACTTATAACCTCAGACATTTCACATCACGGCGCTTTATCTCTTACCATAGCCCTTACCTTGCCCAAACCCTTGACTCCATGACTTACCCTAACCATAAACCTAACCCCAACCCTAACCGTTGTCTACCTATAGTTGGCCCGTATGCACAAATTAAGGAAATATCATGAGGTAGTGTCGTAGGTGAAACAAATTTGAGGTGAAATGTCCATTCCCTAATTTAATAATTACTCAGACACCAGTAACCAGTTCATTGATCAATCCGACACAAAATTACTGATCATTCAGAAATATAAGTTCTCTTATCGATCAAATGTTAATTTTCTAATCACTCACTCACTCAGACACCAGTGCATTGATCAATCTGACGCCAATTCATTCATACTGATGTGATGTCTGATCAATAATACAATAGAAAGCAGTACAATGATCGATTTGACTCTTAGATTGCGATGGACTGATCGTTTTGCCGCTAATATGTTAATATACTGATGACTCAGGCAACAGCTCACTGATCTATCTGCCGCTTATTTACGGATTATTTTGACACCACTTCACTCAATCACTGATCAATCTGATGCTAATTTACTGATCACTAGACACCCGTTCTCTGATCAATCTCACGCGAAGCTACTCACTACTGATCATTTAGACACCTGTTCACAGATCAATCTGAAATTTACTGTTACTTTGACTCCTGTTAACTAATCAAGTGACGCTTTAATCTACTATCAATGTGAAAACCAGTTCACTGATTTTGGCACGAATTTAACGAACACTGAGGCACCAATTAGCCAATTCACTAACCAATCTGATGCTAATTCAGTAATTTACTGATCACTTTGACACCAGTTGACTGATCGATCCACGCTGATTTATAGATCACTGAGACACCAATTCACTATTATCAATCTTACTCTGATTTACGATTTAGTTGTCACTTAGACAAGACTCAGGCATTCGGCTGTTGTCAGTTCAATGAACTGAGTTGAGGCTGGAGCCTCGCGCCTATCTTCATCGATGAAGATAGGCGCGAGGCTCCAGCCTCAACTCAGTTCTTTGGACTGACAACAGCCGAATGCTTGAGTCTTGTCAGTTGTCACTTAGACATTTAGACAATTAGAAACCAGTTCTCCATGATCAATCTGATGGTAATTTACTGATCACTTCGACAGCCGATAACTGATCAATAGAATGAATAATGTTCTTTATTCTCTTAGCTCAGCGAAGTGAAACGAACGATAACTGATCAATCTGACGCTAATTTATGGATAACTAACCAATCTGACACCGATTTACTTATCACTTACAACTCAAGAGATTGAAGTTTATTAAACGAAATAACTCATACGAGAGGATTGTAATCAGAAGCTTTCGAAAATCTTGTGATTATCGTCGTCAGCTTAGACATTTAGGTATTTAGACAATCAGACACCAGTTCTCTGATCAATCTGATGTTAATTTACTGATCACTTTGACAGTCGATTACGGATCAATCCGACGCTATTTTACTGATCATTTTGAAACCAATTCACTGATCAATCTACGCTAATTCACTCTGACACCAGTTTACTGATCAATATACCTTCATTTACTCCACTCTAAAACCAGTTCACTAATCTGCATTAGGGATCCAGAACTCCTATCTAAGGATGTACTACTAAAACTCTATAATGGCAATGGACCTGCAAGAGAAAGTCTCCAGAACGCCCAAAGCCCCAGAGGGAGGCCTCCATGACAACATGGGGACTAAATAATCAACTAATTAAGTAATTAGTTAAATAACGACCCTGACGGCGTGACACCAGGATTTGAACTCTCGACTGTCTGCATGCCGGGACAGCTGCTCTACCTATTGAGCTGTCTCCCTTTTCTCTCCCTGAGATAGCTCAGTGGGTGGAGCAGCTGTCACCACGTGATTGACCATTCCGACATGGGACAGTTCAATGATTCTCTGACAAAAGTTCACTGATCAGTGATAGCTCTGGCAAAAGTTCACAGATCACCTGAAACCTCAAACAGGGAGGTCCCGAGCTGGGGTTTCTGTCTGGAAACTCGCCTGTTGATCCGTCCCCCGTTTAGTAGTAGCAGTGGTAGAGTCACTAATCAGTAATCACTAAAGACCCAATGTAGGTACGTACCTTAGTACCTATTTATTTAGTTACTTACTTTAAACTATTCAATGTGACTTTTTATCATATTATCATTTAAGTAGACAATTATGAAGCCTGGATATCAAGATATCAGCATCTATCAGTCGATACAGTTACTTAGTTGACAGTCATTACTCCATCAAATAAATATTATCTTTTTTTTGAACATGTTTATACTTTGGCTACTTTACAGTGTATATTTTTTATTTCATATCGCACAACACACTCATCACTCATTTCTTAGCCGTAAATCTAATTTACACACATTCCTCTACACTTACACTGTGAAAACAGTGAAGAGTGTAACGAACTGTCTACTGATTAGATTACAATTTACATGGGAGCAGCGATGTGAAAACCGGGAAAATATGTATGGGCTGTCGGCTCAACAGCATCCTTTACCAGTTCACATGTATGTCACGTGCAGCACGTGACTGCAACTGATACTGCTAGTGCGATGTGAAAACCGAGAATCTTTCAATGCACTGTCTGGAGAAGCAGTGAATTTACAGATATACTGTATGATCACATGTATATCACGTGAGGAGCATCACTGACATTCGATACCCCACAAGCGATGTGAAAACAGTGCAATTTCAACAAACCTGCTCACCAAAGCCGGGAATATTCAAAGTGCTGCCTGATCACGCGTATATCAGGTGACAAACCCCGTGCAAACCTCGTGACAGATCAATTCTGTGAAAACCGTGATTCTCAATCGGGACTGCTTGTTGAAACAGTGCAGAAATGTGATTTTTTCTTCAATGTTGGGCCATGGCGGGGTGCCTCTATTGCTAAGCACGTATACCCCTGTTATCGTCGCGCGGCGCGCCGGCGCGTACGCACACCTATGCGGGGCTTAGGAAGTCTGCGACTAGTCATACATTGTACGACAAGTTGATATCAACGCAAATAATATTGCGATACAGTCCTTGGCTTATTATATTTGTGGAGAGTTGGTCGGTCATTGAGCTTTTTTCAGCTTCTTACTCTGGTTTTAGACCTGCTTGGCCATGCTTCTACCTGTTGCTTGACTTGAGTTTGGACATATTAATAGTGCATATTATTCTGTTCCATTGACTTTTTGGGCAATTTAGTGATTTGTAGTTTGATGGTTAGCCTTATGTGTATGTGTGCTGATCAGTCAAAAGCAAGTTTTTAACATTGGAAAAAATATTCACTATCTTGAAAATTGAATAAATGGACACCTGGGTTAAAAGGTGTGTTTTTAGTGGAAGCTAATGTTTTGATATAATGAAAGGAAATGTGATGGTTTAATACCATAAATTATTCTATTTCTTTTTCTATATCATTTTGAGTGCTGCAATAACTTCAAATATTCAATCAGAGTTTTAAATCTTAAAATCATTAAGGATCATTCACATATCATGCAATCAATTTTGACCATTATCAACACCCTCCCTCATTAGGCTGAACAGCCTAATGTAATATTTGATAAACTGAAAATGTCGAATAGGAATCATAAAACATTACTCATACTGCAAGACATCCCTAGACAGAGCTTCACCTACCGTGGAGCACTGGCATGGAATACTGTGGCTAAGTCTATTATGAAGGGCAAGAAAATCGATGATATATCGATTGAAACCCTCAAGACATCTCTGAAAAAATCCATCTACAAATTACAAAGTGAAAATGATCCTAATGAATGGACTCATTTAAACACAGTATTCAATAACATAGCTCTAGCAAAAGATGAATAATTTAAATCAAATACTTTTTGACCCCTATGCAGACTTCTCTAATGGAATTTTTTCTTTCCTTGGCTTGGTAGCTCTGATAAACTTGAAAACAATAACAAAACTTTTCTATTTGAAGAGTTTATTAGGCTACGACCAATTGTGTGAAAACATCACTGTAACAAGGATCTGACTCAGTAAGGTTACTGTAGATCAGCTAGGTCGGTTGAGGATATAGGTAGGTATCTAATGCCACATGTATTAGGCAGTCACAACGACTGCAGTGTGAGTGTGCTGTGTGATACTTTTTATAATACTTCAATGATTTATTACATCTTTTTATTTTATACTATAATATATGTATATTATGCTTTTTCCTTTACAACTAATAAAACAACCACAACAAACATTAAAGCATATAGAAATAGGTATTTCACTATGCACTTTGAAAGATGTGTGTAATGTTTCTTTTTTGTTAAGCTTGTGTGTGTGAGCAAAAAATCTGCAAAAGTTGATGTTTTTGAAAAATTGTAATATAATTTTTGAAAATCGAAAAAAATGGATCCTATTGAAGAATCCAAGCATTGCTAAATTTTTCCTTGCAATACATAAGTAACGAATCAAAAGGCCCCTACAACCTAACCAGATGAATGGTGGGTGCAGAAGGCAAGAAATTGCTCGTAACTCTCCATACACAACATCATGGCTAGCAAAGATTGTAATTTTAACGTTATTCCTGTGTCTTAGACCTTACCACTTTAACCCAAATATTTCACTTTGAAAATTTTAAATAAGCAGAAAAACTTAACTTGAACTTAACAACTTGAACTTAACAACACCACCAATTACAATCAAATTTGAGAATGTTGTGTCACACTTTGTGGAGTTCCTGAAGAAGAGATATTTTATCTCGAAACTGACAGTTGAATAGCGGTGCAAAGTGTATGGGTTCGATTTCATATTTGAGAATTTTTGTGTTTCACTGAAATGATCAATCACTTCAAACAAGCAGAAAAACTCATCACACTAATTGAAAATATTGTTATTTAATTTGAAGTTGAATGGAATGCATGTTTTTATTTATATAAAAATGTATTTATTATATCTAGTCTATTGAACAATTCACTGTTGTTATAACCAAGCAATATCGACAATATCATTGCTAAAAACAGTATTGGCTTGATTAAGAATTGTAAGTTATTACTCAGAATAAAGGATTTGATATAAGCTCAATGTATTAAAACAACGACCCCAAAAAGTGCCTCGTTGCCTAATTGTCTATCTAAGTATTTAAAGTGAATTCCCATACTCAATCAGTTCCATGCAAACAATTGATCTCAGTTAAGCATGTGCTAAACTAAATTTCAAGTTTCAAAATGACAAGGAATATAATTTTTAGAACAGCTTCACAGAGAACAATTTTCAGCATTACCACTCAAATCCTTTACCACCTGAGTTTTTTGGAATCATCTTTATCTCTGACAATTAATATTTATATTTATTTTGTTTGTGTAAAATAAATTTTCTTGTTTTCCTCAATTTTCTTGTTTTCCTCAATCAAATGGAATCAAGGTACAACCCCACTTCTTGAGGAAAATATTATGTTATCAATAAGGGATCGTTCACATATTACATAATCAATTTTTGGCCGATTTCAACCCCCCCTCCTCCTCGTAATCAAGTTTACAGTAGCTGTATATGTCACAATAACATGTAACGTAATCATTTGGGAACCCCCTCCCCCTCTTGGTGATTACGTAATATGTGAACGATCCCTAGGGTGCGCCCTTTTTTCAAAGTTTTTTGGGCACAATTCTTCACTGATAGATCTCGATGAGCTGATCACGAATATATCAAGTTTTTTGAAATTAGACAACGCCTTCCTTGTCCGCAGGGGCTTTTTGTGTTTCGTGACGTCATGTCACGTGTTTGCCCTAACCAGCGCCCTGGTTTCGCGCACGGAGTGCGCGGCGCGGCAAGCCGCGACACCCCTGGTTAGGGGAAGTCACGTGTCATGTCACGTGACCCGTCTGCTAGTACTTTGTGCGCTGGTTGCTTCCGCGCGCGCAATTGTTATACTGTGCGCGTTCGCGGATCTGTCAGTCTGATGGCAGAGTAATTGCAGGCATTGCTTAAGCTTATGTTAGTGGTGCTATAGGTCCAATATGTCAACTTTTAAAGCTTATAGTAATACTGAAGACGTTCAGAAGAAACGCATGAATTTATAATCGAGTTTGTTTCTTTGTTCAATACTGTAATACTGTTCAATACTGTAATAGGCTGATTCAGCTTAGCGGATTAGTTATTATGACTCAAAGATGGCATCATCAAGTATACGAGAGAGCAAAAGAATCAAAAAAAGAATCAAAATCATACTCCAGCGGATCCGCTTTATTAAGCAGATCCGCTTAGCTGTTATCCCGCGCTTAGCTTAGCGGATCCGCTTAGGATGGAACTAAAGTCATGGCAATTTTCTGAATTTTATAATCGAAATGATTTTCAAAAACGATAAAGCTATCCGCTGAGTCAAGCGGATCCGCTAAGCACTAGCAGATTCAATCATATTATTTAGTATCTAAGCGGATCCGCTTAGCTTGAGAGTTAGCGGATCCGCTTGAGATGTAACTGTGTCATGGCAGAAAACGGTAAAGTGACACTTGACCAACATAACATCCCCGACACCGCCCCTACTTCAGTACTGTGAATCTATAGACTTAGAGTTTTAGAGCGGAGAAATGATATATTGATAAACTGGCACCAGAGTGAATTCTGCCTATATTGACTCATGACTGGTTTCAAAACCTGATTGAGTAAATAGCCGTTGATTGACATTGATGTCAGTGATCGCAATTAACATCAGATTGATCAGAGAATCGGTGTCAATTGTTAAATAGCCCAATGCGCTGACGACGAATGATCATGATGAGTTTTCGACATACCCTTCCTTTCAGCGATGTTAATTTGACAACCAATCTTTCAGACACCAGTGCATTGATCAATCGGCGTCAAATTTGATTATCCACCAGCGTCGATTGACGTTATCAGCCTGCTTCACTTCGCTAGATAAGGCAATGTTAGTCATTATTCATTCTGTTAGCCGGTTGCCTATGATTCTCAGATCATGGATACTGTTTCTAATTAAACGTTCGTTACCATGCACCAATCAGATCAGCATCTGATGCTAATTTCTGATCACTAGACACCCGTTGATGATCAATTCACGCAAATCTTCATCGATCATGAAGACGCGAAGATCAATCTGAAATTTCTGTTACTTTGACTCCTGTTAACTAATCAAGTGACGCTTTAATCTAGTTATCAATCGAAAACCAGTTCATTGATTTTGACGAATTTGGACCACTGACGGCAATTAGCTGGATTCACTCAACCAATCTGATGCTAATTCAGTAATTTACTGATCACTTTGACACCAGTTGACTGATCGATCCACGCTGATTTATAGATCACTGAGACACCAATTCACTATCAATCTTACTTGATTTACGATTTAGTTGTCACTTAGACAAGACTCAGGCATTCGGCTGTTGTCAGTTCACGAGTTGCTGAGCCTCGCGCCTATCTTCATCGATGAAGAGCGCGAGGCTCCAGCCTCAACTCAGTTCTTTGGACTGACAACAGCGAATGCTTGAGTCTTGTCAGTTGTCACTTAGACATTTAGATTAGAAACCAGTTCTCCATGATCAATCTGATGGTAATTTACTGATCACTTCGACAGCCGATAACTGATCAATAGAATGAATAATGTTCTTTATTCTCTTAGCTCAGCGAAGTGAAACGAACGATAACTGATCAATCTGACGCTAATTTATGGATAACTAACCAATCTGACACCGATTTACTTATCACTTACAACTCAAGAGATTGAAGTTTATTAAACGAAATAACTCATACGAGAGGATTGTAATCAGAAGCTTTCGAAAATCTTGTGATTATCGTCAGCTTAGACATTTAGGTATTTAGACAATCAGACACCAGTTCTCTGATCAATCTGATGTTAATTTACTGATCACTTTGACAGTCGATTACGGATCAATCTGACGCTATTTTACTGATCATTTTGAAACCACTGATCAATCTACGCTAATTCACTCTGACACCAGTTTACTGATCAATATACCTTCATTTACTCACTCTAAAACCAGTTCACTAATCTGCATTAGGGATCCAGAACTCCTATCTAAGGATGTACTACTAAAACTCTATAATGGCAATGGACCTGCAAGAGAAAGTCTCCAGAACGCCCAAAGCCCCAGAGGGAGGCCTCCATGACAACGTGGGGACTAAATAATCAACTAATTAAGTAATTAGTTAAATAACGACCCTGACGGCGTGACACCAGGATTTGAACTCGACTGTCTGCATGCCGGGACAGCTGCTCTACCTATTGAGCTGTCTCCTTTTCTCTCTCCCTGAGATAGCTCAGTGGGTGGAGCAGCTGTCACCACGTGATTGACCATTCCGACATGGGACAGTTCAATGATTCTCTGACAAAAGTTCACTGATCAGTGATAGCTCTGGCAAAGTTCAAAGATCACCTGAAACCTCAAACAGGGAGGTCCGAGCTGGGGTTTCTGTCTGGAAACTCGCCTGTTGATCCGTCCTTTGCTTTAGTAGTAGCAGTGGTAGAGTCACTGATCAGTGATCACTAAAGACCCAATGTAGGTACGTACCTTAGTACCTATTTATTTAGTTACTTACTTTAAACTATTCAATGTGACTTTTTATCATATATCAGATATCAGCATCTATCAGTCGATACAGTTACTTAGTTGACAGTCATTACTCCATCAAATAAATATTATCTTATTTTTTTTGAACATGTATATACTTTGGCTACTTTACAGTGTATATCTTTTATTTCATATCGCACAACACACTCAGCACTACTCCATGAATCGTCAAGCGCATTTCTTAGCCGTAAATCTAATTTACACACATTCCTCTACACTTACACTGTGAAAACAGTGAAGAGTGTAACGAACTGTCTACTGATTAGATTACAATTTACATGGGAGCAGCGATGTGAAAACCGGGAAATATGTATGGGCTGTCGGCTCAACAGCATCCTTTACCAGTTTCATGTATGTCACGTGCAGCACGTGACTGCAACTGATACTGCTAGTGCGATGTGAAAACCGGGAATCTTTCAATGCACTGTCTGGAGAAGCAGTGAATTTACAGATATGCTGTATGATCACATGTATATCACGTGAGGAGCATCACTGACATTCGATACCCCACAAGCGATGTGAAAACAGTGCAATTTCAACAAACCTGCTCACCAAAGCCGGGAATATTCAAACTGCTGCCTGATCACGCGCATATCAGGTGACAAACCCCGTGCAAACTCGTGACAGATCAATTCTGTGAAACCGTGATTCTCAATCGGGACTGCTTGTTGAAACAGTGCAGAAATGTGATTTTTCTTCACATGGCGGTGCCTATTGCTACACGGATACCCCTGTTATCACATGGCTGCATTTACACCTATAAGGGCTTAGGAAGTTCAAGTAATTAGTCATACATTGTACGACAAGTTGATATCAACGAAATAATATTGCGATACAGTCCTTGCTTATTATATTTGTGGAGAGTTGGTCGTCATTGAGCTTTTTTTCAGCTTACCTGGTTTAGACTCTGGCCATGCTTCTACCTGTTGCTTGACTTGAGTTTGGGACATATTAATAGTGCATATTATTCTGTCCATTGACTTTTGGGCAATTTAGTGATTTGTAGTTTGATGGTTAGCCTTATGTGGTGTGTGCTGATCAGTCAAAAGCAAGTTTTTAACATTGGAAAATATTCACTATCTTGAAAATTGAATAAATGGACACTCAAGTTAAAAGGTGTTTTTAGTGGAAGCTAATGTTTTGATATAATGAAAGGAAATGATGGTTTAATACCATAAATTATTCTATTTCTTTTCTATATCATTTTGAGTGCTGCAATAACTTCAAATATTCAATCAGAGTTTTAAATCTAAAAATCATTAAGGATCATTCACATATCATGCAATCAATTTTTGGACATCAACATTCTCCTCATTAGGCTGAACAGCCTAATGTAATATTTGATAAACTGAAAATGTCGAATAGGAATCATAAAACATTACTCATACTGCAAGACATCCCTAGACAGAGCTTCACCTACCGTGGAGCACTGGCATGGAATACTGTGGCTAAGTCTATTATGAAGGGCAAGAAAATCGATGATATATCGATTGAAACCTCAAGACATCTCTGAAAAATCCATCTACAAATTACAAAGTGAAATGATCCTAATGAATGGACTCATTTAAACACAGTATTCAATAACATAGCTCTAGCAAAAGATGAATAATTTAAATCAAATACTTTTTGACCCCTATGCAGACTTCTCTAATGGAATTTTTCTTTCCTTGGCTTGGTAGCTCTGATAAACTTGAAAACAATAACAAAACTTTTCTATTTGAAGAGTTTATTAGGCTACACCAATTGTGTGAAAACATCACTGTAACAAGGATCTGATCAGTAAGGTTACTGTAGATCAGCTAGGTCGGTTGAGAGGATATAGGTATCTAATGCCATGTATTAGGCAGTCACAACGACTGCAGTGTGAGTGTGCTGTGTGATACTTTTATAATACTTCAATGATTTATTACATCTTTTATTTTATACTATAATATATGTATATTATGCTTTTTCCTTTACAACTAATAAAACAACCACAACAAACATTAAAGCATATAGAAATAGGTATTTCACTATGCACTTTGAAAGATGTGTGTAATGTTTTTTGTTAAGCTTGTGTGTGTAAAAAATCTGCAAAGTTGATGTTTTGAAAATTGTAATATAATTTTGAAAATCGAAAAATGGATCCTATTGAAGAATCCAAGCATTGCTAAATTTTTCCTTGCAATACATAAGTAACGAATCAAAAGGCCCCTACAACCTAACCAGATGAATGGTAAGAAATTGCTCGTAACTCTCCATACACAACATCATGGCTAGCAAAGATTGTAATTTTAACGTTATTCCTGTGTCTTAGACCTTACCACTTTAACCCAAATATTTCACTTTGAAAATTTTAAATAAGCAGAAAAATCACTTAATTGAAAACTTATTTAATTTGAAGTTAACAACACCACCAATTACAATCAATGAGAATATAGTCACACTTTGTGGAGTTCTATTGAAGAAGAGATATTTTATCTCGAAACTGACAGTTGAATAGCATTGCAAAAATTGTATTTCTGATTAGATTTGAGAATTTTTGTGTTTAACTGAAATGACTAATCTTTTAAACAAGCAGAAAAACTCATCACACTAATTGAAAATATTGTTATTTAATTTGAAGTTGAATGGAATGCATGTTTTTATTTATATAAAATGTATTTATTATATCTAGTCTATTGAACAATTCATGTTGTTATAACCAAGCAATATCGACAATATCATTGCTAAAACAGTATTGGCTTGATTAAGAATTGTGTTATTACTCAGAATAAAGGATTTGATATAAGCTCAATGTATTAAAACAACGACCCCAAAAGTGCCTCGTTGCCTAATTGTCTATCTAAGTATTTAGTGAATTCCAAATCAATCAGTTCCATGCAAACAATTGAGCTCAGTTAAGCATGTGCTAAACTAAATTTCAAGTTTCAAAATGACAAGAATATAATTTTAGAACAGCTTCACAGAGAACAATTTTCAGCATTACCACTCAAATCCTTTACCACCTGAGTTTTTTGGAATCATCTTTATCTCTGACAATTAATATTTATATTTATTTTGTTTGTAAAATAAATTTTCTTGTTTTCCTCAATTTTCTTGTTTTCCTCAATCAAATGGAATCAAGGTACAACCCTACTTCTTGAGGAAAATATTATGTTATCAATAAGGATCGTTCACATATTACATAATCAATTTTGGCCGATTTCAACCTCCTCCTCCTGTAATCAAGTTTACAGTAGTTGTATTTGTAACACATGTAACGTAATCATTTAACCCTCCTCTTGGTGATTACGTAATATGTGAACGATCCCTAGGGTGCGCCCTTTTTCAAAGTTTTTTGGGCACAATTCACTGATAGATCTCGATGAGCTGATCACGAATATATCAAGTTTTTGAAATTAGACAACGCCTTCCTTGTCCGCAGGGGCTTTTTGTGTTTCGTGACGTCATGTCACGTGTTTGCCCTAACCAGCGTTGGTTTCACGGAGCGGCGCGGCAAGCCGCGACACCCCTGGTTAGGGAAGTCACGTCATGTCACGTGACCCGTCTGCTAGTACTTTGTGCGCTGGTTGCTTCCGCGCGCGCAATTGTTATACTGCGCGTTCGCGGATCTGTCAGTCTGATGGCAGAGTAATTGCAGGCATTGCTTAAGCTTATGTTAGTGGTGCTATAGGTCCAATATGTCAACTTTTAAAGCTTATAGTAATACTGAAGACGTTCAGAAGAAACGCATGAATTTATAATCGAGTTTGTTTCTTTGTTCAATACTGTAATACTGTTCAATACTGTAATAGGCTGATTCAGCTTAGCGGATTAAGTTATTATGACTCAAAGATGGCATCATCAAGTATACGAGAGAGCAAAAGAATCAAAAAAAGAATCAAAATCATATTACCTCAGCGGATCCGCTTTATTAAGCAGATCCGCTTAGCTAAGTTATCCCGCGCTTAGCTTAGCGGATCCGCTTAGGATGGAACTGTGTCATGGCAATTTTTCTGAATTTTATAATCGAAATGATTTTCAAAAAACGGTAAGCTATCCGCTGAGTCAAGCGGATCCGCTAAGCACTAGCAGATTCAATCATATTATTTAGTATCTAAGCGGATCCGCTTAGCTTAGAGTTAGCGGATCCATGTAGATGTAACTGTGTCATGGCAAGAAACGGTAAAGTGACACTTGACCCATAACATCCCCGACACCACGCCCCTACTTCAGTACTGTGAATCTATAGACTTAGAGATTTAGAGTGGAGTAAATGAAGGTATATTGATCAGTAAACTGGTGTCAGAGTGAATTAGCGTAGATTGATCAGTGAATTGGTTTCAAAATGATCAGTAAAATAGCGTCGGATTGATCCGTAATCGACTGTCAAAGTGATCAGTAAATTAACATCAGATTGATCAGAGAACTGGTGTCTGATTGTCTAAATACCTAAATGTCTAAGCTGACGACGATAATCACAAGATTTTCGAAAGCTTCTGATTACAATCCTCTCGTATGAGTTATTTCGTTTAATAAACTTCAATCTCTTGAGTTGTAAGTGATAAGTAAATCGGTGTCAGATTGGTTAGTTATCCATAAATTAGCGTCAGATTGATCAGTTATCGTTCGTTTCACTTCGCTGAGCTAAGAGAATAAAGAACATTATTCATTCTATTGATCAGTTATCGGCTGTCGAAGTGATCAGTAAATTACCATCAGATTGATCATGGAGAACTGGTTTCTAATTGTCTAAATGTCTAGTGACAACTGACAAGACTCAAGCATTCGGCTGTTGTCAGTCCAAAGAACTGAGTTGAGGCTGGGAGCCTATCTTCATCGATGAAGATAGGCGCGAGGCTCCAGCCTCAACTCAGTTCATTGAACTGACAACAGCCGAATGCCTGAGTCTTGTCTAAGTGACAACTAAATCGTAAATCAGAGTAAGATTGATAATAGTGAATTGGTGTCTCAGTGATCTATAAATCAGCGTGGATCGATCAGTCAACTGGTGTCAAAGTGATCAGTAAATTACTGAATTAGCATCAGATTGGTTAGTGAATTGGCTAATTGGTGCCTCAGTGTTCGTTAAATTCGTGCCAAAATCAGTGAACTGGTTTTCACATTGATAAGTAGATTAAAGCGTCACTTGATTAGTTAACAGGAGTCAAAGTAACAGTAAATTTCAGATTGATCTGTGAACAGGTGTCTAAATGATCAGTAGTGAGTAGCTTCGCGTGAGATTGATCAGAGAACGGGTGTCTAGTGATCAGTAAATTAGCATCAGATTGATCAGTGATTGAGTGAAGTGGTGTCAAAATAATCCGTAAATAAGCGGCAGATAGATCCATGCCACGAAAAAACTTAATCCTGGCCATCCTAGATACATGCAAAATCCTTTTCAAAATATGCAGTTTTGAGATATTTCGAACTCTCAAGACAAAAATGCATAAAATTACTTGAACTCAATCTTTATTTTAGAAACGAATGTGCATTTTTAAAAATAAAATTGTGCATTTTTTGTATTTATCGACTTTCCATATCAAGGGATTCTTGTCACTAGCTGTGAAAATGAAAGTGCATGTTTTAAGCACTGAAATGAAAATTATGCATGTTTCAATTATGCATGTTTCAAATCTCATTTGTATTAAAAAATAGTAATTGTATTCATAGAAATTGTACGTTGAATAAAATTACGATTTTATATATATAGCTTCATCCCCCCCCTAAGAAAAGGGGGGGGGGGATGAGTTTTAGTCAGATAAGGTAGGTGGGGGGTTGCCCTAATTTAAACGATTCTGGGGGACTTGGACTGGAGGGGGGAGCGAAAAAATTAAGGGGGATTGGGATCTGGCAGAAGAATTTCAAAATTTGAGATGAAAATCTTGGCTTCCGTGAGAAATATTTTTTCTCCGACCTCTCTGGCTTCTGGGGGCTGCGCCCCAGACCCCCTGCTCTTTTGTACGACTGCCAAATAACTACAATACTTCAATTCCTGCCATTTTCAAGCAAAGTCAACCTTTAATGTGTTTCTATGTTTTAATGTTGTGTTGACAATATCCTGAGACTTGCTTTCATGCAATGATTCCCTTACAAGTGTCACTTCAGCCTCTATTATATTCAAGGGTTAGATTTACATTAAATTGAACTTCATTACCATTTCAGTCATCAGCAATATTATATGTTAAAACTCAAAATTGACTAAATTTCTTGTCTGTCAGCCACATATCATAGTTTACATACTTTCATCTTGTCATAAAGTGTTTAGTTTCGATTGATTCTATTGTAAACATTTCAATGGACATATCTTAGAAAGTTGTCTAAGTTTTTGGTGGGGGGTTGGTCGAATTTTTGAAATCAGGGGGCGGGTGGCCAAAAGGGGGGGGATTGAGGATTTTGAAAATTCAGGGGGGAGGTTTTGTCAAGGGGGAGTTAAAAAATTCAGGGGGGGATTGGACCCAGGATGAAGCTATGTGCATAATATTAAATTGCCCCCAGATCCCAATCTACTGGATTTAATCTTCATCTCTGAAATTTTAACTACATTAAATTTGCTAAGGTACCTTGATCTTAAATTACGCTGAAATAAAGAAATAAGAGTTATATAATCCTATTGAGGTGACAATTTTATTTATTAGAAAACGATCTCTGACTGGGGCTGCCGCCCCAGACCCCTACTCTCACATGTTATCAATCGACTCAACTTACAGGACAGAATTAAGAGTTGAAATCCTATTAAGGACAATTTTATTCATAGAAAACGTCTGACTTCTAGGGGCTGTCGCCCCCAGACCCTACTTCACATGTTATCAGTCGACTCAATTTATAGGACAAAAGAGTTAAAATCCTATTGAGGCGACAATTTTATTTATGGAAAACATCTGACTGGGGCTGCCGCCCCAGACCCTGCTTCTCATGTTATCAATCGACTCAACTTACAGGACAGAATAAAGAGTTAAAAATCCTATTGAGGCGACAATTTTATTCATAGAAAACGTCTGACTTTTAGGGGCTGTCGCCCCCCAGACCCCTACTTCACATGTTATCAATCGACTCAACTTACAGGACAGAATTAAGAGTTAAAATCTATTGAGGCGACAATTTTATTCATAGAAAACGTCTGACTTTTCTGGGGGCCTGTCGCCCCCAGACCCTGCTGCACATGTTATCAATCGACTCAACTTACAGGACAGAATTAAGAGTTAAAATCCTATTGAGGCGACAATTTTATTCATAGAAAACGTCTGACTGCAGGGGGCTGTCGCCCCCCTACCCCTACACATGTTATCAATCGACTCAACTTACAGGACAGAATTAGAGTTAAAATCCTATTGAGGTGACAATTTAATTCATAGAAAACGTCTGGCTTATGGGGCTGTCGCCCCCAGACCCCTAACTTCGCATGTTATCAATCGACTCAACTTACAGGACAGAATTAAGAGTTAAAATCCTATTGAGACGGCAAATTTATTTATAGGAAACGTCTGGCTTCTGGGAGCTGCCGCCCCCAGACCCCTGCTCCACTTGTTAGAAATCAACTCAACGTGCAGGAGCTTTTAGGATGCTGCTGAGAGGAAATTTTGAAATTGATTTCGTGCACCTGTGAATTTTTGTTGTATAATTTTTGTTGTATATGAAATCAAAATTTGCCTGCGCAAAAATATGCAGCTTTGTGATTTCAAACTCAGGATACATGCAAAAAAATATTTTTTCGAGGTATGGATAGATCAGTGAGCTGTTGCCTGAGTCATCAGTATATTAACATATTAGCGGCAAAACGATCAGTCCATCGCAATCTAAGAGTCAAATCGATCATTGTACTGCTTTCTTTTGTATTATTGATGAGACATCACATCAGTATGAATGAATTGGCGTCAGATTGATCAATGCACTGGTGTCTGAGTGAGTGAGTGATAAGAAAATTAACATTTGATCGATAAGAGAACTTATATTTCTGAATGATCAGTAATTTTGTGTCGGATTGATCAATGAACTGGTTACTGGTGTCTGAGTAATTATTAAATTAGGGAATGGACATTTCACCTCAAATTTGTTTCACCTACGACACTACCTCATGATATTTCCTTAATTTGTGCATACGGGCCAACTATAGGTAGACAACGGTTACGGTTGGGGTTAGGTTTATGGTTAGGGTAAGTCATGGAGTCAAGGGTTTGGGCAAGGTAAGGGCTATGGAGCTATGGTAAGAGATAAAGTGCCGTGATGTGAAATGTCTGAGGTTATAAGTCGGGCTCCTTGCTCTCCTGGTGCCTGAGTCAGTAAATTGATCAGAGAACTGGTGTCAACGTGATGAGTAAAATAGTGTCAAACTGATCAGACAATGCAAAATACCACCGAGGCCGAAGGCCGACGTTTTCATGGAAGGACAAGATTTGCATGTATACATGTACATTGTACATGATATTGTGTATATTTTTATTTCATGTCGCACAACACACTCAGCACTACTCCATGAATCCTCAAGCGCATTTCTTAGCCGTAAATCTAATTTACACATTCCTCTACACTTACACTGTGAAAAACAGTGAAGAGTGTAAACGAACTGTCTACTGATTAGATTACAATTTACATGGGGAGCAGCGATGAAAACCGGGAAAATATGTATGGGCTGTCGGCTCAACAGCATCCTTTACCAGTTCACATGAATGTCATGCAGCACGTGACTGCAACTGATACTGCTAGTGCGATGTGAAAACCGGGAATCTTGCAATGCACTGTCTGGAAGCAGTGAATTTACAGATATGCTGTATGATCACATGCATATCACGTGAGGACATCACTGACATTCGATACCCCACAAGCGATGTGACAGTGAAACAGGTCAATCAATGTTGGGCCATGGAGGGGTGCCTTAATAGGGAGCGATATTGAGTAAAATTAGAGTAGTATTAAAAATTCCATTGCCCTTTTGACTACATTTGCATTTTACTGATGAGCACTTATCACACATAGCAGTCTAACCGAAATTGAGAAGTCGATAGTAACTTCTCATAGGTAAAGAGTAACTACAGCTGGGAGATAAAAATTATCCGTCCGACTTATAAAAGTTTTCACCTCATACCAATTAATGGAATCGATTGACTCGATGACTTGATTGACTTGTGAGTCATTAAATTTTCGTTTAATTTGCCATAATTATCATACTATCATAAGAAAACAAATTCTGAGCAATGAACATTGAACGCCTATATCAAACACATTCATAATTACAACAGAGAATTGTTCATAACGTCAATTAACGATCACGTTTACACCACGTAACGCCCAGGGCTTATCATACTTTTCACTGCTCACAATGTGGCGTGGTGCATAAATATAATTAGCTATAAATTCATATAAATCAAAAGTCAGCGGGGAAAGCATGATAAATCGCGAATAGCTCGGGCGTTACTACCCAGCATAAACTAGGTCGGGACACCACAATGTATTTACCTAATTTCCTATCAAATACCTTGAATAATGAAGCATCAATCACATCAGTGCTTACAAAATAATAAGTTAATAAACTACAGGTTGGATTTCATCACCGGACGTCACTGAAGGAGTCAGGAACAGTGAACCTAGCCCCCTCTAAATCTCTAGAAATGTCTATCTGGCAAGCTAGTCTAGATGTGTCTGTCAGACCCAACGCACTGTCCAGAGTATCCAATTCTTCTTCCTCAGCCTCGGGCAACAGGTCAAATGTGGGGGCATCAGCTATCACATGACATGTTGAACACTCACACATTCCTGTAATGTAGCGGATCAGCTGGAACAGTTGTGATAGAGCTTGATAAGCATATTTTGAAATTGACATGATTAAAAGTACTCACCGCCCAGCTTCACTTCACCTCGCACCCTTAATCATTTAAATGTCTCCTGCTGCGCTGTCGACATTTAGGTCTTATACAATTGCCTGCTCTCGCAGGGAATCATATTTTCTGCGAGATCGTCTTACGCCTTTAAAGTACATAAAGATTGAAGTATCATTGATAAGAAACTACTAAGGTACCTCCACAGACTCCAGGCAGGTTTATTTTGCTGTCTTTAGCAGTCTCCAGAAGAGTGTCTCCCCGTATTGCTTTAACACTCCTTTCAACACCTGGACAGAAGCCAGAGCTAGCGAAACGTTAACAAATAACAACACTGTAAACTTGAAAGTTTAAATCAACTTAAAACGCAGTTTCCAACTCCTTATTTTGCATTCAGCAAGTTTTTGAAGTCTGGGTACAGAAACCTGTCACACAAGTTAAAATCAGGTCTAAGGACTCTGTTTGATCATAGTCCCACAGTGCACATGTAACTCTATATTCACATAGTCTTTGGGCTTTTTGTTTTTTAATACTTAAATACTATATTATGTTTAATAATAACATCGACATACAGCAGCAAACTTAACCAACTTTTGTAGAATCAAAAGTGTCAACTGTGACGCC
This sequence comes from Beroe forskalii, assembly GCA_011033025.1. NCBI lineage: Eukaryota > Metazoa > Ctenophora > Nuda > Beroida > Beroidae > Beroe > Beroe forskalii. The sequence goes on from WFMF01000185.1 coordinate 29,328, forward strand.
GCTTACTGGAAATGAGATAAGGCCTATCTTCTTCAAAATTTTCACGTAGTTCACAAAAAAGTTCTCCCATCTTATACGGTTCGTCGGAAATAGGGCAGTGAAATTATTTATGGAAAATACTAAGTATTATTTAACTCACAGCCCGTTCGCCGAGTTTGAAATCCAGATTACGGAGCGGCCTCGTACTTTTTTCGGATCGTTAAATAATAATGTTACTACTCACGGATATCGGTGTGGATTTCCCATATTCCACTTTCGCTTCGCCTCGAGGAATATTCACCAATCCACAACCTCAATAGTGTGTAACATCATATTATTCACCATGTGGTGGGGTTATTCTGGTTGAATAAAAACGTGTTATTTAGAGTTTTTTGTCGTATTATTCCACCTTTTTAGTATTATTCACACTTTTTACCATGTTATTCCACTCTTACACCGTGTTATTTGCCATTTTTATGGTGTTATTCAACACTTTTCCCAAATTATTGATACGACAGAACGTCCTTTTCTGCTGGGAGAGCTGGCACACTGCTAATTTGCCTGATCAGTAGATAATTGCTCTCCACCAAAAAAAGTGATACAACGGAACGTCCTTTCGCTGTGAACTGTACAGAATGCTAAAAATCTCAGCCTTTTAAAGGCTCAAAGCTTTGTACGTTTGTACACTTGGTGAATAATGTTACACAACTCATAAGTATGAAGTAATAGCTTATTTTCAACTCGGGCTACGCCCTCGTTGAAAACAAATATTATTCAACTCAGCCTTCGGCTTCGGTGAATAAAAATTCTTCGCTCGTGGCATAAATCATGTTACTTCACACTTATTCGTTGAGTAACTATATTATACACCTTGTGACACTCGTTCCTCTCATGAATAAGTATAAACCCTGGACAGTTACGTCTTAGGGATCGTTCACATATTACGTAATCAATTTTTGGCCGATTTCAACCCCCCCTCCCCCTCGTAATCAAGTTTACAGTAGTTGTATTTGTTACAATAACATGTAACGTAATCATTCGGGAACCCCGGCCCCTCCCCCCTCTAGGTGATTACGTAATATGTGAACGATCCCTTATTGAAACCGACTCTTCTAGACCTAAAACTTTACGACGAATTGTTATAGATAGGTCCCGACTGACTATTTCTTTCCCGCAGGGGTTACCGCCCTGGCCAGGTCGGGAATTAGATTATTATAACTACATACCCACCTTTCTCAATAAAAACTATGTTAACATTCAACACTGAAGAAGTGTGAAGCAGCTGCATCCTTCGACAAGCCAGCGTGATGCGGTGTGAGATAAACTTCATTCCGACATTCATTCTTTCATTGGTTGAGCTGGTGAAAAGTGAATTGAATTGATGGGTGAATTGTAATGAAAAAGCAAAGGGTAGATTCGAAAGGGGAGAAGATGATCCAGCCAGATTTTTAGATTATCTGAACAGCTTATATCCTAGTATTAAATTTACATAGCATTATAGCAAGAAGAAGTTGATTTGAGTAAATTCTGATATTCTTATGTTGCAAACTCGTTTAGTGAAACAAGGGGTTATTATCAAAATGTATTCAATGATCGACATCTTCTTCAGTTCTGAAATCAATTTAAGAATAGTGAATTAAAATATAATGAAATCTAAAAATACAATCCAAAATATAATAGTCATGAAATATTGGTAAATCTACGTATGAAATGGTGCAAATAATACGATAATTATTACTCCATTGATCTTACCAAGAGATTATTAAGCGACCCCCCTGGGACTTTTCACAGAAGGGGGCGGGGGGTCTGTATCCCCGCCACTCCGCCAGTTCTCACACCACAACTCATCCCCACTCACCTAGGTCTTGCCAACGACAAAGTTGACGGCGTCATATCCATGGGATGGGCAAGCCAACTGCCATGACAGCTGGTTGGAGAGGTTTGAAGAGTATTTTGTTATGGAGGATATTGCTGATGATAGGAAGTGTGTAGCCACTTTGTTATCATACATTGGGGAGAAAGGATATGAAATCATCAAGAGTTTAACATCCCCTTCAAAAGTTCAAAACCCAACTCAAAGCCTTTCAAAACTTTGAAGACGACTCTTTCAGATCACATATTTTGTCCTAAGCACATTGTGATGGTAGACCAGGTTGCTCAAGGGAGACGTTCAGTCACGAACTATCTTTCTGAACCTCGTTAGGCAGCTGAGCATTGCATTTTATGACCAAGCATTGTGTGACCGTTCTATCCGTGGATTATGCTATTATGGGAAGAATCCATCCGGAAGGTTTTGTTATCTTATGAGAAGGACTAAAAAACAAGCTGAATGAGGCATTCATAACAAGGCTCCAGCTAGAGAGCAGGCAGCGCCAGATTTAAGGCTATTGGTGAATCTTTGGAGTCTGCAGTGGGAGCGAATGTACCTCATTGTTCAAGAAAGGGGGACCAGCATAGAAGTCAGGTAAACCTTGGGACAGGAAGAAACCATCGTCATCTTCTGGACCTACATGCAGGTTTTGTAAGTTGAAAATCACTACATATACTATATCTTTAATTTGATTACACTTTGGAATGATAATTAAGTTATAAATACGTATACTTTGGCCATGAAGTGGAGCTAATAAAAATCCAGGTCTTTTGTTAATGTTAGCATTTTCAGTAAATTTACCAAACTGAACTTTGTGAGGGTCTAACTTTAGCTTTGAAGCACTTAGAACTTTAGAACAAAAAGAAAACACGCATGATATATTTGAGTTCTTCCTTATCAATATTGAAATAGAACAAATCCGCCACTCCATTATCTAATGCTTCAAAATTCTGGTCAAAGGTATTGAACTGAAAAAATCCAAAATGTGCTGTGACTTATATATAAAGAAACATGTCCATATGCCATTCTCTCAAAAAGCTCATGCATGTGAATATATGTACCATATCCTCCTCATGGGCTGAATTTCCACTTGAATTCCCACTTGGGCTGGCACCCTCGAGGAATATATTCTCATATTGCCCTAGAGCTGCGGGGATATGTATATATCAAGCTGTATCAAATCATACATATTGAGTAGGTATCGACAACACTTCACCTCTTCCTCCACTTATACCGAGCACGAGAGTTCTTCTTGCCTGCTTTCTTGTACTCCACTCTGTAAGACTTCTTGTAGACTGGAGCTAGAGTGTCTCTCAGACTGGGTTCATACTGCTGCAGACAATCAGCCACTGACATAGCTATGCAGTGAGCAAGTTTATTCTGCCCTGCCTCCTCCTCCTGATCTATTCGCACATCAATGTCAAACACTCCCAGGGTTTGTGTTAAGCGTAGAGGAGATATGATTGTCATGCGGCTTAGGATGCTTAGGAAGAAGTCTAGATATGACTCTCCGTTTATGGAAATTTTCCCTGACCCTGGGACCATGGTTGTTTCAACACTGTTAAATAAGTACACTCTGCTTACTTTTGCCCGGAAGACGGCTTCAGTGTCTTGGTTTTGATTTGTCTTACTGTGTTCAAGTGATACTTTCTCTCCATCAACATCTATAATCATGTTCCTCACTACTGGATAATAAGTCTTGATTAAATCAGGCCTATCTTGAATGGTCTCATTCAGTTTTAGAAACTGCAGATTTAACACAGTGTCAGCATCTTTATCTTGTGTACTTTTCGGAACAAATGGATATATTTGAAATGCTTGCAAAGCTTCTGATGAACTGTCTTCATCTACTTCCTTATCAACAGATCGAGGAAGGGAAATGTCCTCATTAGAATCGATATTGGATTCCAGACCAGGGGCAGTCTCAGCATGCTTCATGGCATGTAAGTTTATGCCATGCATAAGTCTGATTTTTTCTCGAATTTTCTTACTTTTAAATGAGGTTCCTGATACTGCTTTGTCAGAACTATACTGAGCTATGATATCTAGGATACTCCTCACAGGGAGCTGTTCCGGAATTTTTGGCTTTAAATGCTCTTTCTCAATATCTGATGGTAATAAATACAGTAAACTCAGTTTGAATTCGTCATCTGAGAAAAACTTGGGATCCATCCCCATTAACTTAGCCACATTGGACTTGGTTTTCTGAATTTTAAAGTTATACTCAGACCGATATTTCGTACTCTTTTCGTATGCTTCCATATTGTCCCTGATTTCATCCACAATTGAGCTGGGGCATTCTCTCCATTTCAAAAAATCTCGGCCTCTTCTAAGTGGCCAACTTACAGTTACTGAAGTTCTCAAGCATAGATTGGAAAATACTTCAGAATAAGGAATGTTTCTGAGAACGGACATCAAACATGAACCTGTGAGAAGTTATGTTAATAAACTGAAAATGGAATAAAATACTAAAATACAGTAGCAATCAATTCGTTTGAATACTTGAATAGTTTGAATTAATGGTAATATTTTGCTAACTATTTGAAAGAATGAAACAACTCACTCGACTACCTCTTATCCTTTTTTCATAATAAGGGATCGTTCACATATTACGTAATCAATTTTTGGCCGATTTCAAACCCCCCCCCTCGTAATCAAGTTTACAGTAGTTGTATTTGTTACAATAACATGTAACGTAATCATTCGGAAACCCCCTCCCCCCTCTTGGTGATTACGTAATATGTGAACGATCCCCAGCCAGGAAAAAGGACCCAAATAAAACTGAACCTAGAAAATTATACTAAAATAAAATACTAAAATAGAAATAGAATACTTGAATAATATTAGTACTACGAGAAATTCCTTTGGGTCTTATCTTCTACCCACCAAACTATAAGTACCTTTCTGAACCACGACTTCTACCCATTAAAAATTAGGTATGTTTCGGAACCACAACGCATCCCACTATCTAGATAACTTTCTGAACCAGCACTTCAACCCATCTTACTAACCAGAGTACCAGTATAGGTACGTTTTTGAACCAACACTTCTACTCCTCTACCCATCCCACTACCTAATCTTTGTTTGACTAATTAATAATACAATGATAAATTTAATCATTGTGACTAAAAACTGAAAACTTACTAAGTTACAATGGATATTCATACATTACATCCATGCCATAACGTGATTGAAATTCAAGACACATTTGGGATGGCTCTGGCGTGACAAGGTAGAAACAAATACTGCAAGCATAGCAGCATGGTGGTCAAAGAAATTACCCATAACCTGTTATGTCAATTATCAACTCCTGAAATGCATTAAAGGTGTTTGGACCCTAAAATGATGGTCATTTTTCACGATAAATTTTAAGGGACTTATAGGGGTCTGCAAACATAGTTTTCTCTGTTAATGATGAATATAAACTGTTGTTAAGATTTCCCGACCAACAAAACAGAAATATTTAAGGTCTGACAATGTTTTTCATTTCATTGAAATTACCCCACTTTTTCAGCATGAACCCTAAAATGAAGGTTCAAATAATCAAAATTATTTAATTTCTATTTGACTTCTGTTTTCAATATTTTGTGAAACATCCAAGAAAACATTGTTGTTCCACAGCTGTTATGGATTATAAGCAATTTTCTTTATTTTTTATTCTGTTCCTAAAATATAGGTCAAAGGACCCTAAAATGTGGGTCACTTTTGATCAACAATTTTGAAAAAAAAATGATACCCTCATTGAAAAAGAAATAGCAGGGATATAATATTTAGGTTCTAATAATGGCATTAGGCTCATTGAAATGTTTTCAAACAAATTCTGGTTGTAATTTTCGTGTACATGGATTACGTCACTACGATTCAGAAATGGAACACAAAATAATGCCTGTTTTTATTGCAGGAGTTACATAAGAAAATAATCATAGCATAGTTTTGTGTCAATTCATCATAAATTACAGAGACTGAAAAAATTTTGCTGCCTAAATTTCAAATATTTTGACTATTTTTCGTACAATTTTTATAATTTTTTGGGAAAAATGCATATTTCATGCATTTCATGCATCCTTTCATGTCAAATTTGTGACGTGATGCATTGTTTCATTTTAAATTTACACATTTACATGCCAAGAACATTGCTGTAATATTTTCAAGTTGATTTCATTGCCAAAAAATGACCAACATTTTAGGGTGCAAGTTCTCATATGTACCATCATTTTAGGGATCCTCAAAATTTTCAAAATTTACATAAATAAATTTCTTCCCAAGCTTATACAGTTTCAAATTCTCATCTATGAACTGAGATAAGTAGCTGACATGGATTAAGTTTTCTCTGCAGGTGATTTAACTCATTTATTATGTTACCTTCATTTTAGGGTGCATCATACCACTATTTTAGGGACCTATAACCAAAATTTAACTTTTTTCAGAAGTAATGCATCAAGTATCAGTGAAAAACATTTTTGACATTCACTTAGATAATACAAAACTTCTTGAACCTACCTTGCAGACTTATCTCCAAAAAATAATACACCACTGGGAAAATAAGTTTTCAGGAGCTAAATTTGAAGAAACATTTTCTTCTATAAATTAGTTAAATGTCACAATTGAGCGATTTTTTTTCGAGGAAATCATCACAGAATCCTAAAGCACCTGCTGAACTGGAAAGAGGAACAAATTTGTTAAAAATAGATCATTGGTTGATTCCTATTTGGCAACCTACATTTTAGGGGGCGCCATCATTTTAGGGTCCAAACACCTTTAAGAAACAGTTATTAATGCTGACATACACACTGATATTCCCTGGTCAAAATATTGATTTTCAGACTTTATGGCTCTTCTTTTTCTGCTTGCCAGAGGGCAATGGTTTCCTCTTTTTTGCTCTGTAGTTAATATTCTTGTTATTTTCTTCACCATCAGGAGTGTCTCTAAATTTACCCTTTTTGGTCTGCATATCTTTGAGTTCTGTTTGGGCAATGTGCTTTGATTCATTGATTCTCTGTTGTAAGACCATTGCTTCCTCATCAACAACAGGAAATTTTGGGAGCTTTTTCCCAATCAAGAACTCAATCCTCTGATACAATTCAACATCATACTGTGTAACAAATGTAACTGCTTTACCTGACCTACCAGCACGGGCTGTTCTACCAACTCTGTGAATGTAATCCTTGGAATGAGTAGGAATATCGTAATTTAAGACAACATCTACATGAGGTATGTCCAGACCTCTACTGGCAACATCAGTTGACACTAAAATGGAAGAATCATTTGATTTGAATTTATTAAGAGAACCCAACCTTTTGTTTTGACTCATTTGCCCATGAAGAGGAATGGCATTTAGTCCGAGATTCCTGAGTATTATTGAGATTCTGGTGGTGTTTGCACATGTGCTACAGAAAATCATGAATGAATTGCCTGTAAGCTCATTCAAAATATGAACTAGGTAACATTCTTTAAACTTTTGAGGAATGAAGATGTAATATTGCTGAAGTTTTTCAACTGTTGAATACTTGTTGGTTATTTCAACTTTCACGGGATTTTGCAGAGATGCACGCTGAAGCTTTTGGACTTTCTTTGTCATTGTGGCAGAAAATAGATAAGTGTTGCGTTCTTTTGGAATAATGCTCAATATCTTATCTACCTCATCTTCAAAATCCATGTTTAGTATCCTATCAGCTTCATCCATGACAAGATATTTCATTGAACGCAAGTTAAAGCCTTTAGTATTCTCCAAATGATCCACTAATCTACCTGGTGTGGCAATTACAATGTGAGGCTTCTTTGCAAGCATTATTGATTGAGTCATCATGTCAATCCCACCAATAATAACGGCACATTTCACTCCAATTCCAGATCCTAGAGCTTCAAATTGCTCTGATATTTGATAGGCCAATTCTCTGGTGGGTGTTAGAACAAGAGCAAAGAGGCCCTGTGGTGAATCCAATAAAGATTGCAGTATAGGAAGTGCAAATGCACCAGTTTTACCACTACCAGTTTCAGCAAGGCCAATAACATCTTTACCCTTTAATGCCACAGGAATAGCTTCAATCTGGATTTTGCTTGGTTTAGACCAGCCCAATTGTTTGCAGGAAGAACATAGCTCATCCACAACTCCAAGCTCCTCAAAACTTAGTGGAGTGATTTCTTCAGATTCTTTGCTTTCAGCCATTTGAGTCACCTCAAATTTGATTGTATAAAAGTATCATAATTCATAAAAAATACATGATACCCATTAAATCGTCGAATATCAGATGATTAGATACTTAAATATAAACCTAGGAATCCTATTCCTTTATCATAAAATGTTTCGAAAAATGCTAGGTATTATGAAAATAGAAGCACACCATATAATTTCCTCAAAATTTTATAATAATAATTAAATTATTAGTATTATTGATATCAAGAGATTACAACTGCAACAAGAGGCATATATATCACTATTGTATAAGTATAATTAGATACCTCCCGTGGCTCAAACTCCAGTGTGATAATTATCGATATATCACTCCTTTATAGGACTACTGAACAGTGGCGGAATAATAGAGCAGAATATCGTCAAATAAATTGTTGATTTTATGAAGGAGCACTCGATAATCTATAAAAACGTTGAATTCAGACGAGGGTCGTCAGACCCGAGTGGTAGGGAGTACTGTTTTGTCGGGTAATAATACACTAACAAACTTGGATCGTGTGATATCGAAAATTGTCAAACTCGGCTGACGCCTCGTGTGATAATTTTCGATATAACACTCCCATTCGTTTGTTAATCGTACATTAGATACACTTGATTTTGATCCCTTTTTGCGGATTGAAATCACTCTCAGGGTTTTCATTTGCTCAGGAAAAACACCTTGCTGGAAAGATTTGTTAATGATCATAGCAAGTATGCCTGCAAATTTATGTTAATTATTCACGATTTTCAATGCATCAATTTTCAAATCTCTGGTAGCCTTGTTCTTGAAGCCGTTCATTGTTTAATTTATATCAGCAGCACTAACAAACTCAAGATACATAGAATCATTGACAGAACCCTTGAGAAATTGTGGTCAATTTAGTGCTGTATCATTCATGTTGCTTTTTAGATCAGATGCTATGTTAGAAAAGTAGTCATTGAAAGAGTTGGTCATGGTCTTTGGACTATTGTACAGCATCATAAGTAGTTTAGACCGTATAGATTATAATATGCAAAATTTCAATGATAATTTGGTTCTCATGGAAAAAGTTGGTTGTTTGGTCCAATTCGTGGCCACAAACATGGCTGTTGATTGTCGAACAATGCTCCATACCTCGAAAAAATATTTTTTTGCATGTATCCTGAGTTTGAAATCACAAAGCTGCATATTTTTGCGCAGGCAAATTTTGATTTCATATACAACAAAAATTATACAACAAAAATTCACAGGTGCACGAAATCAATTTCAAAATTTCCTCTCAGCAGCATCCTAAAAGCTCCCTGCACGTTGAGTTGATTTCTAACAAGTGGAGCAGGGGTCTGGGGGCGGCAGCTCCCAGAAGCCAGACGTTTCCTATAAATAAATTTGCCGTCTCAATAGGATTTTAACTCTTAATTCTGTCCTGTAAGTTGAGTCGATTGATAACATGCGAAGCAGGGGTCTGGGGGCGACAGCCCCCATAAGCCAGACGTTTTCTATGAATTAAATTGTCACCTCAATAGGATTTTAACTCTTAATTCTGTCCTGTAAGTTGAGTCGATTGATAACATGTGAAGCAGGGGTCTGGGGGCGACAGCCCCCAGAAGCCAGACGTTTTCTATGAATAAAATTGTCGCCTCAATAGGATTTTAACTCTTAATTCTGTCCTGTAAGTTGAGTCGATTGATAACATGTGCAGCAGGGGTCTGGGGGCGACAGCCCCCAGAAGCCAGACGTTTTCTATGAATAAAATTGTCGCCTCAATAGGATTTTAACTCTTAATTCTGTCCTGTAAGTTGAGTCGATTGATAACATGTGAAGCAGGGGTCTGGGGGCGACAGCCCCTAAAGTCAGACGTTTTCTATGAATAAAATTGTCGCCTCAATAGGATTTTAACTCTTTATTCTGTCCTGTAAGTTGAGTCGATTGATAACATGAGAAGCAGGGGTCTGGGGGCGGCAGCCCTCAGAAGCCAGACGTTTTCCATAAATAAAATTGTCGCCTCAATAGGATTTTAACTCTTTTTGTCCTATAAATTGAGTCGACTGATAACATGTGAAGCAGGGGTCTGGGGGCGACAGCCCCTAGAAGTCAGACGTTTTCTATGAATAAAATTGTCGCCTTAATAGGATTTCAACTCTTAATTCTGTCCTGTAAGTTGAGTCGATTGATAACATGTGAAGCAGGGGTCTGGGGGCGGCAGCCCCAGAAGCCAGACGTTTTCTAATAAATAAAATTGTCACCTCAATAGGATTATATAACTCTTATTTCTTTATTTCAGCGTAATTTAAGATCAAGGTACCTTAGCAAATTTAATGTAGTTAAAATTTCTACAGAGATGAAGATTAAATCCAGTAGATTGGGATCTGGGGGCAATTTAATATTATGCACATAGCTTCATCCTGGGTCCAATCCCCCCCTGAATTTTTTAACTCCCCCTTGACAAAACCTCCCCCCTGAATTTTCAAAATCCTCAATCCCCCCCCTTTTGGCCACCCGCCCCCTGATTTCAAAAATTCGACCAACCCCCCACCAAAAACTTAGACAACTTTCTAAGATATGTCCATTGAAATGTTTACAATAGAATCAATCGAAACTAAACACTTTATGACAAGATGAAAGTATGTAAACTATGATATGTGGCTGACAGACAAGAAATTTAGTCAATTTTGAGTTTTAACATATAATATTGCTGATGACTGAAATGGTAATGAAGTTCAATTTTAATGTAAATTAATCCTTGAATATAATAGAGGCTATGAAGTGACACTTGTAAGGGAATCATTGCATGAAAGCAAGTCTCAGGGATATTGTCAACACAACATTAAAACATAGAAACACATTAAAGTTAAGTTGACTTTACTTGAAAATGGCAGGGAATTGAAGTATTGTAGTTATTTGGCAGTCGTACAAAAGATATCGGGGGTCTGGGGCGCAGCCCCAGAAGCCAGAGGGTCGGAGAAAAAAATTTTCTCGCGGAAATAGGATTTTCATCTCAAATTTTGAAATTCTTCTGCCAGATCCCAATCCCCCCCCTTAATTTTTTCACCCCCTCCAGTCCAAGTCCCCCCAGAATCGTTTAAATTAGGGCAACCCCCCACCTACCTTATCTGACCCAAAATCTTCATCCCCCCCCCCTTTTCTTAGGGGGGGGATGAAGCTATGTTATGCATAAAATCGTAATTTTATTCAACGTACAATTTCTATGAATACAATTACTATTTTTTAATACAAATGAGATTTGAAACATGCATAATTGAAACATGCATAATTTTCATTTCAGTGCTTAAAACATGCACTTTCATTTTCACAGCTAGTGACAAGAATCCCTTGATATGGAAAGTCGATAAATACAAAAAATGCACAATTTTATTTTTAAAAATGCACATTCGTTTCTAAAATAAAGATTGAGTTCAAGTAATTTTATGCATTTTTGTCTTGAGAGTTCGAAATATCTCAAAACTGCATATTTTGAAAAGGATTTTGCATGTATCTAGGATGGCCAGGATTAAGTTTTTTCGTGGCATGCAATGCTCTCTCGCTTGCCAGGGTTCTGTCACTGGGGTCCTATAAGCCTATAATCTGAATCTAGCTTCCACCCACCTCTCAGCCTCCATGGAGGCTAATGGAGGCTTATTTTGGGCAAGTTATGTTAAATTGCAATTATGATAATCTAAAATGTACCAAAAAGTAGAAATATAACATCACCTTTTCCCCTTTTTTGCTAACCACTGCTCATATGTTAATAAAGCTAAATCCAATTGATCATTAAGATGCTTCAAGCATTTTCCATCTTTTGATGGCAATCGATTTATTGTATCTTGAAGTGCAACATTCTTGCATTTTAGTATGCTTTCTGCCATTCTGGTCACCTTCTCTTCTAATAAAGCATTGGTAACAGGAAAACACATCCAGAAATGGCAAAGAATTTGCGAGGAGTTCAGATAACACAGCCTTATTTCTTCCATAGTTGAAGAGCCAGGTTTTGGAATGCTATTTGAGCTATTTGTTCTGCTATGATCTGCTATATTCATCAGTGTTTCATAAGCTTTATTAGGTGATATGCATTCATACAATTTATGCATGGAAAAGCTTTTAAGTTCACTTTTTGTTTTTTGTAGTGCTTGTATTGTTGCATCTCTTGACTTCATGTAAGTAATTGATTCTCTCTCATCCTGTTGTGATCTTGATAGATGAAGGGGCAAGTGATTAAGTTTATCAAAATTGACAAGGTCATTTTGGGAAGTCATGGCTTTCAGCTGCTCTTTTTTCACAATATCAACAGTTTTACTACAATTCAAATCAGTTTTTTTGAAGTTCTGGCAGATCATAAATCCATGATGGTTATATTTTCTAACCAGTGGCTTTACACCGGGTTCATCATTAGAGTGCTGCATCATACCATATCCTTCATGATTTAAAAAGTTATTTGGATCTGATATGTCCAATAATGGATCACGATCATCCATTAGTAATTTCTGAAGTGATGTTTCCTCATCCTCTTGGGCTAATTCAAGAAAGACATCATTTTTCTGACAATTATTGCTTGACTTATTTTTATGAAAATACTGTGATTGAAAGAAAGATGTCCAGAACCCTTTTTCAGTGATTTTGCTAGGCACTAATTCTTGATATCTCCTCTTAATCATTGGGTATGTATGGAAAATACTCTGAATGATATCTGGAGTAAGGTTATATTGAATGGCATTACATCCATCTACTTCTGGCCTAGCTTCTGATAGAAATGCAGATGAAATGCCAACAGGCTGCAATTGATTTTGCTCAGCTAATAACATTGTCTCAGCCCGAGGAATGGCCCAAAAGTCTTCTGCTGATATGATACCACCACTGACAAGGGTTTTATACATAACAAACATTTCTTCAGAGCTCTGTAAAATCTTTTGTTTCATTTCCAATTCTCTACTTATTTGTTTTTTAGAGGGCTCCTCCTTTGCATTATTCTTCTTGTTTTTATTGAGCAACTGTACCAGTATCTCCTTCACTTTCTCACGCTCTGCCTTCTGGAGTTCCACAACAGGGTTATCGAAATGAAAAGTAACTGCTGTATCATCATGCAAAACCAGTTGGAGCCTTATCTTTGAGGCTGAATCAGGGCTTATTCGCTGGGCTTTTATTTGAGAATATTCATATTGAACAGTAGGAATTGCAGAATTATTTATGTGGGTCCAAATAACTCTTTTGATAGTGATAAAAAGCATTCCTGACTCTTTTTTGTATTTAACATTATTTATCTCCAGTAAAACATTCTCTCCACAGTTCAACCATGGTAACATCCTCAAATGAATTTTTGTTACATAATTAAAAATCTGCTTAGCTAAGCCTACCTCATAAAAAGCTCTTGCAATTTAAACACCCCAAAACCTGAGGTAGGTATTGTATTGAGGAAGATGCCTGCACACCACTCATCTTGGTGTGACTGACTTAGTATAGATCCTACTGCTCTCTACATTGCATTAGGGTTCATGCTGGTGTTCGAGTATGGAGTTCGAGAAAAGTCTTGCAGAAAGATTTCTTTATGATTTGAACACTGAATATCGATTTTATGATCCAAGGATAAGATTGGAGAGGGAAGAGACTAAACTGTGAATCATCAGCATTTACCTTGCAGATGCAAAGTCCCCCTTGTTAACTGCAATGAGGTTTTCCATTAGAGTGGACTCTGCTTTGAAATCACAATTGTTATATGATCAAAGGAATTTGTGTTTGAATCATGGTGTAATGTGCTACAAAATGTAAATTATTTGTTTTATTAATTATTTGTTTTATTTTAAAAGCGGATTTACCCATGCTGAATAAACTTACTCCTTAATATAGGATAATCAAACACCCTTAGGATACGTTTATATGAATTATCACACGAGCGAAGCGAGTGTGATAATTGGAATTATTGCAAAAGCTGAAGGCAAGTGCAATAATTCCAATTATCACTCGAGCCGAAGGCTAGTGTGATAATTGATATAAACGTATCCTTAGGGTGGGGTCCCTGTGAGCATATGCGCAGCATATATTCTTTATGGGTGGTCTTGTCTCTGGCACTTCTTGTGTCACGAGGCAGCTAGCGAAGTCCTGTTCCACCCTCCAGCAGCTTCGGTCTGCTAGGTGCACCCCGGGTAACGCTAAGGTTCAGGCAACACTGAGCTGACTCTCATCCAGTTCAGTGTCCATCTCACCCCACCTCTCTGTCCCCCCCCTGTTTTCACCCTCCTCATCTTACTTCACACCACGCCCCCTTTCCTTGGCTCACTTCTTCCTTCCCTTGTAACCCCCCTTCTTCCCCAGTTCCCTTGGATCCCTTTTCTTGCTTGCTACTTTCCTCCTCTTCCCCCCTTCAGGCATCTCCCAGAGACTGGTGATCTGACACGCAGATTAACACAAGGTATACTATGAGTCACAACTCCACTTTGATCGCAAACAGATGCAAACGAACACACCCAGATCGCACCAAAGTACACCACATCTTGTCAAATTCCTTATATAATCAAAAGTCTCAACAACCATCCCTTTCAGGAAACCTTTCAGCAACTCTTCAGGACTACCCTCTCAGGCATAGCATGAACATGCATCTCTGGCAAGTAAGGTAATTTCATTGCTGTGTGCAGGCGATCCCTGTACGGCTGTGTGTAGGCACTAGCCAATGGAGGACCTGTGCTGGCACTTTTAAATTGAGCACATTGTTGCAGCAGTTGGAGCAATAGAGACCCCACATCCTACGTCGTTTCACGAGACAGGGCCGAATGCAGTCATCACAATCATATCTCTGCACTAGAGCTATGCTAATGCAGAGACGTACTCACTGGAGTACTAAATATGATTACTGCTCGCATACCACCAAGGAACCATGTCGGCCAATGTTTCCGGAAGGGTATGGTCATATATGTCCTCCAATCCTGTGTGTTGGGGGCACTACGGGGGCTTTAGTAAGCCTTCCGTCAACTATCTATCTATCTATCTATCTATCCTTAGGGTGTTTGATTAATCTATTATTTAACGTGAGAACAGGCGGATATTTACACTGGTTTTCCAATAAGAAAGCAAATTTAGAAGCCTTTAGATATAAAAATCCTTCAAACTACAGGGCCTGAAATTGAATCTTGAAAATATCAAGCTTCGAAGTGGAAGGGAATCTTACATTAGATGGTAAAGAGTGGCTATGTATATTTGAATTTGCCTCAGAAAGTATGAATAAAAACGCAAGTCTGGAGTATTCATAAACTTTGGTCACATCTTTTGATTCAGAAAGGTACTATAAAGTGATTGACAATTGAAATGTACAACAACAAAATAGAAAGGACATTTCCGTGTAAGTGTGCAATGCCGTAACGGATGCATGCATCGGCAAATTGCGTTCGGTGGCATTTGTTTAAAATGTAAAGATGTAAGAAGGGAAACATGATTCAAGCAAGCAAAATTTCACCAACGTGTACAACAAGTATACAAAACACCAAAACAAGAAACCTTTACGCCAAAGCAAGAGAATAAATGTGTATATGCTCATGTATCGTTATTTATACAAGTAGTGAGGGTAAGTGGTCCTTGTGGCACATGCATGCGCGGCTCATATAATGACTACTGAGTATACATACTCATTAAATCAAAACAAGATAACATGATAATGTATACACTGATTTATTGTAATGGAGTGAGAGCAAGTGGTCTTCAAGTTTTACTGGCACATGCATGCGCAGCTGAATAACCAAGTGACAACCAGGGATTTGGAGGACATATTATATATGCATGACCTGTATTGAATAATTTTCAATGAATTGATATCTCACTGCTCATGGCTGGAACAATACCAAAGGTGCAGCTGTCTGAAGAGAGAAGCTTGCAGTATGCAACTATGTAGGTCTTGCACATAAAATAGGTGATTCAACAGTATATATTTGCTATTTGAAACCAGGAATTATGTCATTTTCACTTTCTCAGTTAGGTGCCCATAACGTTCGTCAGTCAATGGAATGGAATTGGTCGATTGATCAACTTCATTTGATTGACTGATGTGTTTTAAATAGAAAATCTTTGAGATGGTAGGAAAACAACTTAATATTGCTCTTTTAAACACGATTCAAGTCATTAGGGACCAGTAAAACACATCAGTCGATCAAATAAAGTTGATCAATCGACCAATTCCATTTGATCGACCGACGAATGTTACAGGCGCCATAAATTCAATGAACTCATGTTATAGATAACACAAGTAGAAAGTAACCTTACTTGATTAAATAGACAAAGTTGTTACATTAGTAGTTGTTCCATTAGTAGTCCTAAGCACAAAGCGTAATCGACTGAACAATCCTTGGATAACAAATGGTCTGATTAAATCAATAAATCGCAAGAACTTCCTATATGAGAAATGGAAACGAAGTAAGAATAAGAAAAACAAGTATGGTAATCAAGAAATGTATGAAAGGTACAAGAAGTACAGAAAACACCTGACTAGTCTCATAAAAGAAGCAAAAAATAAATTCTATTCTGATAAGTTTGACCTCTGTAAAGGAAACAGTAAAAAACTTGGGATTTGATAAATGAGTTAAGAGGTAAATGTAGAAATAAGTCTAAATCTTTTTTTCATTATAAATGGTGACCTTATCAAAGAAAGACGTGTTATAGCTAACGAATTTAATAAATATTTCACATCAGTTGCCTCAATTCTTAATGAAAAAGCCTCAGTTAGAATGCATAATGATATTCCTATAGACCCTCTACCTGATTTTGCAAAATTCATGGGCAAAAAGAATTAGTGACTCTATGTTCCTTGAACCTTGTTCTGAAGAAGAATTGATCAAAATTATAAGCAACCTTGAAAGTAACAAAGCCAGTGATATTCCTCCAAGAGTTCTTAAGAACTGTTCTAGAATCTTAGCACCATACCTGAGTAAATATTTTAACTGCTTTATTGATTCAGGAATCTTTCCTGACTGTCTTAAAATTGGCAGGTAACTCCAATCTTTAAGAAAAGGTAATCCACAATTACTTCAAAACTATAGACCAGTTTCAACCTTGCCATGTTTTGGAAAATTGTTTGAAAAGGTTATATACACACGTTTATACAACTTTTGTGTTTCAAAGAATATATTGTATGAAAATCAATATGGTTTCAGAAGCTACCACTCAACATCTAATGCAATAAACTATTCTGTTGATAAAATTATATGTAATGTAGAAAATAAAAAAATCATGTCTTAGGAATATTTATTGACCTAAGTAAAGCATTTGATACAATTAGTCATGATAAGCTAATGTACAAACTTGAGCATTATGGTATCCGAGGTAAACCAAATGATCTATTAAAGAGTTATATATCGAATAGGCAACAGCTAACTCAATTCAATGGGCATAAGTCAAGTTTGGGCACTGTTCGGTTTGGGGTACCACAGGGCTCTGTCTTGGGACCACTCCTTTTCCTCATATATATCAATGACATAACAAACAGTTCGAAACTTGGCCATTTTGTAATGTTTGCTGATGACACAAATATATTTGTTTCTGGTAGCACTGAAAATGAAGCATATAATAAAGCAAACAGCTTGCTAAGATCACTTAATTGCTATATGCTTAGCAATCAACTGCACATAAACAATGACAAATGTGTTTACATGCATTTCAGGCCCCAGCTAAATAATTCAGAAAGATTGAACTGTGCACGTGCTCGGATTGTAGGTAGTGAACGTCAAATCTTCCTGAATGAGCATATTAAAATTAGAAAAGTTAATGCAGCAAGATTCCTTGGGATTATAATTGATGACAATCTACGATGGGATATGCATCTGGAGCATCTTGAACAAAAACTTAACAGTGCCATAATAACAATCAAGAGAATTAAGAAGTTTATACCCAAGGAACATTACATCAAACTTTACCACAGCTTATTTGCATCTCACCTTTCTTATGGTATTTCATGTTGGGGATCCTCTTGCAAAGCAAAGCTTGAAAAAATATTCTGTATCCAAAAACGGTGCATTCGTCTTCTTTTTGGCAAAGAGCTTAATTTTGACCATGCAGAATTTTACAAGACATGTGCCCGAGTCAGATCCATTGATGAGCATGTGGCTCCCAAAATTTTGAACTTGAACATACCAAACCACTGTTTAATGAGCACAAACTTTTGACTGTCCATAATTTGAATAAGATGTTTTTATTGAATGAGCTTTACAAAATTCAAAATTTCGATATCCTATCCCATTGTCTAATTTTTCTTCACAAAAACACCTGACTCAGCTAGAATGGGTAGGAAGAACAGCTATATCCTACCCCATTATCATCTCAATATTTCAAAGCCAATTTCTATTCTAGCATTTCTGTCTGGAACCAAATTAATTATTGCTATTTCTCTAACCTGTATAAATAATTGTGTGACCACTGATAATACATTTCTAAGTGACTTCTCTCTGTCCCATTCAGGAGCAAAGAGGAAATTCAAACATTTTCTGTTGAACATGCAACAGCTTGGACACCATTTATTATGGGAAAAACAAAATAGTATGCTATTATGTCCAAACCTCTAGCCATTGAAGGCTACCAATTATTCCAATTATTCCAATTTACTTCATATCTTACCAATTTAATCCCCAGCTACCTACAATGCAGTTATTTATAATCAATGACTGATAATTTGTTTTATTTTTATGTTTAAATTATGCAGTTATTTATAATTACATAATTATTACATAATTATTTAGGTACAATGCAGTTATTTATAGTCAATGGCTGATAATTTGTTTTATTTTGTTACTTATTTTGTTATTTATGTTACTTAAATATGAAACTTGGGTGAATCTGTTGTTATTAATCAATTCTCATATTGTTACATTTTCTATTATATGACTTATAATCCACAATTTGGTTGGACCAATGGTGATTCTCAAGTCTATGACAGGTATTTCCTTCAGCAGCAACCCAACTTAATTTCTGACTGTAACTGAAAATTTCTATGGAAGGAGTTCTATCCTGTTGATTCACCCCAGTTTGCATTATGGGTTATTTATTTATTTCTTTATTTACAGTTTATTTTATTGTATTTGTATATATTGGAAAATTTTAAATGTGTTTTTAGAAAATTTCCATAGTTATAGTAACTATGCTACCAAAGTATTCCTTTGCTAGTTTTTAACCTTAATTATTTTCAGCACATTATTTTATATTTTATTTTGTTTGATTTGCTACATCATATGAATTAGCTAGTAGCTAGTAGTACTGTAGTAGTCTTAGTAATAGTTTTAAAAATAAATCATTCTATTGGTTTTAATAAATTCATGCCAACGCATGGTCAAGTCTGCTGTAAAATATAAATAACATTGTTTCATTAAAAAAAATAACATTGTTTCATTATTCGTCAAATCTAGGAAAAATTCGGCACTAGTTACAAATACATAAAAATCCAAATGTTTGATCTTAAATCACAACAGATAAATCTACGTTTTCTAAAGTGGCAAAATAATAGCAAAGGAACACATCGAAAATTAGTATCCATTAGTTTCCACTAGTATACATGGTAACCAGCTGGATACTGGGTGGATACTGCGTGGATACTAAATTTCAGATTTTAGTATCCCGATTTTGAGACATTATCTCAAAACTGAGAAAAAATTATCCCAGTGTTTTGATCAATTCCTTTGCCAGGCGTTGCCTGGCCCCGGCCCCTGCGCGCGAAGCGCGCGCGCCCGACTCGCAGACTGCAGAGTCGGGGGACAGACAACGTCTGGCAAAAAAACGTTGTGTGCGCGGCGGAGGGTAGGGTAACATCCTACAATTTTGAAATTAGGCAATAAGCTTCACCTAACCAGGTGCTTACGCGCGCGCGGCCTACGGTGGCGCACACGTTCCTAAGACCCAGACACAGCAGAACATCAGCTGTTTAGTTGTTTAATGTTTAGAATTAAAAAAGGTTAACGAAAGTAATAATTATAATAAATGCAAGTTAATTACCGCTATTCCTAAGCCTGTTCCTAAGCCCGCATAGGTGTGCGTACGCGCGCGCTTCTGAGGAAGCGCGCCGCGCAACGCAGACAGGGATATACGTTGTACGTGTTTAGCAACTAAGCCTGCTTAGGTGTGTGTTCAAGCGCCGCGCGCTTCCCTACGGGGAAGTATATACGTGTTTAGTAAGTGTAAACTAAGAAAATTGAAGAATAGTAAATACTTATTTAATAATTGCCAGGCGTTGCCTGGCCCCCTTGCGCGCGCCCCGACTCGCAGACAATTAAATAAGACTAAAACTTCCAAAAAATAAAGTAGCAAGGAAAAATTAGTAAAGTTTGATTGAAAAAATAATTTAAAAACTT
Organism: Beroe forskalii; assembly: GCA_011033025.1. Taxonomy (NCBI): domain Eukaryota; kingdom Metazoa; phylum Ctenophora; class Nuda; order Beroida; family Beroidae; genus Beroe; species Beroe forskalii. The sequence goes on from WFMF01000185.1 coordinate 49,628, forward strand.
TTTAATACCTCGTGTTTGATGTGATTGATCATTTTAATTCACCAACGGAACTTGGTTACGCGCACGAGTGGCGGCGCGGCAAGCGCTAAAACCAGGCCCTATTTCTGAACAATATTATCGTTTGACCGCACAGTTTGGTCCTCGACCAAAATCTCGATTTTTGGTCCGAGGACCAAAAATTTTTGGGGCCTAACTCAAAATTTCGATCAATAACATAAGCGAAATTAAGTTTCAAAGCGATTCTGAAAATTTGCAAAAATATTAAAAATGGCGGAGGAGAAGAAAAATGTAAAGTCGATTTTCAAACCGCAAACCGAGAAAATGGCGATTTTGTGTTTTTTAGAGGTTTTTTGGACCTCAAATGGCCATTTTAGTAGTAATCAAACTTATACTTGCAGAGAATACATAAACCAATGCTATCTATCGAATAAAGTTGGTTTCATTCAAAAATATTGATATTTGGGCAAGTTATGGGCCAAAATAAGCTTGTTGATGCGTATGCCCATATATGGGCATAGCGCGTTTTTCGGCCATAACTCATTTTTTGAGATATCGACTTCAAATTTTTATGGTAACTCAGGGGACCATTATCTATCGATTGCACACCTCAGATCTCGTCCAAGTCGCTTTTGAAAAAAATGTGCCCATTTTAGGCCCATATTTGGGCATGGCACCACGGCGGCGCCAGTGGGTCTGGGGGTACCAAACCCGGCCAAAAAGTTGGCCCACGTGGTTTACCTTTTGGGTCAACCATTATCTCAGAAACGTGTTTTCCAAAAAATTTGGGTTGAACCCCCCCCCCTTAAAGATGAGTAGATATATGGATCCATGCCTGGGAATTAAAACATATCTTTCCTCGAACCAAAGGGTTCTCGAAATTTCTAACCCTGTTTTTTTAAGCTTTTTGGCCTTAGGATGCCTTTTTGTAAACAGTAAGGTGCTCGGAGAGGAAGTTCCAGGCGGTAAAGCCTCGAAGGGAAGGTGTGAAATGAAAATTAAGCATTGATATCGATTCAGACAAGGAATCAGAAATTACAAATTTTTTTTGGTTATTTTGCCAAATTTTTGGCACACCCAAAAAAAAGGAAGCTTTGCCAAAGTTTGCCTTACCCACCCCCACCCTTGCAGCACTGAGTCCAAGTTTTAAAGTTAATTACGAAGAAGTTTATCAAATTTGATAATAGATATATAATATTATATATTATTGAGTTTCCTCAAAATTTCACTGATAACCCACCTCATGCAACTCCTCCTTATTTGCCGCATCGTGTTGGGACTCCAGCTGAGACTCCTGCAGTTTTGAGAGAACATCTTGGGTCTTGGTCAGCTCCTCCTGTAAAGACGTGCGTCAGTAACAGGTTATTACTTTTTATTACTCATAACAACATGCAACAAGTTATTGCTCAATCAGGTCTACATTTTATTAGTTCATTGCTAAATCAGGCATACACTTTATACAGATTATTGCTCAATACGGCATACAGGCATAAAGTGTATGCTTTTGGACCTTGAACAATAACTTGTGGACCTGATTGAGCAATAACCTGTAGACCTGATCTAGCAATAACCTGTTGACCGTATTGAGCAATAACCTGTAGACCGTATTGAGCACAACCTGTAGACCGTATTGAGCAATAATTGAACAATAACCTGATTGAGCAATAACCTGATTGAGCACAACCTGTAGACCTGATTGAGCAATAACCTGATTTGAGCACAACCCTGGACCGTATTGAGCAATAACCTGATTGAGCACCGATTGAGCAACCTGATTGAGCAACAACCTGATTGAGCAATATTGACCTAACCTGATTGAGCAATAACCTGATTGAGCAATAACTCAATAACTTGCATACCTTATTGAGCAATAACCTGATTGAGCAATAACCTGATTGAGCAATAACCTGATTGAGCAATAACCTGTAGACCTGATCTAGCAATAACCTGTAGACCGTATTGAGCAATAACCTGTAGACCGTATTGAGGTTCAATAACCTGATTGGAGCAATAACTCAATAACTTGTGGACCTTATTGAGCAATGACCTGATTGAGCAATAACCTGATTGAGCAAGTTGAGCAACAACTCAATAACCTGCATACCTTATTGAGCACAACCTGGGGTTTTTTATTGAGCGATAACCTGATTGAGCAATAACTCAATAACCTGCATACCTTAGTGAGCAATAACCTGTGGACCTGATTGAGCAATAACCTGATTGAGCAATAACTCAATAACCTGCATACCTTATTGAGCAATAACCTGATTGAGCAATAACCTGTAGACCGTATTGAGCAATAACCTGTAGACCGTATTGAGCAATAACCTGATTGAACAATAACTACCGAGCAATAACCTGATTGAGCAATAACCTGTAGACCTGATTGAGCAATAACCTGTAGACCGTATTGAGCAATAACCTGATTGAGCAATAACCTGTAGACCGTGAGCAACAACCTGATTGAGCAATAACCCCCGAGCAATTGAGCAACAACCTGATTGAACAATAACCTGTAGAGACTGATTGAGACAATTACCTCTGATCACGTTGGCAATAACCTACAGGTATTGCTAAATCAGGTCTACAGGTTATTGATAAATCAGGGGGGACTGTAGCCCAAAAACCAAAAAAAAGCCCAAGATCCTAAAATTAGGGTAAGGCAAGTTGGTTTTTTTGTTGTTTTAAATTTTTGATTTTTTGGGGTTTTTTGTTGTTTTTTGGGTTGGATTTTTAAAACTTTTTGGACATATCACACCAATGTGTTATTTGAGTTACTTACATGTTCTTATTGATACTCAATGGTTTCCAATCATTACAGATGGCTTAAATCACTATTTTAAGGACTTTATTGGCATTTTAAGAGCCCTAGGCGCTTTTTGGATAAGGTACAACAGAAAATCATAGATATCCCTATATTACATCCCCCCACAGATATCCATCAACACATCCCCCTCATTATATCCCCATTACACAATTATACCTCCAGACATACATCCCCGACATTGCAATATTACATCCCCCGACATTATATCCCCGACACCTGACCCCGTAATTAGTAAATGGCTTGAACACGTCTTCCCTGATGACACGGAACATCTTGGGACGTTCTGCTGCGTCTGGAGTGTCCTGATTCCACGGGTGGTGGTAGGATAGCAAGGATTTGAAGGAGTGATGAGAGGACTACAGAGCGTTGGTGGTGCGGGCAGATCCAGCCGAAGCTCTATTACGGACGTTCCACATGTGGAGAGTGAAGATCGGGGGAGTCATCGCGCTCCAGCAGGAAGTCCGAGCTCCAGTGAGCTCATCTGCCAGGAAGATGATGGAGAGGGAAGGAAGCCGCAACATCCGCAACAGGAAGGCAAGAGCCGCCAGCTTTTCACTCGGTGCACTTAACAATAGATGTCCGGTACTCGTTACTGATAGGGTTCATGGTGCTTGACACTACGTTATCAGCTCAGTCGATAGTGCGACACCTGAACCCCCATTCAACTGTCGCACTTGAACACCTTGGTTAAGCCGGGGATCAGCTCGTTTGATTTATATTTATTCATCAGGCATGTAATGGTTTGACCCCTGCTTTCCTCTACTGATTTACAGTACACTGTAGTAGGGGGTGTTATGTCGGGGGATGTAATGTCGGGGATATAATGTCGGGGCTATAATGTCGGGGATGTAATGTCGGGGATATAATGTCGGGGATGTAATGTCGGGGGGTAATGTCGGGGTATAATGTCGGGGATGTAATGTCGGGGTATAATGTCAGGGGGTGTTATGTCATAATGGGGGGGTGTTATGTCGGGGATGTAATGTCGGGGATATAATGTCGGGGGATGTAATGTCGGGGGATGTAATGTCGGGGATGTAATGTCGGGGATATAATGTCGGGGGATGTAATGTCGGGGGTATAATGTCGGGGGATGTAATGTCGGGGATGTAATGTCGGGGATGTAATGTCGGGGGTATAATGTCGGGGATGTAATGTCGGGGGTGTAATGTCGGGGGTATAATGTCGGGGATGTAATGTCGGGGGATGTAATGTCGGGGATGTAATGTCGGGGGATGTAATGTCGGGGGTAAGGATGTAATGTCGGGGATGTAATGTCGGGGGTATAATGTCGGGGATGTAATGTCGGGGGTATAATGTCGGGGCTATAATGTCGGGGATGTAATGTCGGGGGATGTAATGTCGGGGGGTATAATGTCGGGGGATGTAATGTCGGGGATATAATGTCGGGGGATGTAATGTCGGGGGATGTAATGTCGGGGGATGTAATGTCGAATATAATGTCGGGGGATGTAATGTCGGCCTGGGTGTAATGTCGGGGGATGTAATGTCGGGGATGTAATGTCGGGGGTGTAATGTCGGGGGATGTAATGTCGGGGATGTAATGTCGGGGATGTAATGTCGGGGGATGTAATGTCGGGGGATGTAATGTCGGGGGTATAATGTCGGGGGATGTAATGTCGGGGGATATAATGTCGGGGGATGTAATGTCGGGGGATGTAATGTCGGGGATGTAATGTCGGGGGGATGTAATGTCGGGGATATAATGTCGGGGCTATAATGTCGGGGGATGTAATGTCGGGGATGTAATGTCGGGGGTGTAATGTCGGGGGATGTAATGTCGGGGTGTAATGTCGGGGGATGTAATGTCGGGGATATAATGTCGGGGCTATAATGTCGGGGGTATAATGTCGGGGGATGTAATGTCGGGGGATGTAATGTCGGGGATGTAATGTCGGGGATGTAATGTCGGGGGTATAATGTCGGGGCTATAATGTCGGGGATGTAATGTCGGGGATGTAATGTCGGGGGATGTAATGTCGGGGATGTAATGTCGGGGATGTAATGTCGGGGATGTAATGTCGGGGATGTAATGTCGGGGTTGTAATGTCGGGGGGTATATAATGTCGGGGGATGTAATGTCGGGGGTGTAATGTCGGGGATATAATGTCGGGGCTATAATGTCGGGGGTATAATGTCGGGGGATGTAATGTCGGGGATGTAATGTCGGGGGTTGGGGGGTATAATGTCGGGGATGTAATGTCGGGGGATGTAATGTCGGGGGATGTAATGTCGGGGGATGTAATGTCGGGGGATGTAATGTCGGGGATGTAATGTCGGGGGGATGTAATGTCGGGGGATGTAATGTCGGGGGATGTAATGTCGGGGGATGTAATGTCAGGGGATGTAATGTCGGGGGATGTAATGTCGGGGGATGTAATGTCGGGGATGTAATGTCGGGGGTGTAATGTCGGGGGATGTAATGTCGGGGGTGTTATGTCGGGGGATGTAATGTCGGGGGGGTAATGTCGGGGGATGTAATGTCGGGGATATAATGTCGGGGCTATAATGTCGGGGGATGTAATGTCGGGGCTATAATGTCGGGGGATGTAATGTCGGGGGATGTAATGTCGGGGGGATGTAATGTCGGGGGGTGTAATGTCGGGGGGTGTTATGTCGGGGGATGTAATGTCGGGGGATGTAATGTCGGGGATGTAATGTCGGGGGATGTAATGTCGGGGGTATAATGTCGGGGGATGTAATGTCGGGGATGTAATGTCGGGGGGTATAATGTCGGGGGGTGTAATGTCGGGGGGTGTTATGTCGGGGGGTGTTATGTCGGGGGGTGTTATGTCGGGGGATGTAATGTCGGGGCTATGATGTCGGGGATGTAGTGTCGGGGATATAATGTCGGGGCTATAATGTCGGGGATGTAATGTCGGGGGTATAATGTCGGGGGATGTAATGTCGGGGATGTAATGTCGGGGGTATAATGTCGTTGGATGTAATGTCGGGGGATGTAATGTCGGGGGATGTTATGTCGGGTGAGGTAATGTCGGGGATGAAATGTCGGGAGATGTAATGTCGGGGGATGTAATGTCGGGGGGTATGATTTTATAGTGTCGGGGAATATAATGTCGGGGGATGTAATGTCGGGGGATGTAATGTCGGGGATGTGATGTCAGGGGGATGTAATGTCGGAGGATGTAATGTCGGGGATGTAATGTCGGGGGATGTAATGTAGGGGGTGTTATGTCGGGGGGTGTAATGTCGGGGGATGTACTGTCGGGGATGTTATGTCGGGGGATGTAATGTCGGGGGATGTCATGTCGGGGGTGTTATGTCGGGGAATATAATGTCGGGGATGTGATGTCAGGGGGATGTAATGTCGGAGGATGTAATGTCGGGGGATGTAATGTCGGAGGATGTAATGTCGGGGATATAATGTCGGGGGATGTGATGTCAGGGGGATATAATGTCGGGGGATGTAATGTCGGGGGGTATAATGTCGGGGGATGTAATGTCGGGGATGTAATGTCGGGGGATGTAATGTCGGGGGATGTAATGTCGGGGGATGTAATGTAGGGGGATGTAATGTCGGGGGATGTAATGTCTGGGGATGTAATGTAGGGGGATGTAATGTCGGGGGGTCAAGTGTACCTTTACCAAAAAATAAAACCCTACCCCAAGATCCGAAAATTAGGGTAGGGCTCGGTTTTTTTAGGGCTACAATTCCCCCATCAGGTCTACAAGTTATTGCTCAATTAGGTCCACAAGTAATTGCTCGATAAGGTCCACAGGTAATTGAGTTATTGCTCAATCAAGTCTACAGTCACTGCTGAAGTAACAATATGGTGCATATGGTGACATATTATGCACGTTATTGCTCAATCAGGTCTACAGGTTATCAGCTTTTGTAAAGTGCCTGTTTTCAGTTTTCTAAGCACAAACAAATGGTATCGAAAGCACAGGAAAGATATTTAATTGAGAATTTGGATTATATGGCTCCTTCAAAGCTTTGCTCAGGATTCAGGTTTGACAAGGAAGACGTTTTGAAAGTTTGGATAATGTTTAGACTTGAAAAACTGTGGATAAGAAACTATGGATTTATACTTTTATACAACAGAAACTAATAGTCAATAGAACAGGTTGATACCTGATATTTCCTAACTTCAGCAAGAGAAGCGTCTCTTTCCTTTATCAGACTGTCTAGCTCCTAAAAGAGAATTAACTTATATAGCTTCTTTCTACTCTTCTATATTTATTGAAAGTTTGGTGAATACTAGGAATTATCCGAAGTTCAGAAAGGAGAACAGTTTTAAAGTAAAGGCAACCACAGTCCTAAATTCCTATAAAGATGGATCTACCAACAAATAAACCCTACCACAGTATCGGCGGCTTCTTGCTGAGAACACTGGAGCTGTTCTTCTGTTTTGGAGAGCTGCTCCTTGTATTGCTTAGCGTCAGCAATAGCATCATCCCTTTCCTTGATGGCAACGTCAAGTTTCTGAAATTATGGTCAATATAAGATTATAGATAGTTCATGGCTTTGCAGGGCAATAATCATTACCCCTTCCAAGCTTGTTTTAGAGTTTTAGACACCATGTAAGTTTGATTATACCCCTTCCAAGCTTGTCTTAGCGACCGTGTAAGTTTGGTTATATGGTCTTCATTGAATGACAGTGCAAAAAAGGTTAAAATGATATTTGATTTTATAAAGGAGCACTCAAAATCTACTTAAGCGTTGAATCCGGACGAGGGTCGTCAGACCCGAGTGGGAAGAAATGCTGTTGTTTGGACGGAGAATAGTAGGCCCAAACTATTTCCGGTCGGGGTATAATCCGGTTCCATGATCTCAGCTGTGACCGTATACCTTCGATAATGAACTCGGCACGCCTCGTGCATTATCTAACTTACACAGTCTCGGCTGTCGCCCCGACCATGTAAGTTGCGGTATACGGTCACCACTTCGACATGTAACCGCTTATTATACGGCTCCCACTGAATTACAGTGCAAAAAAGCTTTAAATGAAACTTGATTTCATAAAGGAGCACTCAAAAATCAACTTTTAAGCGTTGAATCCGGACGAGGGTCGTCGGTTACAGCTGTTTCCGGTTGGAGTATAATCCGGTTCCATGATCTCAGCTGTGACCGTATACCTTCGATAATGAACTCCACATGCCTTGTCCATTATCCAACTTACAAAGTCTTGGCTGTCGTCTCGACCATGTGAGTTGCGGTATACGGTCACCACTTCGACATATAACAGCTTATTATCTTACTGTTTTTTTCACGTCACGCCCCATGGCAACGCGCGCGCAATGGGGGAAATTGCACGTGCAGATTAACTGCGCGCGCGTGATCATTTCGGGTTAATGCTGTTTTGGGTACGTTGTTCTGTAACTTTTGATTTGATTGGAGTTTTTTGATGCGGTAAAAAGCATTCAATCAATTTGAGTTGTGGGTTTGAAATAATTTGCGAACGAGGTGCTGCGTAGCAGCGCCGAGTGAGCTGTGTATTTGCAGGCCCAACGGGCCTGCTAGTATCTTTATAATATTATGTCTTAACTGAAATATCGGATAATTGTTTATGAGCCTTATAATGAAATGAATAATTTTCTTTATTCTCTTCTTGGCTCAGCAGAGTGAAACGAACTTTTTCTGAAATTCAATTAATTTCGTCGAAACTTCAACGTCATCAGGAAATCTCAAATTGGATTGTACTAGCAGACCCCGTGGCCTCCGGCCACCGTTCACAATTTTTTTCGCGTCAGCAATTCGTATAGTACAATGCAGTACCTCAGTACTGTAGTTCTTATCAGTGATGAGGTCACATTTTATTCGGGTGTGCCTACTCCTCTATGTGATGTATAAGTGTCTATATGTCAGGTGGTGTCAAACGTCACTGGTACTGTGGAACAGTCTAACGTCTATATTTCTGATGGTGTCAAACTCTGGTATAATAACTCCAATCTTGTAGACATTATGAAACGTTGCCTTAATAAGAATAGCTTAGTTTTTCAAAAATATGCAATTTTAGATAAAAGTACAATTTTAGATCAATTTGTTTAGGTATTGGCACGTGAGGTTCTTCACATTCTGTACTGGTTAGTTATGCAGCTTGTTGCCGACCTCGAATAACTTGCTGTATGGTTAGCCTGAGACTGAATGTGGGGCTGGACAGGCAGATGTCTGCAACCTCCCTTTTATTTCAACGTTCAAATTCAGGTTTTAATAGCTTTATATTAAAGATAGTCCACACGATTATAGCAATCTCCATTTTAGAAAAGGGCGGGAAATCTTCAACAAAAAATGGTACCATTCCAGAAGAGGGCCAAAAATGGTACCATTTCAGAAAAGGTTCGAAAATCCGCAACAAAAATGGTACCATTCCAGAAGAGGGCCAAAAATGGTACCATTTCAGAAAAGGTTCGAAAATCCGCAACAAAAATGGTACCATTCCAGAAGAGGGCCAAAAATGGTACCATTTCAGAAAAGGTTCGAAAATCCGCAACAAAAATGGTACCATTTCAGAAGAGGGCCAAAAAATGGTACCATTTCAGAAAAGGTTCAAAATCCAAAAAAAATGGTACCATTCGAAGGGCCAAAATGGTACCATTTCAGAAAAGGTTCGAAAATCCGCAACAAAAATGGTACCATTTCAGAAGAGGGCCAAAAATGGTACCATTTCAGAAAAGGTTCGAAAATCCGCAACAAAAATGGTACCATTTCAGAAGAGGGCCAAAAATGGTACCATTTCAGAAAAGGTTCGAAAATCCGCAACAAAAATGGTACCATTCCAGAAGAGGGCCAAAAATGGTACCATTTCAGAAAAGGTTCGAAAATCCGCAACAAAAATGGTACCATTTCAGAAGAGGGCCAAAAATGGTACCATTTCAGAAAAGGTTCGAAAATCCGCAACAAAAATGGTACCATTTCAGAAAAGTGCCAACAAAAATGGTAACATTTCAGAAAAGGGTTGAAATTCGTCAACAAAAAATGGTACCATTTCAGAAAAGGGTCGAAAATCATCAATCGAAAATGGTACCATTTCAAAGAAGGGCCAAAAATCGTCAACAAAAAATGGTAGGTACCAATTTAGAAAAGGGTTAAAAATCTCCAACAAAAAATGGTACCATTTCAGAAAAGTGCCAAAAATCTTCAACAAAAATGTTACAATTTCAGAAAAAGGTTGAAAATCGTCAACAAAAGTGGTACCACTTCGGAAATGGGTCGGAAATCATCAATGAAAAATGGTACAATTTCAAAAAAAGGCCAAAAATCGTCAACAAAAATGGTACCATTTTAGAAAAGGGCGGGAAATCTTCAACAAAAAATGGTACCATTTCAGAAAAGGGTCGAAACTCGAAAATCATCAACGAAATATGGTACCATTCCGTAAAAAAAGCCAAAAATCGTGCAAAAATCAATCATTAAACAGCAAAATTCAACTAAATTAAGCCCCCATAAACCCCCATAAACCCCAAAAATTAAACCCCCATTTGCCATATTTCGATATCCACCGGGGGTTTATGGGGGTTGCCCCCCCCAATTTCTACAAAACGTCTGCGTGTATTCACGCGCTGAAATATAGCAACCAGATCTAATTTTACGTGCATTAGTCGTATTTGAACTCATTTCAATGTAACCAAGTCGAAAATCCCGTGTAAATATCAATTTCCTCAAATCGCCTAATTTCAACAAAACGTCTGCGTGTACTCACGCGCTGAAATATAGCAACCAGATCTAATTTTAAGTGCATTAGTCGTATTTGAACTCATTTCAATGTAACCAAGTCGAAAATCCCGTGTAAATATCAATTTCCTCAAATCGCCTAATTTCAACAAAACGTCCGTGTGTACTCACGCGCTTAAATATAGCAACCAGATCTAATTTCACGTGCATTAGTCGTATTTAAACTCATTTCAACGTAATCAAGTCGAATATGGGGTCCCTGTGAGCATATGCGCAGCACTTAATCTCAGTTAACCTCCCTGACTGCGGCTTTGTTAACAGGGAAGGGGCTGAGACGGGTCCGCAGTACACAATCTACTGTCGGAATTACTGGTATGACAACAAGCCGGCCTAGGTGAAGCATTTCTAGGATTGACTCGGTCAGAGCGGCTTTGAATTCATAAACTACAGCACAGCATTTAAAAGAAGTTGCGTAATAGAAAGCATTCGCATAGAACTGATCATAATCTGCACGTGCACAAATATCTGTTTCCATAGCAACGGTACCATTATGCGCATCTTAGCCTTCGTTTCTCTTGATATTTTCTTGGCAAGCTCAAATTTAAACTGTGCGCCCGCACAAACAGACATTATTCACGTGCTCTTACGAAATTATATATTAGATACCTACCCAATCAAGCGTGCCGATGATCGGAATGTTCATTCCACTATAATACCAGAATACAATTGACGTTTGACACCACTCGAAAATAAGACATCTAGACATCACATAGATGACTGGGAACACCCACACAGTACTACAATGTAGGTACTGTACAAATGGCTGAAGTGAAAAAATGGTGAACAGTGGCCGGATGCCACGGGGTTTGCTAGTACAGATCAATTTATAAAGCGGTCATGTTATTCCAAGCAAAATATAGGGTCCTGGCTAACCCTCTGATGTTAAATAAATTTTACATTGAACAAGTAAAAGTTGAAGAGGTGTGCATTATACCTTTTTGTAAGTGCTTGGCATAGTATCAGGAAAGGAGGAGGACTGAGACTCTAAGGCTGCAGATGAATAAACTGAACTAATCTAACACTTTAGAAAACAATTATTAATTATTAATCAAGAAAAAAATTAAAGGTTGACAACGATGTGGGCAAGTAATTTTTATGAAGTGAATGTGCATGTTGCCGTGATGAGACGTGAAAAAAACTTAATTATGAAGAAGTGACTTGGATAATTAATTATCATCAAAACAGAGCATAGAATTCAGATAACTTGTAAAAACAATAGAACAGTTGCAAGGGTGAAAAGTATCATTAATATCCTCCCGTGGCTCAAACTCCAGTGTGATAATTATCGATATATCACTATTCATAGAATTACTGTAAAGTGGCGGAATAATGCAGCAGATTATCGTCAAATAAATTGTTGATTTTATGAAAGTATGAAGGAGCACTTGAAAATCTATAACAAGAACTGCGCCTGCCGGTACATTTATTGTGCTTGTTGTTCCCGTATGCAGGCACTTAATTTGTTGTTCCTAAGGGCTGGTAATAAACACGCTTTCATTTGATCATTGACCATTGTCCGTCTTGCTTACTGACGGGATGAGTTGATCTTTAAAACCCCAAAAAATTTTTATAAATTTTTCCTTTTCTAAATCCCTATAAATTTTGGTTAAAAATTGCAAGCCTCTTTTCTTTTTCTCTTTTTAACCCTTGGGGGCCTTTTTCGCAAAGGGATTTGTGTGATACAATCAACGTGTTTTGATATTCCAACCAACTAAAATTTTTCCCGGGGAAATTTTTTTTTTGATTTAATGATCCTTTTAACGAAAAAAAAAAAGAAGGACCCAATGGGTTAAAACCCGGATTATCGTAAGTTATGAGCAAAAGAACAAATTTTTCTTTTTTTTTCCTCAAAATTGCAAAAGGTCAATCATAAATTGATCGAATAAATTGCTCTTTGTAATTTGTCTCCTGCTTAAAAAAAAGGAATTAAATAAAAATTAAATTAATTTGTTTGTTTTTCCATTTTGGCGGGCCCCATTTCCCTAAAATTTTTGGGGTTGTCCTTTTTGGCTTTTTAATGAAAAATAAAGACAAGTAAGGGGCTTTTTGATTTCCTTTTTTTAATTCCAATAATTTTGTTACGAAAACCCTTTTTAAAAGACTATTTTTTTATATCTGAACATGGGTGTGAAAATAAAATTTAATCAAATTTTGATTTTTAATTCGATAGCATAGGGGAAAATTATATCCAAAAAAAATCTCAAAAAGAGGGGAAAACCATTTTTTCCCCTTTTTTGGGCGTAAAAAATGATGGAACAATATCTAAAACCTTCTTTTGAGGAAAGATTTATAAAGACCCTCTAACTGACTTAAATTGCCCGTTTTTTTAGGGAAAGAACAGGGTTTTTTAAGGGGTTTTCTATCTCCCCACCCCCAGATAACCCCAAAATTTGGCCATTTTCGGGGCCCAAAATTGGGCTTTTGGGGCCCGCTTATGGGGGAAAAACATCAAGACCTTTAAGTGGGGTAAATGTCGGGTTTTGGGGGCAAATTTGGGGAAGCTCTTCTTTTTTCCCGAATTCCCTTTTTGGCCCATTTGGCTGCCCATGAAAAATTTGGGGGAACATAATTCATGGAACCTTAAAACCGGAGATGATCGGTTTATGAGGTGACATGGTTTTCCGGGCCTATCTCTTTTTCCCCGAAAAACCCCCCAATTTGGCCAATTTGGCTGTCCATGGGGCCTTTTGGGATTTTGCCTGAGATGGAGAACATCAGAACCGAAAACCATAACTCGACCAAAATCCCCTTTTAGGGTGGGCAGGGTTTTTAAAGCCCCTACCCTAAACCCCTATTCCAAACCCCAATTTTCCTTTTTTCCATGAGCCCCAATTTTGGGCATTTGGATAATTTAATGAGTTTGGGGGCCAAAAACCCTTGCTAAATTAAATTAAGTTTTGGGGGGTAAAGCTTTTTTAAAGGCTCTATTTCCCACTCTTTCTCAAAATGGCCATTCGATTACAACTTCTATTACAACTCTTTCTATTTTCCCTATATTCGGGAAAAAAATTAACATAAACGGGGTTTTGACTAGAACGTTTTTTTTGGGATTTCCTTTCTTTTTCAAAGTTGGTTAAAGGGTCAAAGGATAATCACATTAAAGGGACCCGGGAAAACTCTGCAATAAACCCCAAAAAATTCTTTTTTTTATTCAGGGCCTTTCTTTTCGGTAAAAAAAAAATATACTTCAGGAAAGTAAATGTGAGGGTAAATTTTATAACCCCCCCAATTATATTTTTAAGACCCCTTGACGTTTTCTTTTGCCTATAATGCATGCCTGTTTTGGTTTTTAAAGGTTTTGGGGGCCCCCCCATAGGCTCGGGCCCCCCGGAAAAATCTTTGGGTTTCCCGGCCCCCTCAGGAAGTACCCCAAAAACCCAAAAAGGGGTTATTGGGCACTTGAATAATATAGCTAAAAGGTATTTTTTTAATATAAAAAGGGGGGGAAAACAAAACCCCCTTAAAATTGGATGTTAGAAAGTAAGGGGATTGAACTGGCAAAACAAAGTCGTCTTTCTATTTTTGGAAAAACCCCCCTTTGAATCTATGAAAAGGGAAAATGTTGAAGGGGATCTAAAAATTGGGTTGCACGTGTTAAAACTAAAAAATTCTTAGGGTCATGGTCTTGGGCTACCAAAACCCACAGTGCAGGGGGAACTTTCCCCAATATCTTCAAAAAAACGAAACTTGAACTATCGGGAAAAATTTTTGAATATCTCCCCAAACCAATTTTTTTTGATGATAAAGCTATTTCATCACATTGGTCCCTTCCCCCAAAATTGAAATTAATAAGGGCATAATTAAAAATTTAAAGGAAGAGTTTTGAAAAAAAATTTAAAAAACAATAAATTTTGGAAACCATTTCGGTTAAATTAAGGTTCCACAATTTTCTTTTCATAGTTAAGATACCCCCCAAAAATTAAACTCATGGAAAACCCAAAAAAATAAAAAAGAATCAAAATTGAGTTTCTGGCCCCAGTATATTTTTGGGGTTTTTTAATTTTTGCTCGAGACATAAATAAAAATAATTTTGTAAAAAGGTTTGAAACCCGGGCCAAAACGAAAAGGGGTAAAATAGGAACCCCCTTAAAAACCCATTTCTATACCAATTACCCATTTCCATCTTGTGGTTACCAAAACTCAAAAAATTTGGGGAAAAAAATAAACGGAAAAAAGGAAAAAATTGGGGAATTATTTTGGGAATGGTTGGAAAAAACTTTGAAAACCCTCTCCTCATGATCATTTCAGGGGGGAAAAATTTTTAATTCTGATTTTTCCCCAAAAACTTTTAAATCCCAAAATTGGGCCTCAGGGGGCAACCAAGGGAAATTTTGGGGTTTATCTAAAAATGGGTTAAATGGGTTTTTGAAAGGGCTCTCCCCTAAAAAACCAAATCCCCGGGTTTAACCGGCAATATTTTTTAAAATTATAGCCTGTCCCAAATCCCCAAATTGGGCCCTCAGGGAACCCCAAAATATTAAAAATGAGGTTATCTCGGAAATGGGGAAAGGCTTTAAAAGGTTTACCCTGCTAAACCGTTCTTTTAAAAATGGGGTTCCCCGGTTCTGTTTCTCCATCTCAAAAACTCCCCAAAATGTATTGGGTTTTCTGGAAAACCAAAAATTTTAATGTAAATTGGGTAGGATTAAAATCCTCCAAGGAATTTGGGGGGGTTTTAAAACCCTTAAAAACAAACCTTTTTGTTAAAAACCCTGTTTTCCCCATTTAAAATTCTTAAAAACCCCTCCCTCAAAACAAAGGGGGATTTTGCTAAAAATCCCCAAAATTTTTTTTTTATAAAATGACAAACCTTTTGAAATTTCTTTCGGTTTAATGTTTTTTTCCATCACCCCTTAAATGATTTCAAAAATAAATTATGAAAGATTGATAGGAACTTCATACTGTTAAAGATTCAAAGATTCTGATAGGGAAAACCCGAGAAAAATTTTTTTCATCAAAAGCCTTTAAAAAATTTGACCCATAAATTCTCTCTTTGAAGCACCAGAATGAATTTTTTAAACTTTGGGCTACACCCCACCAAAATTTATCATTGTCTTTCACATAAAACTTAAAAGTTAGTTTGGACATCTGTAAAAAAGCTTTTTGAACATGATATTACCTTGTTGTGACTGCAACAAGGAGAACGATTTGAACAAAAAAACCTTCTTACTTCACTTTTGGCCATTTTAATGCATCAAAGGGAATTATTTTAGTCTCAAAGTAATTTTTTTCTTGATCTGAGATCAAAATCACCTTTTTATAGGTCAAAATTTTGAAAAGTATTTTGTGACCTTGCATTTGTCGATTTGAGGGCTAACACAAAATCAATTTTTTGATAAAAACATGGGAAGGGAAGACTTTTGCTTATCCTCACACAAGATCTTAACAAATCTATTCAATTACAATTTTGATTTGAGGTGATCTAAAACTTAGTTTCAACAATTGTTTTAATTTTGGTATCAAAATGTCTTTACTTTTTTGTTGCTTTTTTTGAGGGCTAATTTTGTGCAACATCTAAAAAACCTGGATTTTTTGTTTTTTAGCCCGCTGAAACATCAAAGAAGTGTTTGAGTCTCCCAAGAAAGTTGTCAGTCTTAAAAGGCCCAAAATTGCTTCCTTATTAATTTGGGGTTTTGCCCTCGTTGTCCATTTGAGGCTAAAAACAGTTTTTAAAATAAAACCCCCGGGGGGAAGTAAATTTTAAACCCCCTGGGGCCCCCCAATCCACCCCATTGTGGAAAATTTTGGGGTTTTGGGGCCCTGGGAAAATTTCAACTTTTTTCCCCTCAAAATTTTTTTAAATTGACTTTTTTTTGTCTTGGGCAAAACTGTGTGGGTTTATCTAAAATCCTGGATTTTTAAAATTTTTTAACCATTTTAACCCTCTTGGGGGTCCGGGTCCCTCAAAAATGAAATTTTTAAATAAAGGTCAGAATATACTTCCTTGGTTCAAAAGGGGGGGATTTTTTGATTTTGGGTTTTCTTTTAAAGGGCAAAAAAAAATTTTTTAGATAAAATTTCCCCGGGGGGAAACATCCAACCTCACCGAGCCACAAATTCACCCCCATTTGCCAAAATTTTTTTGGGTTTTCAAAGAAGGCCAAAATCGTCAACAAAAATGGTAGGTACCAATTTAGAAAAGGGTTAAAAATCTCCAACAAAAAATGGTACCATTTCAGAAAAGGGTCGAAATTACGCAACAAAAAATGGTACCATTTCAGAAAAGAGCCAAAAATCTTCAACAAAAATGTTACAATTTCAGAAAAAGGTTGAAAATCGTCAACAAAAGTGGTACCACTTCGGAAATGGGTCGGAAATCATCAATGAAAAATGGTACAATTTCAAAAAAGGCCAAAATCGTCAACAAAAATGGTACCATTTTAGAAAAGGGCGGGAAATCTTCAACAAAAAATTTTACCATTTCAGAAAGGTCGAAACTCGAAAATCATCTGAAAATGGTACCATTCCGTAAAAAAGCCAAAATCGTGCAAAAATCAATCATTAAACAGCAAAATTCAACTAAATTAAGCCCCCGCAAACCCCAAAATTAAACCCCATTTGCCATATTTCGATATCCACCGGGTTTGTGGGGTTGCCCCCCTAATTTCTAAAACGTCTGCGTGTATTCACGCTGAAATATAGCAACCAGATCTAATTTTACATGCATTAGTCGTATTTGAACTCATTTCAATGTAACCAAGTCGAAAATCCCGTGTAAATATCAATTTCCTCAAATCGCCTAATTTCTACAAAACGTCTGCGTGTACTCACGCGCTTAAATATAGCAACCAGATCTAATTTCACGTGCATTAGTCGTATTTAAACTCATTTCAACGTAATCAAGTCGAATATGGGGTCCCTGTGAGCATATGCGCAGCATATATTCTTTATGGGTGGTCTTGTCTCTGGCACTTCTTGTGTCACGAGGCAGCTAGCGTAAGTCCTGTTCCACCCTCCAGCAGCTTCGGTCTGCTAGGTGCACCCCGGGTAACGCTAAGGTTCAGGCAACACTGAGCTGACTCTCATCCAGCTCTGTGTTCCATTTCACCCCACTCTCTTTTTCCCCCTGTTTTCACCCTCCTCACCTTACTTCACACCACGCTCCCCTTTCCTTGGCTCACTTCTTCCTTCCCTTGTAACCCCCTTCTTCCCCAGTTCCCTTGGATCCCTTTTCTTGCTTGCTACTTTCCTCCTCTCTTCCCCCTTCAGGCATCTCCCAGAGACTGGTGATCTGACACGCAGATTAACACAAGGTATACTATGAGTCACAACTCCACTTTGATCGCAAACAGATGCAAACGAACACACCCAGATCCCACCAAAGTACACCACATCTTGTCAAATTCCTTTCAGGAAACCTTTCAGCAACTCTTCAGGACTACCCTCTCAGGCATAGCATGAACATGCATCTCTGGCAAGTAAGGTGTCCCCATTGCTGTGTGCAGGCGATCCCTGTACGGCTGTGTGTAGGCACTAGCCAATGGAGGACCTGTGCTGGCACTTTTAAATTGAGCACATTGTTGCAGCAGTTGGAGCATGTGGAACGACCAGAACACTGGATCCAGTCTAGTTATAGAGACCTAGACCCCACGTCCTACGTCGTTTCACGAGACAGGGCCGACTGCAGTCATCACAATCATATCTCTGCACTAGAGCTATGCTAATGCAGAGACGTACTCACTGAGTACTAAATATGATTACTGCTCGCATACCACCAAGGAACCATGTCGGCCAATGTTTCCGGAAGGGTATGGTCGGGCATATATGTCCTCCAATCCTGTGTGTTGGGGGCACTACGGGGGCTTTAGTAAGCCTTCCGTCAACTATCTATCTATCTATCTATCTAAGTCGAATATCCCGTGTAAATATCAATTTCTTCAAATCCCCTTATTTCTACAAAATGTTTGCGTGAACTCACGTGCTGAAATATGGCAAACAGATCTAATTTTACGTGCATTAGTCGTATTTAAACTCATTTCAACATAATCAATTCGAAAATCCTGTGCAAATATCAATTTCTTCAAATCCCCTAATTTCTACAAAACGTCCGCGAAAAGAGGGCAGTTCGGAAGCTGTAAAACCAATAAGTCAATAATTATTATCAACTAGCAGGCCCGTTGGGCCTGCAAACACACACCTCACTCGGCGCTGCTACGCAGCACCTCGTCCGCAAATTTTATCACTACCATTCGAATTGATTGGATACTTTTTGCCGCATAAAAAATTCCAATCCGATCAAAAGTTATAACGAAATGAAATATTCAATTTTATGAAGGAGCAGAGTGGAAAATTGAACTTCGTCAGTTAGTCTCAGTCGTGCTAAACCATGTGCCTTTTGTTCTGTTTTGCTTGCAAGATTATGTTAATTCTGACAACTGATTGTCATAATGACTTTGGACAAATTTGTTTTGTTCACATAGATCCTGGCAAGGAACTGTCTTCATATTACACCCATATTCGACTCAACTAAATTGTACACTTTTGCAAACCTTCAATTGCTCCTAACGGCTAATTTGTAAACTACAGTTAGGAGCTACTGTTATCAGCATTGATCATCGACCGACCTCTGCCACAGGTTTATGTAAACTATCGATCTGGAATATCCTCCATTATTCAAGTTATGAACTTCCTCCATCTTGAGATCTTGAATTTGAAGTTAAGGAAACGTCAAAAATTTTCAAAAACTACAGCACAGCATTTAAAAGAAGTTGCGTAATAGAAAGCATTCGCATAGAACTGATCATAATCTGCACGTGCACAAATATCTGTTTCCATAGCAACGGTACCATTATGCGCATCTTAGCCTTCGTTTCTCTTGATATTTTCTTGGCAAGCTCAAATTTAAACTGTGCGCCCGCACAAACAGACAAAATTCACGTGCCATCTCCAAATTATATATAAGATAATTATCCAATCAAGCGTGCCGATGATCGGAATGTTCATTCCACTATAATACCAGAATACAATTGACGTTTGACACCACTCGAAAATAAGACATCTAGACATCACATAGATGACTGGGAACACCCCACAGTACTACATTGTAGGTACTGTACAAATGGCTGAAGTGAAAAAATGGTGAACAGTGGCCGGATGCCACGGGGTTTGCTAGTACAGATCAATTTATAAAGCGGTCATGTTATTCCAAGCAAAATATAGGGTCCTGGCTAACCCTCTAATGTTAAATAAATTTTACATTGAACAAGTAAAAGTTGAAGAGGTGTGCATTATACCTTTTTGTAAGTGCTTGGCATAGTATCAGGAAAAGGAGGACCGAGACTCTAAGGCTGCAGATGAATAAACTGAACTAATCTAACACTTTAGAAAACAATTATTAATTATTAATCAAGAAAAAAAAATTAAAGGTTGACAACGATGTGGGCAAGTAATTTTATGAAGTGAATGTGCATGTTGCCGTGATGAGACGTGAAAAAACTTAATTATGAAGAAGTGACTTGGATAATTAATTATCATCAAAACAGAGCATAAAATTCAGATAACTTGTAAAAACAATAGAACAGTTGCAAGGGTGAAAAGTATCATTAATATCCTCCCGTGGCTCAAACTCCAGTGTGATAATTATCGATATATCACTATTCATAGAATTACTGTAAAGTGGCGGAATAATGCAGCAGATTATCGTCAAATAAATTGTTGATTTTATGAAAGTATGAAGGAGCACTTGAAAATCTATAACAAGAACTGCGCCTGCCGGTACATTTATTGTGCTTGTTGTTCCCGTATGCAGGCACTTAATTTGTTGTTCCCAAGGGCTGGTAATAAACACGCTTTCATTTGATCATTGACCATTGTCCGTCTTGCTTACTGACGGGATGAGTTGACGATAAAACGCTTGATCTATCAAGAGTCCCATCGTACTTCCTACCAACATCATTGAATCAATTTTATAAATATTCCATTCGTAAGTACCTATAAACTGAGAACAATAATTGCAAGCCTCGTTTTCTTTATTAACCTCGGCGAGCGCTTAATTTCATGAATCAAGGTCGTTTGTACGTGATCACAAATCGCACGTGCATTTGATATTCAACCAACTACAACGTTCTTCCTGGGCGTCGGTATTTTTGATTTAATGATCAACTGTGCCAACTTGAAGATAAAAAGAAGGATCACTAGCCAAGATTGAAGGTCCGGATATCGTAAATTCATGAGCTACCGAGACAAATTTTCATCTCTTACTTTCCTCAGCAAAATTGCTAAGGTCAATCATCATTGATCGAACTCAAATTGCTCATTGTCAATTGTCTCCTGCTTAAAGAACAAGAATTGCGCCTGCATGCTCAATTCATGTTTGTCCTGTTGCCATGTTTAGCAGGCGCTTCATTTCCCTCTCCAACATTCTTGAGTTATCGTGCGCATTTAATGGCACGTGGGCGAATTCGGTCCAATACACGTGCCAAATAATTGAGCACGCTCCCACCAATTTGTAGTACTCTTTGTAGCTTTGGCCATTTTCTTTGCGCACCATTACCAATAGCCCCATTTTTGTTACGCATAACATTTTCTTTGATGTTGATATCAAATGACAAACCATTGTAAAATTGCTCTTTCTGGTTCATGTTGTTTCACATCATCCCTTCACATGATTTCAAAAAGTCAATATATGAAAAGATTGATAGGTACTTCATACTGTTCAAGATTCAAGATTCTGATATGATAACCGAGACAAATTTTTCATCAAAAGCCATGGTCATCATTGATCGCACTCAAATTGCTCATCATTGATAGCAGCCAGAATGTAAGGAATTTGTGACATTGGCTTATTTATACATCATTTTTTCAAAAAGGTTATAATGCCAATCTTTTCACATAAAAACTTCAAAAGTTAGTTTGGACATCTGTGGTGACCAAAAAACTTTTTTGAACATGATATTACCTTATTTGTGGCAACTATGAGGCTGATTTGAGCAAAAAATGCCTTACTTCACAGCTTTTGGCCATTTAATGCATCAAAGGAGTGTTTTAGTCCTCCAAAAGTAATTTTTTCTTGATCTAGAGGTCAAAATCCACCTTTTAGGTCAAAATTTAGGAATTTGTGACCTTGCGTTGTCGATTTGAGGCTAACACAAAATCCAATTTTTTGATAAAAACATGGGAAGGAAGACACTTATCCTCACCTGAGATCTGCCAACAAATCCTAATGAGTACAATTTTGATTTGAGGTGATCTAAGACAGTTTCAGCTTAATTGTTTAATTTTGGTATCAAGAATGTCTTTACTTGCTTTTGTTGCTGTTTTGAGGCTGAATTTTGTCGCAACATCTCAAAAACCTGGATTTTACTGTTTTTAGCCACTTCAAACATCAAAGAAGTGTTTGAGTCCTCCCAAAGTTATCAGTCTCGATCAAAAGGTCCAAATATACTTCCTTGGTCAAATTTGGGAGTTTTTGACCTTGCGTTGTCCATTTGAGGCTAAAAAATGGCCTGAATTTTTGATAAAATCCCCGGGAGGAAGTCACTTAACCTCTCCTGAGAGCCTCCAATCCATCCCATTGTGGAAAATTTGGGTTTGAGGTGATCCTAGACAGTTTCAGCTTCATTTTGCCATCAAGAATCTGTTCTTATTGACTTTTGTTGCTGTCTTGAGGCTAAAACTGTGTCGGGACATCTGAAATCCTGGATTTTACAGTTTTTAGCCATTTTTAACCTCATGGAGGTGCTTCAGTCCTCTTAAAGAAATGTAATTTTAATCAAGAGGTCAGAATATACTTCCTTGGTTCAAAGTTGGGAGTTTTTGACTTTGCGTTGTTCATTTGAGGCAAAAACAAGGCCAAATTTTTAGATGAAATTCCCGGGAGGACATCGCTTAACGTCACCTGAGAGCCACAAATTCATCCCATTGTGCAAAATTTTGGTTTGAGGTGATCCTAGACAGTTTCAGCTTCATCTTGGTAACAAAAATATGTTTTTATTGGCTTCTGTTGTGGTCGTGAGGCTAAATTTGTGTCGCGACATCCGAAAACCTGGTTATTGGAAAACGGGCCCAAGATTAACCCCTGAGGGACAACATAAAAAGGTAGGACCAGTTTAATGCCACCAACTTGTAGCCACCATGGGTACTACAAGTTGGTAAGACAACTTCAGGTCAGGCCCTCTCCCTCTGGGAATAATAGGTCGTCTACGCGTGCGCGCACATGCGCACGCGTACAGCGCCTCTTTGACCAGACCATGGAAAGAGTAAAGCAGGTAGCCAGGATCTATCCATGTCAACTTGTAGCAGCCATGGGTACTACAGTTTGGTGTAGGATTGGTTTCTCTTCTGTGTTGGATATTGAGGTTAAGAGGGCCAGTCTACACGCACACGCGCGCGTACACTGCCTTCGATAACCTCAACCAGGCCACAAAGGACTTGACGTTTCCAGTGAAGACTCTCCTTATGTAAGAGGGTCTTCTCGAATTTTTGAGATAGGTCCCAAGGCTGTATCTCTTTTAGTTTTTGAGTTATGAGCTCTTTTGTGAGGGAAAATCTAGTCGCATGTCACAAATTGAAAGTGACTTTTTAGGTGGTTTTAACCTCATAAAATCTCAATGCAAGGTTGGACTTTGATAATTTTTGTTGCAAATGATAGATATCAATGAGTTCTTTTATATAAGACTGTTTCCAACCATCTGGGATGCCTATTTCACTGCACAGAAGCCTTTAAGTGTCAAAAATGGCCAACTCGCATTCTGACTGCTATCGATATCATTGTCAATTGCTTCTAAGCTACAAGTCAGAAGATCACTTGAAATCCAATAGAAATTAGAATATTGATGAAGAATTCCGTGACAGCGTGACAGTTGATAGATATTTATCCCTTCTCATATCCAATATCCACAGGACTGGGCCACGTCTTATCATTGACATTGATAAATCAAGTTTAAAAAAGGAATCAAAATTTTCAAGGCTAGGATCACCGGAGCATTGAACCCAAATAGCTGTAAGCTAGCTGCTGTGAGAACTGCACACGATGCCACTACACCAAATTGAGACAATTCACCGGCGCGAGTGATTTTATAAAGGAGCAGTTGGTTAATGCGCCTTGTGCCTGTAATGGTACCTTGTTGACGAAATCTCCCTCAAATATGAGGACATCTCCCTCAAATTTGTGGACATCTCCCTCAAATTTTGTGGACATATCTCCCTCAAATTTTCCGTGCACTTTCCAGAAATTACAGTAGTTGTATTGCAAATCTGGGCCTGCTATGCACATATCCTATTTCTCACCTTCCCAAGCACGATCTCTGCTTATCCTCTTATTTGCCTTTTTGTAAAACAAAAACGCGATTGGAGAGGGAAAAAATGATAATTTGATTCATTGATTGAAACCCAATCAAAATTTGATGGAGAATTCCAAGAAAATCGATAGACATTCATGAACCTCTTATCATGGAAAAGTTTGATGAAATTGAAGAATGATGAAGTTTTTGAAAAAGAATCAATTTCCAAGTTTCAACATTAGGTTGAACATAGCACTGAACCGTTTAATCAGAAATAGGACGAGTAGAGTGGTTACGAACATCTTCAATTGTAACAATCAAAACGTCGTGTTCTTGTGATATTTCAATGAATATATCATTCATCATAGTCATACATTCTGAGTACAGTGCTCGTGCCTTGACATTGCCAATTGCTGTGCATATTGTATAATGTATATTGTACTTCACATAATAGCAGACAGTAGATTGCCGTATAATATATTCAGTGCATTTTCTAATAAATTAAGTTAATTCAATTAGTTATAGATTTAGTTAAGATAAGAGCTTAGTGATATGAATATGTTGCGTGTCAGTTGTATGTTCTAACCAATAAACTTCTCAGAATGTATGACTATGATGAATGATATATTCATTGAAATATCACAAGAACACGACGTTTTAATTGTTACAATTGAAGATGTTCGTAACCACTCTACTCGTCCTATTTCTGATTAAATTGACGAAGAAATCCCTATTCTACACACCAGCACTGAACCGGAATAACTGTAAGCTAGCTCCAGCGCACACAGTACAGGATGCCACTACACCAAGCTATATTGGCGCGAGTGATATTATAAAGGAGCAGTTGAATGAATGAAACTGATCAAAAAAGTGACATACATGCATTCGACATACCAAATTTGGTCGCGCGCAGCACCACCACCTATTTCAGATTTAACCAGTAGATGTTCTAGCCCAAAATTGTCATAATTCTACATGTTGATCTACCTATTGATCCTCGACATAGCATGCCGCGCATTCCGTAGGGAACGCAAATATGCTCCAACGAATTTCTAAGAATATCTGCAAATGATATCATGATACGGGTAAGGTTTCATCCAATCAAGCAGGCGACTCGGCGTGATCTATTACAATTACCCACTTTACTCTGTGATAATTACGTCTTGAAACTCAGAATGTATTACTAAGCAGACATGATGCAAGCCACAAGGCGGCAGATGGGATACTTTAATTCACGGATTACTGGGAAATCCATGACAACAAGAATTGCGCTCGTTTTCTAACTTCGGCGAGCGCTTAAATTTCCCTCTCCCATTTAAAAATTAATGGTTACACGTGCATTGATGATTCAATCTTATGATTTTTTCAAAATGTGTAATTAATTTGTTTTTCCTCCACAAATTGTTTAAAATTGCTCGTTTTTCAAACATTGGTAAAATGTGGACTTGTAGATTAAATTTTAGCTTACAATTTGATCGGCTAGCTAAAGCTTAACTTGCGCGTTGCCCTAACCAGTACCATGTTTTCACGCACAGAATGTGCGGCGCGGCAAGCGCCCCCGGTCAGGGTAACTTGCTTACTTGCGCGCACCACGCATGATGATGATGTTGAGCTGCAGCGCTGCGCACAAAACTGGTCGATATGAACATCCATCCTGATCTTGCGGAGTGAATTGCGCGCAACTGCGCGCGTAATTAAGGTTGCTACCATAGCTGCCAAACTTTAGAAATCCTTCGACAGGGCATAAAAATGGCCCAAAAAGCAGGGCAAATGCAGAAAAAAACAGGGCATATATCCTTATGTATCTTTTTAAAAAGTGTCCACTTTTTTTTTTTTTTTTTTTGGACGTATATTTCAGCTATATTTTAGGTATATTTCGTGAGAATTCGTTCAGCAAAGGTATATTTTTACTTTATTACGTATATTTCCAAAATTTATCCGAGACAGTGCTTAATAGGTATATTTCCAAAATCCATCCGAGACAGTGCTCAATAGGTATATTTCCAAATTCAACCCGGAACAGTGCTTGATAATTTAATAGGTATATTTCAAAAATCCATCCGAGACAGTGCTTAATGCTTAAAAAGGTATATTTTCAAATTCCGTCGGAGACAGTGCTTAATAATTTAATAGGTATATTTCAAAATTCCATCCGAGACAGTGCTTAATGCTTAAAAAGGTATATTTTCAAATTCCGTTGGAGACAGTGCTTAATACTTGAAAAGGTATATTTCCAAATTATATCCAAGACAGTGCTTATTGCTTAATAGGTATATTTCCAAATTCCATCCGAGACAGTGCTTGATAATTTAATACTAAAAAAGTATATTTCCAAATTCCATTCGAGACAGTGCTTAATACTAAAAAGGTATATTTTCAAATTCTACTCGAAACAGTGCTTCATAATTTAATAGGTATATTTTAAAATTCCGTCGGAATCAGTGCTTAATACTTGAAAAGTTTTATTTCAAATTCCATCCGAGACAGTGCTTATTGCTTAATAGGTATATTTCCTAATTCCATCCGAGCCAGTGCTTAACACTAAAAAAGGTATATTTCCAAATTCCATCCGAGACAGTGCTTATTGCTTAATAGGTATATAAATCCAAATTGTATCCGAAACAGGGCTTAATAAGTTAACAGGTTTCTGGTATATTTTCAAATTCCATCCGAGACAGTGCTTAATAGATGATAAATAGACGAATAGGTATATTTCAAAGTTCTGAGGCAGACCCATATAAATTAATAGGTATATTTCTGGAAAGTGGCGACCTTTTTTTTTTTTTTTTTTTTTTTTTTTTTGAGGCGACCCAAAAATGGTAATCTAATTGCTAGGTATATTTTACGAAGAAAAAAACAGGGCAAATTGGTCGAAAAGCGGGGCAAAAGAAGGGCTTCCCAGGGCAAGGGCCCAAAAACAGGGCAAAAACAGGGCATGACAGGGCGCCCTGTCAAAAACAGGGCATTTTGGCAGCTATGGTTGCTACACGACTCCACCTGATGGTACCATTGTTGACGAAATCTCCTTCAAATATTTGGACATCTCCCTCAAATTTGTGGACATCTCCCTCAAAATTTGTGGACATATCTCCCTCAAATTTTCCGGGCCCTTTTCAGAATTAACAGTACGGATAAAGGTAGTATACACATCGCCCTAATTTTTGTCGACCTGATCCTCTCAAAATACACGATCTCTGCTAACCCTCTCATTTGCCTTTTTGTAAAACAGAAACGCAATTGGAGAGGGAAAAAATGAAGAGGAACCCCCATGTAGATCATGACGATTCCATGACAATTCTGCTAGAACATCTACTCGATTTAACAGCACGCATAAAGGTAGTATGTACACAACCCCCACAAAACACGATCTCTGCTAACCTTTTCTCAATGCCTTTTTGTAAAACAAAAACGCGATTGGGAACAGGAGGGTCGTTAGACCCCAGTGGGAGGGAGTTCTGTTTTGTCGGGTAATAATACAATTAACAAACACATAGATCGTGTGATATCGAAAATTGTCTAACTCGGCTAACGCCTCGTGTGATAGTTTTCGACATCACACTCCCATTCATTTGTTAATAGAACATTGCACAACAAAAAAAACACAAAAAGGTTTTTATGAGAAGCATGAAAATTAATAGACGAATTAAAAGCAACTTTC
This sequence comes from Beroe forskalii, assembly GCA_011033025.1. NCBI lineage: Eukaryota > Metazoa > Ctenophora > Nuda > Beroida > Beroidae > Beroe > Beroe forskalii. The sequence goes on from WFMF01000185.1 coordinate 77,047, forward strand.
ACCAATTCACTCTGCATACAATATCCAAGGCACGTTATAATCGTATAGCTACTTAGCTATTATACACTCAGTTTTTTTTATAAGAAACTTATTGAAATCCTAGGCTACAAGTTTCTTATTTTTTCACGATTTTGAGCCTAAAAGTTTCTTAATCGGTTTCTTAATTCTACATACCGACATACCGTACGAAAAATGTCTACGAAATTTCCAACATAGGAACCTACTGTGTAGACTGTAGTTGAGGATAAGAATCGAACCTTCTGATATTTTCAGTTAAATTATACACTTTTAAGCATGTACCTATCTTAAAAGATTTGTGCAGCTGTATACAATAATGTTCAGGGATCTTCATCAAATGTTCTTCCAAAAAAGTTTGAAATTTTGAAATTTAGATAATATCTAAATCCTATAATGCTTGGAACTTTTGGAAATAGATATGGAACTGTAATAGTGT
>WFMF01000185.1:80000-339311 GCA_011033025.1 Beroe forskalii
AGTGAGTATAGACAAAAGTACTATCAGGTGGTTAAGGACCCTGACAGTGTCTTTAAAAATAGCATCCGTGAAGACTAGAGGATGATTCCTACTCGCCGGGACTTCATCTAGTAGATGAACAATGTACACAGAAAGGCACAAAGAGTAGATACCGAGTGCGAGTTGCAATGTGCTGATAACAGAGCTGCTAATTCAACACGCACAAGAAAACTGATAAGTAAACTTTAAAACAAACGCACAGACACGAATTTGAACGCAGTAGGTATGAGGAGAGGCTTAAATAAAAACATACTTAAAAAATGGTACCATTTTAGAAAAAGGTCAAAAATCCTCAACGAAAATGGTACCATTTCAAAAGAGGTCCAAATATTGTCAACGAAAATGGTACCATTTCAGAAAAGTGCCAAAAATCTTCAACAAAAAATGGTATCATTTCAGAAAAGGTTCAAAGATGGAACCATTTCAAATGGAACCATTTCAAATGGTTGATTTTTTTGTGTATTTTGATACCCTCTTCTGAAAATTGAAATGGTACCATTTTTGTTGACGAGTTTTGGATCTCTTTTGAAATGGCACCGTTTTTGTTGAGGATTTTTGACCTTTTTCTGAATGATACAAATTTTTGTTGAATTTTTTTGGCAATGTTCTGCAATGGTACCTTTTTTGCTGAAGATTTTCGGCTCTTTTCTGAAATGGTACCATTTTGTGTAGTACTATCTTACTATTGGTCATTTTCTGAAATGGTAGTTGGTACTCTTTTGTTATTAAAATTTTTGAAACTTTTCTGAAATGGTCCATTTCAAAAATCTTAATAAAAAAGGAGTTCATTTCACAAAATGACCAAAAGGACTGAACAAAATGATACCATTTCAGAGAAGGTCCGAAAATCTTCAGCAAAAATTGGCACCATTGCAGAAAATGGCCAAAAACCTTCAACAAAAATTGGTGCAATTTCAGAAAATGACCAAAAATCCTCAACAAAAATATTACCATTCCGTAAAAAAGCCAAAAATCGAGTACAAAATTAATCATAAAACAGCAAAATTTGTCTAAATGAAGCCCCCATAAATCCCCAAAAATCATACCCCCATTCGCCATTACGATATCAACCGGGGCTTTATGAGAGTTGCCCCCCCCAATGTATGTCATGAATGTATTATGAACCTATTTAGTATTAATGTTTGGAAATCCCATCATTCCTGCTGATACTACGTCTTACCTCGCAAGCTTCTTTGGCAGCAGTAAGCTCACTCTTGAGGGTTTCCACCTGTGACAATGAGGGCTGATTGTGAGAACAAGATGAATCATTCAATTTGTGAAGAAACTAACAGATACGTGATTTGACATGTATGAACTTTGGCGACTATCAGAAAAGTGATATAACTGTATTTCCAGCTACCATGTCAGGTGACAACTATATTTATCTATTCATTATGTCTGATATGAACAATTATAGTACCTATTATTGTTATTATTGTTATTAGGAAAAGGATTGAAATCCTCCTACCTCCTCCTCGTTTGCTGAGTGCTGTGCTATTTCCACAATAGGTTCTGATGAGACTCCTGCTTCTAACTCAGTGACCTGAAATACCGGGTGTAATTACTCATTACTGGGGATTACCATTTACCATGATAATATTTTGAAAGATACGAATTTGAGATATGAGAAGGCCAGGATGGTCAAGGTGTGTACCAGGCAATGTGAGGCCTCGGAGCAAAAATGGCGTCAAAAATCGAGATTTTAACCAGAAGGAGCTAGAGCTTAGCTTTTTCTTGCATTATATTTACAAGGTGTGTACACGTTCTACGGACGGTAAGTAAATAATGGAAGGCGCATTAGCTAACGGCCACAGGTCCATTTGATGGCCTAATCTTACACAGCAAGAAAAAATAATTAATGATATTATTTTGGTCAGTTGGGATGCAGTTGCTATGTTTCCTAGTATTGACAATGAAATGGGTCTAAAGTCCTGTCATGACTTGTTGGAAAAGAGAGATGTATAATTGTTACCAAGCACCACAACTATTTTAGAAGCAACTAGAATAACTTTGGAAAACAATATATCATATTTTAAAATGTTGCATTTGTTCAGAACAATGGGACTGTTGTGGGACCACACAATGCATGCTCATAATCATATTATGCAGGCATAGCTATGCACCCTATTGACCATGTTGTAAACACTAAACAGTGACAAAGATTTTTTGATAGCCTTTTGGTGCAGGTTCAAGGACGACATTCTCTGCCTGTGGATCATGGGTCTAGAAAAACTCCACAAATTTCATGCCTGGATAAACTCACTTCATCCAAAAATCGAAGATCCTCTAGAAGGCATAGAATACTTTGATACAAGAGTGTAATATATACATATACCCAGCAGCCTCTAGGGCTGAATTTCATATCGCATGCGCGTGCGATATGAAAATATATCCCTCGAGGGCGCTAGCCTGAGTGGGATATATATCGTATAGCACGCAGGGCTCGAAGAGCCCGAGTGCTATACGAAATTCAGCCCATGAGGCGAGGAGTATATGGTATATATCCACTCGCGTGAGCTTTATGGGAGAATGGCATATCTAAGATGAAAAAAGTTGAATGTTCAAGTAAATCCTCGAAGATTTGAACACACAGGAAGGTTTTGCAACAATAATATTGAGATTTTCTTTAATTAACAAAGGTCTTGCAATCGAAGGATTATTAAAAATGTGGTTAGATGCTGTTAATTAAACTTAAAACACTAGCAATCTTGGAAAACCAAACAATAATTGGAAAAACAAACAAAGGGGAAAATGGTAGCATGTCACTTTGTGAAACGCATCAGTTACAGCAGAACTTGAAAAGAGATACAAAACGATGAAAGAAAATGGGTTAAAATGAGCGTATTTACATTTGGTGAAACTCTGCAGCACTGTTATAATAGACAAATGAGAATGACGTAATTACCATGGTTGAATATGTTAAGTTAATAGAATAAAGTGTCCCTCAAAATTTTTCTCATGAGAAGATGCACTATGTATCAGAGTGTCGCGGTAATTAGGCGGCATTTATTTTACATCGTATCCGCTGTGTGTGAGAAAAAATAATGCACCATTGTTACTAATGATAATGACATTGCTCTCACTCACCTCTTGCTATTTCCGAAGAATGTGTAACCATGACAACATGGCAATGCAATTAATGATCAACACAAATGCAAATTCTAACTTTATTTCATGATATTGTATTTCATTCTCTCGTTTTTGATTTTGTATCTTTTTACTTCTCTTTCTCGGAATGATTGCTTTTACATAATTTTACAGAATTGCTGCTATCACTGCTTTCACTGCTATCACTGCAGTTCACTGTTTTCTCTGCTATTTGACTCGACTTTTGTCTAGGTACTGTTGGCCACATATTTTGCCGAATATTTATTAATTATCGGTACCTATGTTGTTTTGCTGTCAATTTTATCCAATTCTATTTTGAAGTTGAACTACTTCTCATAATTTCATGATTCAGTAAGCTGCTGAACAATGATGAATATCAGTTTCAGTGTTTTGACTCTTAACTTTCCATCGCCTCGATGTTTTTTGATAATCAACTCCACAAAATCCTTCTATTTGCCAGATTTGCCTCATGATCGATATTTTGCTGCTAAAATTGTTGTTGTGGACACTTTCAATGATCTCAGCCAGTTTAGCACCAAAAATATTTTCTTCCAAGAGGCGGGCTATGTACAACCGGCGTAGAACTGCTCTCGCGGGCCGGGCTATATCCGGTGGGTATATCAAGTGTGCAGATATTTTACCGGGCCCGCTACCTAAAATGTCTTCAAAAAGTGCACGCGAGTGGATATATATCGTATAGCACGCAGGGCTCGAAGAGCCCGAGTGCTATACGAAATTCAGCCCACGAGGCGAGGAGGATATGGTATATATCCAATCATGAGGTTTTTGGGAGAATGGCACGTCTTAGATGAAATAAGTTAATAAAAAACACACGAAGGTTTTGGAACAATAATATTGAATTCAATTCTTAAAATAACGAAAATTTAAGCTTTTTACAAATGCAATACAAATATGATGAAGCATCGTAAGTATTAGATCGAAGGGGTTGGCATAGCCTGAAGGGCCCGAGGGCGAAAATTTTTGAAGGCGAATCGAATCAAAGCATGGATCAATCTCAAAGGTCTTGCAATCGAAGTGTTATTGGCTAAAAATATTATGGTGAGATGCTGTTAATGAAACCTTAAACAATAGCAATCTTGGAGAAAGAAGTTCAATAATTGGAAAAACAAACAAATGAGAAAATGAATTAAGCTTTGTGAAACGCATCAGTTACAACAGAACTTGAAGAGAGATACAAAACAATGAAGGGAAAAAGGTTAAAATGAGCGAATTTACATTTTTGGTCTTTTGGTGAAACTCTCTTTTTGCAGCACAGTAATAATAGGCAAATGAGAATGACGTATAGTAAGGGATTGATCCATAACCCCCCGTGAACTAAATTCTCCCAAAGATGTTAGAACGGAATTCGGTAGTCCAAAGGCCCAAGAACCACCAAAAAAAGTTGCCCAAGAAAATCTTTGGGGAACCTTGATTTTTTACCAAGGATCGACCGAGGCCTCGGCTCGGCCTCGGTTTTCACCGAGGATTGGGGTTTCACCGAGGCCTCGGCCTCGGCCTCGGTCAGAATTGTCAATCCTCGGAATGCCTCGGCCTCGGTCATTTACAAATCCCGATTCTCCTCGGCCTCGGCCAGTTTTATAAATTTGCCGAGTTTTTTGCAGTTTTAAAGGAAAATATCCGTATTTGATAACAGGAAAAACCTGAATTTTATTTGAAAAAGGTCCAAAAATAACTAGTAGGATTAATTTGAAAGATCTTGAAACATTTGATGAACTGTGGCCATCATAGAAGTCAAAAAACTGACGTCCTTTTATTTGACAAGTCTCGTCAAAAATAGGAAAAAATGGGTAGGAAGAAATTTAGTCTATAATCTGATAATTGAATTTAGTCTTATCCAAACGTCTGGCTTAAAGGGGCTGCCGGCCAATACCCATGCTTAAGCAGTTATTCAGACTTTTAAAAACTGCCTTGATTTTAGTGCGGCCATTGTCATCTAGGAAGTACCTAAATATATAATAAATTAAAGTTTTTCTTACACGCTAAGACATTGTCAAATAGATATCAGAGAGGGAAATATTCTAGCCATTTAAGCGTGACAACCTTCGAAAGCTAAAAACACAGATCACAAGAGTTTCACAGTTCCCACATATGTGCAAATTAACTCTGAAAAACTAAAACATAACAAAAACTAAAACATATGCAAAAAAAATAATGAAATCCTATTGGGAATTCAATTTCACTTACTCCGAACGTTTGGGTGCCGCCCCAGACCCCTTCTTAGCATTTAACATTATGTATCGTATAGTAGTTAGTAAGTTACTCAGTTGATATTATCATACTTTCATTTCGTTGCGTCTCTTATCAGCAAATCACAGTAACACTGATAAGTGCTAAATAACACTTGTTTTTGTGAAATATACACAGGGATTGTACATCTGCGATTGTACAATGCCATCCGTAGCGAACGATTCCGCTTCAGCGAAGTGGAGAAGGACTCGAAAAGACTTCATGACTGAAGTGAAGAAACTCTGTAAAGTCTACACTGTCGGAGACATTGAACCCGGGTGTGTTGATGAGGACCTGTAACAAGGACGTACTGGCTGCACACCTTGTTGGGGCGTTGAGACTGATAGAGCGGCAGCATGAGATGCTCATCAATCAGAGAGTGCAGATTTCTCAGCATCAGGCCTACGTTGTTACATGCAGGACAACGTGATCGAGGCGCAGAAACAAACGCTGGAGAAGTACACCGAAACTGTTCACGGGCTTAAATACGACATCGAAAAATCAGTGCAGAAGTCAGTGGAGACAAATGTGAACAAGTCATACAGTGAAGTCTTAAAGTCCGTCGAAACCTCTGTTCGATCCAGTGTTCAGAAATCATACAGTGATGTGATGCAGTCTGGGATCAACAACAGCTGTGGAAGTGCTACGCTAGGAACAGATACCCTTAAGACGGTAGCGAAGCAAGTTATTGTTGAGGGCGAGCTTAGTCGGAACGTCATGATGTTTGGACTGCCGGAGAGTGAGAATGAGGATCTGTCTGAGAAGATAAGTGAGGTATTTCAACAGTTGGAAGAGAAACCTAGATTCGATGCTACCCGTCTTGGGAAAAGTAAGTCGGAAAAAGCTCGGCCAGTCAAGGTTATCCTGTCCAGCTCCACTGTTGCTCAACAGCTACTGTTAAAGTCCAGGAATTTGCGGGAGTCTGAGAAGTACAAGTCAGTCTTCCTGTCGCCTAACAGGACAGCGGAAGAGCGGGTGAAGCATCGCGAGCTGGTGGTGGAGCTGAAAAGAAGGACTGCTGAGGAACCACAGAAGAAACACTTCATCAAAGCAGGAAAGGTGGTTAGTACAGGGTGATCAGCACATGAACTTTGCCATCTTATTGGTGGATCGTGTGGTTTGACCTTTGCGATAAGTAGTAATTGCAGAATTGACTGTGTGAGTGAAGTTTCGTTAATTTTGAGCACTTGTTGCGTAAATATTTATCCTTGGAATATTTACCACAAATCTTTATTGATTTCTAAATTTTCCGACGGATTGCGTTTTCGAGGGGATCATGGACTTTTGAGGTGCTCAATGATGCCATTAATTTTTCTTAATTTATTATTTATATTATATTTTTCTTTTACGCCCATAAAAGAGGCAACTCTCCACGGGAGAGGTTCAATCCATCAATTTGATCTAATCTAAACGTCTGGCAGCTGGCCTTTGGGGTCTGCCACCAACAGACCCCTGCCCCTAGCCCTGTCTAGCACTGCCGTAGATTTTCCTCAACCAGTCTGTTTTAAACTTTACAAAACTACTTTAAACAAAAATTATACCGAAATTGAGACCTGAAGATACGTCGTAGAACGACGAAATTTGTGTCATTAAAGAAACCACATCGTTTCCGTTTGTACGTGTACCACTGAGTCAAAAAAGAATAAATAAAGTACTCATTAATTACAATTATGGGACTCTTATTCAACGTCCCGATCCGTGAAATTGTCGAAAATAGGCAAGATTCGAAGTTAGATCCTATTGAAGCACCAATTTTTAATCTAATCCGAATGTTTGGCTTCTGGGGGCTGCTGCCCCAGACCCCTGCATAGCACCGTACTTAAGTCGCTGCGGTGATTTTTCTCCGACCAGTCTCGTCGAAAATAGGCAAGAATTGAAGTGAAATCCTATTGAGGCACAAATTTAATCAAATCTAACCGTCTGGCATCTGGGGGCTGCTGCCCTCGACCTCTCCCTAGTCCCTAGCACTGTACTTAAGTTGCTGCCGTGAATTTTCCTCGACCAGTCCCGTCGAAAATAGACGAGAATTGAAGTGAAATTCTATTGAGGAACCAATTTAATCAAATCTAAACGCCTGGCTTCTGGGGGCTGCTGCCCCAGACCCTGCCTAGCACTGTAGGGCCTGTGGTACTCACGTTGCTGCCATGATTTTGTCTTTGAAGAGTCTTGTAGAAAGTAGGCAAGAATTGATGTGAAATCATACTGAGGCACCAATTTAATCTAATCTAAACGTCTGGCTTGTGGGGGCTACCGCCCCCAGAACCTTATATACACATTGTCAAATAGGAAGCAACGTCAAACCTAAAGCACTGTTAGGCTACAGAAGTGAAAAGGTCGAAATTGACAAATGTTCGCAAGACCAAATTTTAAAAGCCTTTGACTTGTATTATAGGTATCTTTCTATGCAAAACAATACCTATTACCTACTATAAAGGGTCAGTGGTGTAGTGGTATCGATTTGAGCACAGGATCCAAAATCCTGAGTTCGAATCCCGGTAAGCACGACTAAGCTAAGGGTGAGAGATTTGTCTCGAGCCTATGCAGCCCGACAGTTCACTCAGCCGAGTGTATAGGAAACTGTGCGGGAGGGTTAAATAAGAAATGCCCATTGCAACGAAGTCTCGGGCGAATAAAGTATGGATTACACTTCCTTAACTGCACTGGCTTGATTACACTTGAATCCTTCGATTCCTGTCATTGGCCGTACGGCTATTGGAATAAAAGTAAAACCTTCAAAATCAAAAAATATTATACTATGCTATATTATGCTCGTTGAGGTCTCATACAGATCCCTTGCAGGGAAATGTGCTTTCATTTGTCCAGATAAGATGAATAATAAGTACAAATAATGCAGTTAAGATGTAGTATTACGATCCACTGAACAATATCAATTAGTTTTTGATTTTTCCAACAAATCAGTGCAGTTGTGGTGATCCGTTCAAATTGTTGAAAATATCCACTGAAATCCTCGGCCTCGGCCTCGGCCTCGGTGCAAATTAGGGCACCGAGGACTCGGCCTCGGCCTCGGTCAAAATTTTAGATCGTCGTTTTCCTCGGCCTCGGCCTCGGTTGAAATTTCAGATTTTCGTTTTCCTCGGCCTCGGCCTCGGTCAGAAATCTGCCCCTCGGTCGATCCTTGGTTTTTACCCCTTTTTTACCCACGCGTAGGGTAAAACTTTAAGAGGCCATATCTCTGCTTCCTTTTTATAATTGTAGAAACGTTTCTGAGTCGTTTATAGTCTAAAGTTGCACCAAAAAAAGTGGGAACCTTGATTTTTTACCCCTTTTTTACCCATGCGTAGGGTAAAACTTTAAGAGGCCATATCTCTGCTTCCTTTTTATAATTGTAGAAACGTTTCTGAGTCGTTTATAGTCTAAAGTTGCACCAAAAAAATTGCCCAAGATATTCCATAAGGAACCCCCATTTTTACCCCTTTTTCATGCCCCCATGTAAGCGAAAATTTGAAATTGGGATATCTCGGCTTCCTTTTGAGATAGAGAGGTCAACGAACCTTTTGAAAAAAGAAAATACAAAACCCTTTTTTTTTGAAAAGGGGAAAAAAGGTTTTAAAAAAAAAAAAAAAAAAAAAAAAAAAAAAATGAAAAATTTCCCCATTTTTTGGGGTTTGGAAAACCCCCCCTTTGGCCAAAATAATTTGGAATGGTGGTATTTTAAGTTTTCCCCTCCCCGGCCCTTTTTAAAGTGGGGTTTTTCATTTTTGGAAAAAAAAATTTTTGCCGGGAAAAACCAAATTTTTTTTAAAAAGGTCAAAAATTATGGTTAATTTTGAAAGATCTTAAAACATTTATGAATTGGCCTCGGTAAAAAATTTGCTCCTTTTATTTGGGAAAGTTCAAAAAAAGGAAAAAATGGGTAAAGAAAAAACTTTTATTTAAAGTCAAAATCTTTAAAGGGGTGCCGAAACCCCATTTAAGATTTTTCAGTTTTTAAAAACTTCCTTTTTTTAGTGGGCCATTGAGGGGGGAAAATTTAAATTATAATAAATTAATTTTTTTAAACCAAACAAAAAATAAAAGGGGGTTTACCCATTTAACGAAATTTGCTAAAAAAACCCAATTTTATTTACATTTAAATTAACCTAAAATAAAAATAACAAAACTAAAACATTCAAAAAAAAAGAAATTAAAAATTTCAATTTTTCCAAACTTTTGGGGTCCCCAGATTTCAAAATTTAACTTTAAAAAAACTTTATGATTTAATTATTGATTAATTTCACTTTCATTTGTTGCCGCCCAAAAACTTTTAACATATTCTAAAAAAATTTTTTTGGAAAAAACCGGGTTTCATCTCGGTTGTACAATGAAAATGTAAAAACGATTCGCTTCAGCGAAGTGGAAAGGACTGAAAGACTTCATACTGGTAAAGAAACTCTTAAAGTCTCCCTGTCGGAACAGCCCCGGGGTGTTGATGGGCCCTTAACAAGGACGTACGGGCTGCACCCTTGGGGGGGGCTTGAGACTGATGGGCCCAGCATGAGATGCCATCAATCAGGGTCGATTTCTCAGCATCAGGCCTCGTTTTGCTGGGAAAAAACGTGAGGGGGCCAAAAAAAAACCCTGGAGAATCCCCCAAACTGTTCGGGCATCGACTCGAAAAATAAATTGCAGAAGTCAGGGAGCAAATGAACAAGTCTAGTGAAGTCTTAAGTCGTCGAAACCTCTGTTGACCCAGTTTCCCGAAATCATAAAATTGATGCAGTCTGGGATCAACAAAGCTTTAATTTTCCTTTTAAAACGGGCCCCCAAGGGGTGAAGTTTTGTTGAGGGGAGCAGTGGGATCTGATGTTTGGACGGGGGGTGAAATGAGGATCTTCTGAAGATAAGTGGGGTTTTAAAATTGGAAGGAAACCTGATTCAGGCTCCCCGTCTTGGGAAAATAAGTCAAAAAAAGCTCGGATCGGTTTCCTGTCCACCCCCTGTTGCTCAAGCTCCTTTAAAGTCAAAAAGTTGGGGGGATCAAAGTAAAAAGACATTTTCCTTTCGCCTGACAGGACAAGGAAGAAGCGGGTGAACACCCTTGAGCTGGTGGGGGGTTTGAAAGGAGGACTGCTGAGGAACCACAAAAGAAACACTTCATAAAAGCAGGAAAGTTGTTAGTACGGGGGGATCACCCAAGGGAATTTTGCCATCTTATTGGTGGATCTTGGTTTGCCCTTTAAAATAAATTGAGAATTCTTGGGGTGAAGTTTTTTAATTTTTGGGACTTTTTGCGTAAATTTTATCATTGGAAATTTTCCCAAAACTTTATTGATTTCTTTTTTTCCACGTTCTTTTTAGGGGTCATGGACTTTGGGGGCTCAATGATATTAATTTTTCTTAATTTTTATTTTTTTATATTTTTCTTTACCCCTAAAACAAATCCCACGGAAATTCAATCCCTCAATTTGTCTAATCCAAAAAGTCTGGCATTTTGGGGTCTGCCCCAAAAGACCCCCCTGCCCTGTCTACACCCTGATTTTCCTCAACCAGTCTTTTTAAACTTTACAAAACCTTTAAAAAAAATTTTACCGAAATTGAGATGAAGATACGTCGAGCAGAAATTTTGTCTTAAAGAACCACATCGTTTCCGTTTGTACGTGCCACAGTCAAAAAAAAATAAATAAATCTCATTAATTACAATTTGGGGCTCTTATTCCGTCGATCCGTGAAATTGTGAAAATAGGCAAGATTAATTAGTCCCATTGAAACCCAATTTTAATCTAATCGATGTTTTTGGGTTGGGGGGCTGCCCCGCCCCCTACACCTCTTTAATGCTCGGTGATTTTTTTCACCAGTCTCTGAAAATAGGGAAGTTAAATGAAATCCCCTTTTGGCCAAAAATTTTAAACAAATCTAACCTTGGGATCTGGGGCTGCTGCCTCGACCCCTCCCCAGTCCCCGCACTTTCAAGTTGCTGCCTGTTTTCCCCAGTCCGTCGAAAAAGAGAAATGAATAAATTCTATTGAGGGAAACCCAATTTTAAACAAATCTAAAACCCCCCGGGCTCTTTGGGCCTACCCCCCTGTAAGGGGGTTGGGCTCACTTTGCCATGATTTTTTCTTTGAAGAGTCTTGTAGAAAGTAAAAGGGTTATGGAAATCATCAGGCCCAATTTTAAACAATCTAAACGTCGGCTTTACCCCCGAACCTCACATTTCAAAAAAGCAACTCAAACCTAAAGCACTGAGGCTAAAGGGAAAGAAAGGGCAAAATTTAAAATTTCCCGGGCCCAAATTTTAAAAACCGACTTTATTATGGGGATCTTTCTATCAAAAAAATACCTATTCCTCTATAAAGGGTCAGTGGTGTAAAATCGATTTGAGCACAGGATCAAAATCCCGATTCAGATCATAACCCTCAAAGGGTGGGGGATTTGTCTCGAGCCTATACCCAAATTCACTCAGCCAGGAAAAACTGTCGGGGGGTTAAAAAAAATGCCCATTCAACAAGTTCAGGCAATAAAATGGGTTCCCCTTCTGCACTGTTTTATTACAAGTCCTTGATTCTATTTGGCCCTCGGTATTGGAAAAAAATAAAACCTTAAAATCAAAAAAAATTATCTATGCTATATTATTTTAGTTCTCATAAATCCCTTGCAGGAAATGTCTTTCATTTTTCAGATAAGATGAATAATAAGTAAAAAAATCAGTTAAGATCTAGTATTGATCCACGAACAATATCAATTATTTTGATTTTTCCAACAAATCATAGTTGTGGTGTTCAAATTTTAAAAAACACTGAAATCCTCGGGCCCCGGCCTGGCCTCGGGGGCAAATTAGGGGCCAGGACTCGGACAAAATAAATCGTTTCCTCGGCCTCGGGCCCCGTTTTAAACCCCGATTTTCGTTTTCCCCGGTGGGCCCGGTCAAAAACTGCCCCCCGGGGGATCCTTGTTTTTTTCCCTTTTTACACTAGGGTAAAACTTTAAAAATATTCTGCTTCCTTTTTTTAATTGTAAAACGTTTCTGAGTCGTTTATAATCTAAAATTCAAAAAAAAGGAACCTTTATTTTTTTCCCCCCTTTTTCCCATGGTAAGGGGAAACTTTTAAAATATCTTTTCCTTTTATAATTGTGAAACGTTTCTGGTCGTTTATATTAAAGTTGCCCCAAAAAAATTTCCAAATATTAAGGAACCCCCCTTTTACCCCCTTTTTCCCCTTAAGAAAATTTAAAAGGGATATCTCGCTTTTTTTGAGAAAAGAGGTCAACGAACGTCAAAATGGGGATTTTGTAAATGCAGAAAAATCGAGCGCTGAAAATATTCTAAATCCTGAAATCCTCGTAATGCGCAAAATTAACTTAGCGTTTGCTGCATTATTCAAGTGTAAAGTATCAGTTATTTCAATACATTTTTGAAGTTTTAACCTTCAAATCATGGATGAATTGCAATCAAATGACAGCCTTTTTCAGGGCTTAAAAGAAAATCTGTTAAACATAGGCAAAATGCCTTCTGATACTTTGCACTTTTTTCAAACAGAACTTTGGGAATCTATAAATCCTACGGAAATAACTGTTAGATCTGTACATTGCCTCATTTCAATGCATTTGTCTAGAAAAGGGGTCAACAAGGAGATAAAAACTAGAAAATGTGCCTCATTAGATCTGGGCATTGGGTGTGATTCTCCATACTTGAAATATATTGGGTTGAAGGATAAAAGGGTTACTGTTAAATCAAAAACTGACATTGGCAGAAAATATGGAATTTACATGCCCAGGCCTGAATTGATTAATGTTCTTGACTCATGTTTCAATAAAAAGGCATGGGTTTATGCTAACAAGGAATGGGGTGTGAAGCCAGTACTTGACAAAATTAACAAAAAAATTGATAAAATTGGGCCTGGACTTGGTATGGATTTCATTTTGGACTCCATATTTGTTTTTAGCAAATTCTGTCCTCCAATTATCAGAGAATTTTTCAAAGAGCAGCAAGTGGGCCATGACCAAGTAGAGATAGAGCCAGTAAGGCCAAAAAGGGTATTGAAACTAAATGATAGCAAATCAAATTCTAAAAATGCACAGAGGAAAACCACTGGAAAGAAGGTGAAACGATCTAAGAAAATTCAGTCACTCACTGGGTATGGGGGGAATCAGCTTGTGTCTATTAGGCGAAGTACTAGGTGGAGGAGGGTGCAGCAAATAGAAAACCTTCGCTCTAAAAACAAAAATTTGGTAGATATGAATGCTCACCTAACAGTTACAAAAAATAATGAAATAGAGAGCCTTCAGGCTGAAATTGAATCAATGAAAGTTAATCATGAGAGGGATGTATTGGCATTAAATAATGAATTGAAACAGTGTTATGAAAATTTGCAACATTCTCTTGAAGAAATTGATGATTTAAGGCAGGAGGCTGCCGAAAAATTGAATGAAATTGAGGAATTTGAGGTGATAAACCTACAAAAAGTTGCTGAGTGTGAAGGTGAATTTCCTCTGATAGATATGCGCGATGGTAGAAATAGCATAAATCCTAAAGTTATTAAAGGGCTGGCCATACTACGCAGTGAGTGTAATGTTTCTTATAACAAGGCTGTCCCAATATTGGTACATATTGGTAACACAGTTTTTGGGCAAAAATGGGAACTTGGGAAATCATTTGTTGAACCTTCACGCAAAAGGAAGCGGTTACTTCTTCCCAATTCTGAAGTCTCTTCTGTGGAAGGGCCACCACAAAAAATCACTAAAATGACAGCACCATCAAAAAACTTCATGAAAAACATTGATAAAAAGTTCATGGTGCCACAGTCTTTAAAGGCAACATTTAATGAGGTTAAAAGTGATAAAAATATAACAACTACACTTCAATTGGACCACATGTCATATAATAGGAAAAAGGCACTAACAACAGGTGTAATTAATGCTGTGCAGGAACCTGGGGATGATAGTCCTACTATGCATGCTAGAAGTTTAGGTTTGACTGATGTCTGTGACACAACTGCTCAGGGAACATTTCATGAAATTTCCCAGAGATTAAGACTTGGGGCTGTGCTGACTTCACCAAGCATGGATGAAAATGACATAATGACATCAATTAAACAAATATTAGAACACCTTGAGTTTGTTGTTGCTGATGGTGCAAGTTCTATGGCACCAATAGCTGGTCTTATAAATGAATGGAAAAAGAATTTAAATGTTGATTCTTCAGTTTTGTATATACACTGTAATGCCCATGTTGTTGTTGCCCTTGATGGTGCTCTTGAAATTCAATTGTTACATATCGAAGAATTTATGGATATTACTACTCATGTTGTTCGTGACTTTAACAAAAGTTTTTTCAAAAAAAGTAATTCAGCTATTCTAACCATGATCCGCGCTATTTTTCTAAATGTTGGACAATCTAAGAAAAATGAAGAGTGGGCTTGTAAATCTGAGTTTCAAAGTTTTCTGGCTCAAATTGATCATGAAATGATCGGAATATGTTTTTCAATCCAAAATCATCTCGTTTTGGAAAGTATGCTGAAATGGCTTTCATTCTTGCCTATAACTTCAATGACATGAAAACTTTTTTTAACACTACATACAAAGCTAACAGAATGTTCAAGTCTTGTACTACTTACATGGCCTGCCCTATGTTCTATGAAATTTTACTAGCTCTTAGCACCATTCTTTATCATATTCTTGGGCCATTTCTGGTTGCTATTGGGGCGGAGACTCAGTATGGTTATAGAAATTTGAGCCATGAGGAACTTCTTGGGTATTATCCTAAATTAATTGTCCAATTGAAACAACTTGCTATTGATCCTAATCCACTACTTGAACCAACCAGGCTACAATACCTTGATGAATTTGAAACAGTGTCCAAAATATCTAACAAAACATCTAGCCGCATGTTTGAGAAAATATTTGAAAGAATATCTAATGCTGCTGAAAATGATATAAACTTGGACATCATCAAAGCAATCTTGCCTTTATTTTGTGAAGAATTTGTTATTGCTTTAAATAGGCAAGTGAGTAGCTTTTATGTTGGCCAAGATTCAGTGGTTCAAAAAATTCACAATGCTGACCCTAAAAAGCTTGCATCTGTGCCTACAACAGCACTGACAGTAGAACACAGTGTTGGAACTGCCAGGCAATCAATTGCTGGGGCTCAGACAGCTAATATATCTTATCATTCAAGTAAGCAAATTATAAAATCTAGCCCCTTCATTAAGGAAATGATGAAAATGGATGACACTGCTTTTAATAACTTGAGAAAGGAAAATAGAAAATCTCAGCAAGTTAAATTTGCACTGCAGTGTACTGAAGTTGACAAAGAAAAACTGAAAAATGAGCAAAAACAAAAGTACTTGAAATCTGTGGCAGAAAAGGGGAAACATTTGGAAAAGAAAAGAGAATTGGTAGAGTCTGTAAAAAAATTTGGTGGGCCTGTATGTTCACCATCTGATGTAGACATATTGCATGAAAAAATCTCATCTATGTCAGTTAGTGAACAGATAAAAATTTTATACGATGAAATCAAGTATCAGAAAATTGTTCTTAATGCTAATCACTGTGTTGATGAAAATCTTTTTAAAATGAAATATTTGTGTAAGGAAACTAGGAAATTTATTAATCACCAACCTGATGTATTGTTAAAAAATCTTAAAGTGATTGTCAGACCATCTTCTGATGACAATCAGTTTTCTGATGTGAATGTTGAGGCCATTGTTAAAAAAGCTAATTTGTACCACCAACAGATGATGAAATACCCTCACAGAGCTGAAGAGGTGCTTGCATCACCTTCAGAGGATATTTCCAAATCATTTGAGCTTAATTTTGATAACATAGCTATTTCCAATTATGTAGCATGCTTTTTCTCAGGTGATGATGAGCCATGGTATATTGGGATTGTAACTAACAAATTTGATAATATGTCATGTGAAGAGTGTAAAAGTAGTCAAGAATTTAATAAGGGGTTAGGATCCAGTTGCTATCAAGTTAGATTTTTGTCAAAATTCAAAAAAAATGTTGTAAATGTTTTCATCATGAAAGATAAAAGTACTTATCATGTTTCCCCTTGCCAAATCATCACATGTCAACCCAAAGTTGTTGTAACACCAATAAAAGGCAGTGAGAGGGTTCAATATAAAGTCTCCAACTCTGTTGAAATTGATGAGACCCTTTTACTGAACCCTCTTTACAGGGCCATTTATAGTGATTCACAGAACTGAAATTGAGGTGATAATTGAGAAATAACTTTTGAATATATTAATCAAAAAATAAAAATTGAACAAAATTTCAATAATTATAAATGACAGTTTGCATGCCAGTTGAGATTTGATATATTTTAATGAAAATGACAGTTTGCATGGGAGCATCTTATTTAAAACATATGGTGTTCTGCTATCTCCTGTCACAAATTTTCATTCTTACCTCATCTGTGCCTGCTATGAGCTGTCTCAAATTCAATAATGAAACTGAAAACTAACAGTATGAGCCAAAATTTATTAAGTCTTTTCAAGGTTTAGTCTATTACCTGGCTAGGTGAATGACACCTTGTTGAGGTGATAATTGAGTAATAAGTTAACAAAATCAAAAAAATAAAATTTGAGTAAAATTTTACATAAATAAAAAATGACAGTTAGCATGCCAGGTGAGATTTGATATATTTTAATGAAAATGACAGTTTGCATGGGAGCATCTTATTTAAAACATATGGTGTTCTGCTATCTCCTGTCACAAATTTTCATTCTTACCTCATCTGTGCCTGCTATGAGCTGTCATGGATTTCATTGGTACATCATGTACATGTTAAACAGTTTCCTGTCTCTTCTTTTCTTGGTTCCTATATTTTTTAATTCACTACCTTGGTATACCTGCACACTTTATTTGAATGGCCTTTATTTATAATTTAATTAATCACTCTTTTCATCACTGGTTGCCTGTCTTTAGTTTTTATAACTTTTATAAGGATTGACTTTTTATTTAGGTTTTCTGCTATCTGCAATCATAATTAGTTGACTTACTGCATAGCATGACTACTGCATGGCTTTCATTTTTCATTTTCATCAATTTTTCATTATACTATATATTTGTGAATTCATTAAAGCTTCAAGTGCAAAATTTTATTTATTTATCTATATTGGACATTCTGTATTTTCTGTAAATAAACTTTTTTATTGCTCATAACCTTCTCAGTTGGTTTTTTTTTAACTGAGGCACTCTAGTATAAAATAAACATCAGCTTTTAACTTGAAATGGAAGTTTACATGGTCTTGAGCCTTACAACTTTACAACTGTAATGAGCCATTCATATAGTGTGTGTTTGTTGGATTTTACAACATGTCTGTGCCAGCAATACAGTGTGGCTTACCGCAATGCAATATACCCATACTATGCCCCAGGCCCCCAATTTGCACTACCAATCTAAGAGTCTAAAGAGCAATTTTCTATCCAAATTTCAGCCTTTTTTGATTAAGCTAATTGTTTGAATCAACTAGAGTGTAAACCACATCTCAGGATCCCAACGACTGAGACAGGTTCACATGAAACACACAGTTTTCAGTTTTGTCAGAAGAGTTGATTTTTGTTTATTAATTTTTTCTAATGCAAGCTGTGTCAAGCTGTTCAATCATTCCAAACCTAGAAGCATAGTACCACCTGCCTTAAAAAGTTCAGTGCTGTTCGTAGGTCGGTTTCTTTGTGAACCTGGGTAGGTGAGGGCACTTTGAAAGTAACTAACAAGAATTGCAAAGGAAAAATATATGCTTACATAATACATGAGTTAGAATGCAATCAGACTTAAATTTTACAACCACATCTAAAATGCCCATCATTTATTCACAATTCATATAGTATATCAAGTCACAATATGTCATCGAATTTGAACAAAAACCAGAAGAGGGGGATGAACAAGGCTCATCAGTGGCATCTGCGACAAATTAAAAATGGAGAGATTTTGCCAACGTTGAACTACAATCTTCATATGAACGGGAGTATTCTATATTATCATAATTTTTTCATTGAGAAGAAGGCTGACAGTATTTATAATTTTTGTAGTTCATTACATTTTGAATTTCCCTATTATATAAATGAAAGAACAGGTCATGTTAACACCCAGCCAAGAGGCAGTTTGTGGTTTGGTCCCCTCCCTTATACGTATAGTAAATATACTCTAATGAATCACAATTTCAGAGAAACGGATCATTCTTGGTTGGAACAGATCAGAGTTGATATGGAAAGGGTATTTGGGGTTCCGTTGAATAGCTGCTTGATCAATTTCTACAGGGATGGGAATGATGGTGTCGGTTGGCATGCAGATGATGAGGCTATTTTCGGGGTTGATCCAACAATAGTGTCTCTAAGTTTTGGGGCTGCTAGGATGTTTCAGATATCTTCCAAACAGGACAATTCCAGGACTGTTGTTCATCAGATTGAGTTGACGCATGGTTCAGTGGTTTTGATGCAGGGTGATATGCAGAAAAGGTGGTATCATCGTGTTCCACGTGATGCATCAGTTACATCGCCTAGGATTAACTTAACCTTTAGAAATGTAGTTAACTTTTAGATCCAATGGAAATCATAATGGTCGTATTAAGTGCAAGACACGAGGGGTGATCAGTGATTTTTTGCCCAATAATGAAACATAGGCTCTGCATCCTGGGTCCAATCCATCCTGAATTTTTCAAATCCCCCTTGCCAAAACCTCCCCCTGAATTTTCACAATCCCCAATTCCCCCCCCCCCCTCCCACGAAAATACGGAAAAATATGCCAATTGTACAGTGAACAAAGTGATTTTGCTAAAGCCCAAACACCACCGCCAGCCCCGGCCTCGTGTCTTGCACTTAGTCCCTGACCCCCCCCCCCCCATGTAGCAGGCGCAGTTTATAACATGTGTTTGTTATTTGATATTTATTTTTTTAAATATATGTACATAATACCTAACTTTTATGATTCCATTAATAGTATGTTCTAGTTGACAAGAGAACACATTAAGTTCAACATTTTGATAACACGTTAATACAGAATCAAATAATAAGCTCACAAAAAAGTTTATGAAGTAGCTTAACAATAATTCGCTGATGATGATTTGAAATAACTTTGAATTTAAAATTCAACTCTTTGTGGTTATTTGTGAGTTTGTGTACCTTCCACATGTTTTCAATGTGTCTAAAAACCATGCTTCAGCCAAATTATTGCACCCGGATTTTCACTTACCCTTACAAAAGTTCAAGGGGATCATGAACTAAGTGGGCAACGCGAAGATGACTATACAAATATTCATATTTGTAAGGAATGGGCTCCATATAAACTTATCACTATACTTGAATTTGAATATGATTTTACAGCACAATTACAACAATAATTTCACTATTTTCATTAATTGCAGTTTATTTGACTGCATGATAGATTCGTATTGCAGTGATGAAAGAACTCGTGCAATAAGTAGAATTTTATCGATTGAATTGATGCTGCAGTATAAGATATGAGTATTATTATGTCATCGCATTGCCCACTTAGTCCACGATCAACCCCCACCCACCCCGAAGACACATTCTCAAAGTTTGTACGCAAAATAGTACAAAGTTTTTTTGCTGAACATATTTTTAAATCTAACCGTTGTAATTGATGTTAACGATATTTAATATTTAATAGTATAGATGAAAAATGGAAAACTTGCCCACCAACCCTGTTTCAAAGGCTACTAAAAAGGTTTGTCCTCTCCTCTTGTTTTTCCTAACACCTTATTGGCCATTTCAACTGCCTGTGCTCAACCATGTTAAAGTCTGATTGATTTTTTCAGACTGGTATGGTCTCTGCTATAATTTTGGTCAGCAGCAGCCATCATTTGGGATTCAACATGAGGGGGGGGGATCAACCCCATCACTTTTTAGCATCGTATTTAAATGGTACCTATTTTCCTTCGGATTTTTGACTCATTTCCGAAATGGTACCTTTTTGTTGCCTTATTTTGGTGCTTCTTTCAGACTCTACCATGAATGTTTGCTTATCTAGACTCACATTTGGTGTCGATAGGGGGTTTAATTTACCCCCGCCCCCAATGGATAATATCCCTCAACCCCCCTCAAAATAAACTCCTTATTAGCAATTTTTCAATTTTCATATCCATGGGATTTGAAAAATTGCCAACAGGGAGTTTATTTTGAGGGGGTTGCCCCCCCCCCCCCAATATTTGCAGCTGTTACCATGAGATAGATTTTCCTTGTTCAATATCAATATTATCTAGTGTTATTTTCATTTCATTTTCAGCCTACCAGTACAGACTCAAGGCACTGAAAAAGCAGAGGAGGGGCCATAGCAAGACCATTGCCCACAGCCTCACCAGGCAGCTACGTTTTGCTCTTGACTCATCAGAGCTCCCACATGGCAGCAAAGGGTACGGTCTGATTGATTTTCCATATAACCGAGTTATCTCTATTCTGCATACACTACTATTGTGCTTTTATCGCGTCAATAGTACCTCTTACTGTTGCGAAACTGGTAATTACAAGCACACTGGACTGAGATTCCGATGGTACAGCACTGTTGCAATGTGGGTCTATGAAACTGACACTTATTCTTTTCAGATGGGTTCCTGTGGATGTAGTATGCAGCCATCTGGGCATTGTGAAGAGGGACTTTCTCACTACCTACCGCCAAGAGTTATTCAATGGCTTGGTCATTCCAGTTGAGTTAAACACCTTCTCCATTTATTGGTGCTTATTTATTAACTGACTATAGCAAGACTTACAAGCCAGGGAGCCAGTAGCAGTACCAATTGTATCTTTGAGCTACTTATGAACCTATGTTGACACTGCTCTTGCTTGGGAGCCGTCACATATTAAGTCATCACTTTTTTGGTGATTTTTGTCCCCCCCCCCGTCTGTCAGCATTTGTCATCTTAGGCTGACCCCCTCCCCTTGCTGACGTCGGTATTGAGCAAACCCCCCTCAAAATTGTAAAACAATTCAAGTGATATATCTGTGCGGTATGTTCCAGGTCTGAGTGCTGTGAATGCCCGTGTGGAGTCTCTGACACCAGTGTACTCGCCCGATTGATGACTGCGTGGAGTCCCTGACACCAGTGCACACGCCCCATTGATGACTGCGTGGAGTCCCTGACACCAGTGCACACGCCCGATTGATGCCTGCATGGAGTCCCTGACACCAGTGGAAACGCCCGATTGATGACCGTGTGGAGGCCCTGACACCAGTGGAAACGCCCGATTGATCGGCGTGTGGAGTAACTGACACCAGTGCACACGCCCACTTGATGCCCGTGTGGTGTACCTGACACCAGTGCACACGCCCAATTGATGCCCGTGTGGTGTACCTGACACCAGTGTACTCGCCCAATTGATGCCTGTGTGGAGTCCCTGACACCAGTGGAAACGCCCGATTGATCGGCGTGTGGAGTCCCTGACACCAGTGGAAACGCCCGATTGATCGGCGTGTGGAGTACCTAACACCAGTGCACACGCCCAATTGATGACTGCGTGGAGGCCCTGACACCAGTGTACACGCCCAATTGATGCCCGTGTGGCAGTGGAGTCCCTGACACCAGTGCACACGCCCGATTGATGACTGCGTGGAGTCCCTGACACCAGTGGAAACGCCCGATTGATCGGCGTGTGGAGTACCTAACACCAGTGCACACGCCCAATTGATGCCTGCATGGAGTCCCTGACACCAGTGGAAACGCCCAATTGATGACTGCGTGGAGTCCCTGACACCAGTGGAAACGCCCGATTGATCGGCGTGTGGAGTACCTAACACCAGTGCACACG
Organism: Beroe forskalii; assembly: GCA_011033025.1. NCBI lineage: Eukaryota > Metazoa > Ctenophora > Nuda > Beroida > Beroidae > Beroe > Beroe forskalii. The sequence goes on from WFMF01000185.1 coordinate 102,098, forward strand.
CCCAATGGATGACTGCATGGAGTCCCTCAAACAACACTGGTGATCAGAAAAGGGGACAGCTTGAAGATGGTGCTACTCCCCTCTACCTTCCCGTATCCCACAGCAGGATGACGTCATTCCTGACCTACCCCTCTCTTCCACCATCCTCTGCAGCTGACACTATTCAAAACCTAGCGATGCTCCAATTCCGTACCGCTAATTCCACTTGAAATGCAAGCCGCTTAGCCTTTCTTAATTTTTATGTGAAAATACTTTATGTTACACTTCTGTATGGAAGGCGCCAAATAAAATATGTGTGCAAATGACTTAAATTCATAACTTGAAAATTCTTCACCACAATGCTTCCATGAATTTAATCTTGTAGAATTTAGTGGAAGCAATACTTTTACAGTGCATCAAATTAATTTCTCGACGATGTTGCAAATGTGTGTTACATTTGCGCGCATAGAATATTTCGCGCCAATTTGATGATATGCGTGCGCAATTACGGGTTGCATGCTGACATTCGTATATGATCTAAGAATGAGTTTTGGGGAAAGTACTAACTCCATATCTACTTCCCCGATCGGGCTGAAACTTTCAGAGAAGTTGGAGAACAACATTTGAAAATAGATAGACGAAAAAGAATTTTGAAAATCGATTCAGGTGACGATATATAAGCAATTTGATTTCAAGGCAATAGCCTTTTTGGCTATAACTTCCGTTATGATTTAAATTGTCAAATTCCCTCTGACTATCGGATGGTCCATTGTGTTTTGTGGCACATATCCAAATTTCAGACCGATCACACAGGTAGATCTGGAGTTATGACGATTTGAATGCAAAATTTTGTGTTTCACTTTTTCTCGTAAATTCGTGCTAGTACTTTGTGCGCAAAGTGCTCATATGCGCGTGTTGTGACCCCCCTATTTATAATATCCCAGTAAGAGTTACCTGTTTCCGGCCGTGACCTCCACAGCAGTAAAGAACTTCTCGTTACACTTAAAGTTCTCGATGAGGGGACCGTACACGCCGTTAATGTTCTTATCCCGCACTATCTTCTTGATAGCATCGATACCGTTGTTGAACGCCTAAAGGCAAATTTACATAAACATTCAACAAATCAGGTTCAAAAATTGAAAAAAATATTTAGGTTCAAAAATGAAAATATTTCTGTCAAGCATCTCTTTATTAAAAGTAAGTCAACTGATCACTGAGTCCCAAGCACTATTATGCTTGGCTATGGAGAGTGGAGCCCTGCTGTTTCAGGCAGAGGGCTGACCACGCCCCCTGTGGATCCATTGCCTTATCAGCTTTTAGGATCACTGACTCTTGCCCTAACTCTCTCTCTCTCTACTGAGTCTACCGTTTACCTTGCTGACAGTGGATCTGAGCTGCCGCTCTGCCTCATCGAGCTGCTCCTTGCTGGTGTTGAGACTTTGCTCATAGTTACTGTCTTGTCTCCACAGCTCCTTCCTCTTGTTCTGCACCTCGTCACGCTTTATCTTAGCTTCCCCCAGTTCCTGCACAGGAGGCGGTTAAAGTCAGAGAATTTGCTTGTGTTGAATGTATGAATGACGTAAAATTGTAAATGAATGCATGAATGTGTGTTGTTTTGTAGATTAAAATTACTCCGGTGACAACAGGAGAGTGAAAACACACCACAGTGTTTAAGAACGTCTTAGGAGCACAACGTACTTCCTAATTTCAATATTTTCTCATTAATAAATTCTAAAAAATTCTAGGCGATTCAACCTTGTTGGTTTCCTCGATCTCTTTCTTTCTGTCTTCCAGATTATCAGTTCTCTCTTTGACATCCTCATCAATTCTTGTCATCTTCTCTTTGGCCTCAGTGATCTGAAACAATAGTCATGAACCAGCAGTTTAATATTTTATTAATTTAACTAAATATGCCGAACACGACCACGTTTGTTCCCCCATTTTCGGAAACCATGATTTATCAAAGTATGTAACATCATATTTCGTCTCAGAACTTGTGCCATTATAGGCGAGGAAGGTCTGGCGGAACTGTGAAGTTTTGGGAGGTTCCTATTTTTCCGAGGGGGCCGCAGCCCCCGCGGCCTCCTCTGGCTATGGGCCTGAACCGTACCTCTCTTTCCACAGTCTTTAGAGCCTCCTCCTTGTCGGAGAGATTGGAACCGTAGGATTTGAGTTCTGATCTGATCCACTCATCCCGCTTCTTCTGATCTGTGAACTCCTGGTTTCTTCCTGAAATGGTAGAACAATCAACCAAGGCGTAGCCAGGAGGGAAGAGACACAGGCGGCTGCCAGACAACGTGAAAATTTTCTTAAGAGTTTGATCCAAGGAAAATAAAACATTCAACAGGTTTTGAATTATCTCGCTGCCTCCGGCTACGCCCTCAAAGTTGCTAGGACACGGTTACTACACACTTCATTTTCATGAATGGCAAATGTCATCATACAAATGATCCAAAATTCAACGGAGGAAATTGGGATTTGGGCAAAAGTCCGTTAAGGGAGGAACGGAGTTTAAGCCCAAAAACCTGGACCAATATTCGGAAAAGTAAGTTGGGGCTTGGTTTTTTGGGCTTCATCCCTCCCGTTTATACGCCACAGTAGGACCTTTGTCCTTAAATGCAATGTGAAACTGTGATGACCCCACGTACCCTTCTAAGCTGTTAGGCGAACAGTTGGTCTACAACAGATGGTCTACTTGGATGTCCTAGCTAACAAGAGTTTACAAGAGGTTACAAGAGGTTACAAGAGGAGGTTACAAGAGGTTACAAGAGGAGGTTACCCTTCTTAGCATAGAGCTCCGTCCTGCGCTGCTCGTTGACTCTGAGGTTGGAGTTGCAGGTTTCCTCGATCTCCTTCTGCTGGTGGAACTGGGGTATGATCCGGTTGAGGGTCTCCTGGGCGGTCTTTATCTGCTCCTCCACTTGGGCTAACTCCTCAGCTGACGAACCCTGGGGGACAGGGTGATTAGCTCAGTGTGATAAGCTCAGCTGACGAACCCTGGGGACAGGGTGCGATTAGCTGAGTGTGAAATTAGCTCAGCTGACGAACTTTGTAGGGGACGTGATAGCACAGCTTCAATGGGCAGGGGGGCAACCCCCAAAAATGAAAGCCCCAGTTGCCGTTTTTTGATATCCACAGGGGTCCAGGAGTCTATGCTTTATGGAGGTTGCCCCCCCCCCTTGTGCTTACATTGACGTCAGGCTGAGATAAGTTGTCGAAATGTTGACCAAGAATTTTGGCATTTGGAAATCTGGATGAGTGGATGAGTACAATATCATATCAAACAACGTGATAAGAAGACGAGCTGGGGAAAGCAGATCACCTTGGTGGCCTGGTCCTCATTGCAGATATCGTTGAGATCTTTGAGATCGAGTTCCAACTTAGCTCTTTGTCTGATTTGTAGTTGTCTCTCATCCGCCAGCTGATCTCTTTCGCTACGTGTGGAAGCCGCCTGGAGATAAAGTGAGATGGATAGAGGGACACAATACTGACAAATCAACTGCATTCAGCATACATATTATATAACTACAATAAGGCCCGTTGGGTCTTCTATGTTACAAGACCCCCAGCCCATTTTATGGCAACCACAGAGCACCGCCATACCAGCTCTTACATCTAACAGTGTTACCTCCCCTGATCTCAGAAAACACGTCCCTTGATCTCAAAAACACGTACCTTGATCTCGATCTCCTTGAGGTCTCGTTCCAGGAACTTGATCTCTCCCGCAGTGGTTGCCATCTGGATGTGGAGGTCCTTGGTCCTGTCTCCCTCCTCAAGACGTTGCTGCTCCATACTCTCCAGCTTCTCACGTACCTCACGTAACTCCTTGTCATACATCGTGTACTCCAGCGACCTGGAGTTGGGGGTTACTCAACTAAAGGGGGGGGGGGGGGGGGGGGGCGTCGACAGAGCAGTTAATGTGTACTCCAGCGACCTGGAGTTGGGGACTACTCAACTAAAGGGGGGGGGGGTACTACAGCGACCTGGAGTTGGGGGTTACTCAACTAAGGGGGGGGGGGGGGGGGCGTCGACAGAGCAGTTAATGTGTACTCCAGCGACCTGGAGTTGGGGGTTACTCAACTAAGGGGGGGGTACTCAGCGACCTGGAGTTGGGGGTTACTCAAGTAAGGGGGGGCGTCGACAGAGCAGTTAATGTGTACTCCAGCGACCTGGAGTTGGGGGTTACTCAACTAAGGGGGGGGGTACTCAGCGACCTGGAGTTGGGGGTTACTCAACTAAAGGGGGGGGCGTCGACAGAGCAGTTAATGTGTACTCCAGCGACCTGGAGTTGGGGGCTACTCAACTAAAGGGGAGGGGGGGCGTCGACAGAGCAGTTAATGTGTACTCCAGCGACCTGGAGTTGGGGGTTACTCAACTAAAGGGGGGGGAGGGGGGGGGCGTCGACAGAGTAGTTAATGTTTACTCCAGCGACCTGGAGTTGCGGGTTACTCAACTAAAGGGGGGGGGGCGTCGACAGAGTAGTTAATGTTTACTCCAGCGACCTGGAGTTGGGGGTTACTCAACTAAAGGGGGGGTCGACAGAGCAGTTAATGTGTACTCCAGCGACCTGAGGTCGAGGCCTTATTGGTTGGGTTGTCTTATTAAGACTATAATTGACACGAGGTGGGTTTTCTGGAAGATTTCAGCATAATATGCTAAATTAAACGTCTTCAGCCAAGGGTTAATTATATGATGCGTTGGTGGATTATGATGTTGAAGGTTTATGAAGTCGGAGGTTTATGAAGTAGATATACCATGAATGTAATAGTAGAGTTTTATGCCCATTCAGACTGATGGTTTTTCACCATTTATCACAAACTGCCGTCACAGAAAAGTGCAGACTTATAATTCAATTTCGGCTGGGACAGCTTACGAGTCACAACTTCACAAAGACCATCAGTCATGTCAAAAACTTTACCTGTGCATTCTATCCCACTTCTGATACTCCTTCAGTTCTTCTTTCTCCTCTTCCAGGGTCTTGAGACGCTCCTCAATATACTGTAGAAACTCATCTATTTTCTCTATCTTTCCCTCTGTCTCCTGAGAATGAGAAGATTAGAAGAGAATTACAAGAGAAATTCATCTTTTTTTCTCTATCTTTCCCTCAGTCTCCTGAAAATCGGAATGATTTTTGACAATTAAAGTGCATTCAAACAAATTAGAATCAAAGATCAAATTGATTTTAATTGGGTAACCCCCTCAAACCACCCAAATGAGTTTCACTCAAAGAGGTAATTTACATTTTCTTGAATTGGGATGGTTAAAGGTAGATCGCACAACCAATTTGATCACCAATTTGACTGTATATGTAGCATGCACACAAAAATACCTCCGAAGAGATCATAATGGCATCATAGGCAGAATTAAGTTTTTTTTGTGTTTGAAGAAATACTCAATAAGTAACAATACTTCAAATGGACCAAAAAATCCTAGCCCTGGCATAATTCACTCAATCCTGGCCATGGTCTTAGCAAAATTCTGAAATCCTGGCCCCAGTTGAATTTCAAATCTCCAGCACCAGTTAAATTCTGAAATGCCATCCCCAGTTAAATTCTTCCCCTCCTGGCCCTGGCAGAATTCCATCCCTGATCAACCACTGATTTGTTATACTTAAAACAGTAGTATTCTTGTTACTTTGTATTCTTGTTACTTTGTTACAATATGACAAACCTTGAGAATGACGAGACTCTCCTCCTTCCTTTCATCATAGACCCTTGTTCCCGCCACCTCTCTCAGCAACTTCAACCTTTGACTATCAGGAGCAACTGCCATCTGGTTTATTCTTCCCTGCTTGACAATATAATAGGGGTTGCTTCTAGAAAAGCCTGCTGTTTCCAGAAGATTCATGACATCTGTCTTCCTGAAAGCAAGATAAATACATGAATTTTCAGGAATATGACATTCCTCTCTTTCTGGATTGTAAAAAAATTAAAAATGAACCTAACTATTGGAATAATAATTCTCATTGAGAATATATTTTTTGATTAACTTTCCTAGACCTAACCAATTTTCATTTGACTCACGTGACATTCTTCTTGTCCAAGAAATATTGGTCTTTCTTGAATCCTATCACCCTCCGAATTGTTACCTCCTCCTTCTCAATGGGTATTCTGTTGTCTGAGTTGTCAAATGTGATCTCCACATAAGCATTGACTACTCTTGGACCAGTTCCTTCATGAAGAAGTTGCTGTCTCTGCTCTGGTCTCATGTGGCTAAATTCATCACTTAAAACAAACTGAATAGCTGAAACAATGTTATGTCCATGTATATAATACTATTTGTATATCTGGGAATGGAACCCAAAATTAAAGGGTGGTCCAATATTCAATTCAATTTTCAACCTTTAAAGAACAGCAATAAGATTCTAAATTTTTTGCACATCCCCAATTTCTGAGCAACTTGAGAAGACATGAATCATATAACATTACAAAAGTACCTAAAAAGAAATTAGATTTCCCAGAGCCATTTCTTCCAACAACACAGTTGTGATGAGGGTGAAATGGTTCAACAACAACTTCGTTTCTGTAACTTCTGAATCCACAGATTACAACCTGAAATCATTGTGTGGAATGGGAATGGGGATGAAATTACTAAGACCTAATTACAAAATCAGATAACTTATTGGCCTTAATTTAACCAAACCTTATTGGCCTTAATTTAAACAAACCTTATGGGGGGTTCAACCCTCATATTCATTCAGCGTAATTAATAATTATTAGGTATATATTGCTGGACCTAAAAGAAAAAAGGATTTTGTTATATTGAGAAACAATAAATATATAAATCAAAGCATTTATTACATGCTTAGACATTGTGGAATTGATATCTTGGAGGGAACTTTTTTAGCCATTTAAGTGTGACTTAAACCAAACTCAAAGGCTCAGATAGTTAGAACTTTAGACACAAACTAACCTGCTTGATATACATATCCTAGTGCTGTCTACTTGACCCTCAATTGTATTAAATCAAATTTATCAACTCTCTGGACTGAAACATTCAATGAAAAGATCAGTAATAGATGTGAACAATAAAGGACAATGAATGTAGCAATGAAAAATGGGAAAATGTGAATCGGAAGAAGGGCAGTTGATCTATGTAAGTCAATACAGAATCAAATTAAGAATAATGGATCATTGGGATCATTCACATATTATGTAATCAACGGGGGGAGTTTCACTGTCCCAATTGTCCCAATTGTCCCTGTCCCAATTTATTTTTTTTTGAGTTTGGGACTGGTTTTTGGGACAATTGGGACAACTGGGACATTTGGGACAATTGGGACAAACAAAAATTTGAAAAAATCAGTCATTTATCATTTTTTACATTGATTCAAGATTTTCTATCATTGAAATGAATGTTATATTCATACTAGTATACTAAGTTCATATTTTGGTTGTGTTTGTTTGCAGTGGTTAAGTGTTCCCACTTCCCTATCCCAAAACCTATGATGGGAAAAAGACAGTGGCAGTTGCAACGCAGCAAGTGCTGCTATGTAACAGGCTGTGAGACAAAAAACACTAAACTGCCGCTCAAAAACACAATCATTTGAATCCCAGCTGTCTCTGTCATTTTTGTCGTCCCAAATGTCCCATTTGATCCAGTGTGCATTTACTTTTTGAGTCCCATTTGTTCCACTTTCTCTGTCCCATTTGTCCCAAATTTCCCAATTGTCCCAAATTTCCCAATTGTCCCAAATTTCCCAATTGTCCCAAATGTCCCAATTGTCCCAGTCCAAATTCACTTTTTCGAGTCCCATTTGTTCTATTTTCTCTGTCCCATTTGTCCCATTTGTCCCAAATGTCCCAATTGTCCCAGTCCAAATTCACTTTTTCGAGTCCCATTTGTTCTATTTTCTCTGTCCCATTTGTCCCATTTGTCCCAAATGTCCCATTTGTCCCATTTGTCCCTGTCCCAATCCACTTTTTCTTGAGTTTGGGACAATTGGGACAGTGAAACCCCCCCCCATCAACTAGGGGAGGGGTTTCCACATGATATGGTTTGATTATGGGTAGGTGAGGGAGTAAGTACTAAGTCCTTAAGTAAGCCCTTTGCAGGATATCAATGATTAATAAAACAAATAAGTTTAATAAAACAAATAAGTTTACATTTAGTAGCACATTACACCATAATAAATAATAAATAAATAATCAAATTTATCAGTCCATCATTGCCCTTTCTTTTCAAATATATCAAAATACGAATCACAACAAAATATCTGTATGATATTTTCTTTATGTTTATATGAATGGATTATACAGACCAGATCAGGCAAAGTGGGACTGATCGGCTGAACCAGACACATGACATGGTCATATTGATGCTGGGGCCGCCTAGAAATTTTTAAATACAGATACTTTGGTACCCATATTATCCTTATCAGAGAAAATTATAACCAATCCTACCCCAAAAGCAATCTAGCAATCTTATATTGTAAAAAGTTGCTACAAACAAGCTAAAAAAGTAAGTGTTAAAAAATAGCTAAAATAGTTTAAAAGAGTTAAAAGTTTAAAGTTTAAAGTTTAAAAAGTAACTACCAATGAACATTTCGATGTTGCAACTACAATCATACCGCAACAACAAAAAACATATATACAAATAAGTCAAAATACAATAAAATACTACTTATTAGTGATAAGTAAGCATGCAATTTCTGAAAATGCTTCTAATCAACAATATAAAAAGTACATTTACATAATCACATATTATCAAAACAGTGTCGCATAGAAAATTCAATGGTTCCCTGGTCGCGAGGTTACAAGAAAAAATATTGAAATTTCTGAAAATAAATTGGTCATTTAAAAATAGTACAGATACCTCATTCGGAATATAATAAGTATCATAAATATAGTTTAATTCTTTCTGGTCATTCTTTTCTGGTCATTTAATTTTTTCTGGTCATTTGTGTGCAGACCACCTGATTGACAGAGGCCTGGATAAAGACACACTGATTTCCTCTGTGTGCTCCGACTTTCTTTATAAACTGCGTCAAAAGCACACAATTTCATGCCTCTTTATCCAGGCTTTTTTCAATAAAGCAGTCTGCACACATATGGGTAATAGATCAAGGAATGTAAATTATTTGTTTTATTATTCAATCTAAAAATTGCAAAAAATCTCAGAGGAGAGTCAAGTATATAATCGAAAAGTGCCAAGAATTCAAAATGGATGGTATATTGCAATTAATAAAAGATGATAAATCAATTATATTGTCTGAAGAACAAAGGTTTGAAAATGTGCAATAAAATTCATAAAAAGTCCTGCACATTCCAGGTGAACAATTGGTGGTTTGAAAAGGCAATACCATGCCATGCAGAAAATAAATTTTGATCAGAAAGCCATAACAAAGGTAAAAATGATAAAAATTTTAATTTTCATCAACAGCAAAAAAGTCTATCATAAACAATAATTTTCAAGTCTAATGCAACACAACAGTATCATGTTTCTAGAAAAAGAAAGTTTATGAAAAGAAAATGATTTCTTATCATCAATTTGAAATACAATGAAATACAATAAGTTAACTGATTAAACAAGAATGTCTTTTAAACCCTCAACAATATGTTTTATGTAATAAAAATGCTGTATTGTTGAGCATTCTCCTAACCAGAGGCGTTAAATTATTTATTGTTGAACGATGCATGACCCGCTGACGCCAGCCGCGCGGCGCTGATTCTCGAGAGGGTCTGTCAACGTCAGACAAGCTAGTTATTTCCTAACCAGGACCCTGGTTGCGCCGCGCGCGCGCACGGATTGCTAAGCACGTATTACCCTAACCAGAACCCTGGTTTCGCCCACATAGTGCGCGGCGCGGCAAGTGCCAGCCGAGTAGCCGCTAAACAGGTATATGATTGTGTTTAGCAAACAGTAGTCAAATAACTGGTAATATTTTGCCAGACGAGACGTTGCCTTCCCCTAACCAGGGGCGTCGCGGCTTGCCGCGCCGCGCACTCCGTGCGCGAAACCAGGGCGCTGGTTAGGGCAAAACGTTGCCTGGCCCCTGCGCGCGTGAAGCGCGCGCGCCCCGACGTCTGGCAAGTAATATCAGGCTTAAAACTTTTCGGTGCGCCGCGCATAAAAATTGCGATTTTACTCGCCTAAGTGTCACAATATTCGGGAACTACTGGTGATAAAATATTTGTAGGAATTCTGCATAAGCCATGATATTGACTTTGATATTTTTTGAGGTCATATCAATGCCGATTACATTAGGTATGCCTAATTTTGGTCTCATTTTATGATCAATGACTGCATTATTATAAAGCCACTGCTATTCTATTCTAAAGATTTGAACCCACTATGTGCTTCAATGCTTCATGATTTAGTTTGACTTAAATTTTATGAACAATAACCTTACTAAATTACTATATTATTAGACAGATGAACACCTATAAAGTAAAGACCTGTGTTGTCTGTTTGAGCTTGAAGATCTTGATTTGATAGGTTGACTTATCTTGTATTATCTTGAAACGATTTGATTTTTATTTGGGATTCATTTGCTCTTCATTATGTAATATTGAATGGCATATTCTCTCATGCTCTCATTAACTTATATTTCTATTTATATATTGAACGAGAAAACCCGTTGGGTTTTCTCTTTAATTTGACGTATAGTCAGTTGGATGTACAATAAATTGAACGTAATCATTGATGCATTTTTTTCCTTACTGGGGATAGGGGTGCAACGTAACGAAATTACTAAATATTTGAATAGGATTTGAATATGAATCAATAAATATTGTAGATTTTGCGATTGTAAATTAATGTTGAGGGCAGTAGGGCACATAACAGTAAATATTAAGAAGAACTCAAGAACAATGGTTTTCCAACACAAAGTTCCGATTCGGAGAGAAGATGGGCAACAGATTTGAATCCAAGCTCATTGAAATCAAAATTGCCCGCATTTTCACCTGTTTAGAACCCACTTCTAACTTGAGTAATTGAAAATTCCTCCTTCTGTCGAATCCTCGCAGCAAACCATCAAAACTACAAATATCTTGATTCGAAAGAATTATCGCTGATTTTCACAATGGAACAAATTGTTCAACCCTGACCTTTTCTCCTACAATAGTGATTAGAGTTGATAGTCTTCTGTTGTAAAATTTTTACCAAACTCGAAAATTCCATTAAGAACGTAAATTATGACATTAAACAGTTGAAACGTTTCCAAAGTACACAGTAACGAAATGGCAGATCTTCGTTAAAATGCACGTGCAGTTTTTGCACGCAATCACCAATCACCATAGCAACGCGCGCAACTGGTGAATCAAGCCTACATCTTGGTCGTGTTTTTTGCGATTCCTTTTCCAACTTTGAACATTAATTACATAAAATCTAAAGCCCAAATTCAAATAAAAATAATGCTTCTCTAGATGGAATTTATTTTTCTACAACCCTGCAAAAAATCGCGGGGTTTCAACTCCGTTTTTAGCCGGCGTTTGGGTTGCGCTAAGCACGGTGCTTCAACTGCCTTAATCCTTTATAATAATGATGGAAGGTCAATTTACCACTATCCATGTTAACCATGCACTCTAATAGCATAAAATCTGTACCTAATGCAGATGAATGCAGTCTATAGAATGCTGATTTCTTCACTGATCTACACACTAATTCTGATGTGACATGGGGTAATAAATAAGTGCTATTTTTCCTCAGCATTTCCCTTTCTCAAATAATTACATTTAAACATGTGTAGGAACACTTATACCAAATTCATACCCCTTCTCATGTCGACCATTCAAGGACTGCTGATAGTGTCAAGTTGCAATGCTCCAAATTGGTTGGTAGGAAATTTGGTTGGCTGACAAGCAGCAGAAGGTATAGTAAAATAGTGAGGTTGGTAGAAAATCTAACTGGTTGAAAAGCAGCAGAAGGTAGAGTAAGTTTAGTCTTAAGTCTGGCAGGCTGACAGGCAGCAGACTGTACAGTAAGGTTAGTTGGAAATCTAGCAGACTGAGAAGCAGCAGAAGGTAGAGTAAGGTTAATAGGAAATCTAGCAGGCTGAAAAGAGGCAAAAGGTGGAGTAAGGTTAATGGGAAATCTAGCCAGCTGAGAAGCAGCAGAAGGTGAAGTAAAGTTGGTAGGATATGTGACAGGCTGGCAAGCAGCAGTTGCTTGAGCAAGGTTGGTAAGAAATCTTATAGGCTGAGAAGCAGCAGCTTACCTTCCAACAAGGAAAATCCCCAAAGGTTTCAAGCTTTTGAAAACTGGAGTGTTTTCCTTGCCCTGATAGCAATTTTAGCTATTAGCATTGTCTTATATCAGGGGATCTCTTGTCAGGGGATCGCATAGTCTCATGTCAGGGGATCTCATAGTCTCATGTCAGGGATCTCATAGTCTCATGTTAGGGGATCCCATAGTCTCATGTCATGGGATCTCATAGTCTCATGTTAGGAGATCTCATAGTCTCATGTCAGGGGATCTCATAGCCTCATGTCAGGGGATCTCATAGTCTCATGTCATGGGATCTCATAGTCTCATGTTAGGAGATCTCATAGTCTCATGTCAGGGGATCTCATAGTCTCGTGTCAGAGGATCTCATAGTCTCATGTCAGGGGATCTCATAGTCTCATATCAGGGGATCTCATAGTCTCATGTCAGGGTATCTCATAGTCTCATGTCAGGGTATCTCATAGTCTCATGTCAGAGGATCTCAAAGTCTCATTTTAGGAGATCTCATAGTCTCATATCAGTGGATCTCATAGTCTCATGTCAGGGGATCTCATAGTCTCATGTCAAGGGATCTCATAGTCTCATGTCAGGGGATCTCATAGTCTCTTGTAAGTGGATCTCATAGTCTCGTGTCAGGAGATCGCACAGTCTCTTGTCAGGGGATCTCATAGTCTCATGTCAGGGGATCTCATAGTCTCATGTCAGCCATCAGGGGATCTCATAGTCCCATGTCAGGGGATCTCATAGTCCCATGTCAGGGGATCTCATAGTCTCCTGTCAATGGATCTCATAGTGTCATGTCAGGGGATCTCATAGTCTCATGTCAGGTTATCTCATAGTCTCATGTCAGGAGATATCATAGTCTCATGTCAGGGGATCTCACAGTCTCATGTCAGGGGATCAAATGGTCTCATGTCAGGGAATCTCATAGTCTCATGTCAGGGGATCTCATAGTCTCATGTCAGGGGATCTCATAGTATCATGTCAGGGGATCTCATAGTGTCATGTCAGGGGGTCTCATAGTGTCATGTCAGGGGATCTCATAGTCTCATGTCAGGGGATCTCATAGTGTCATGTCAGGGGATCTTATATTCTCATGTCAGGGGATGTCATAGTCTCATGTCAAGGGATGTCATAGTCTCATGTCAGGGGATCTCATAGTCTCATGTCAGGGGATCTCATAGTCACATGTCAGGGGATCTCATAGTCTCATGTCAGGGGACCTCATAGTCTCATGTCAGGGGATCTCATAGTCTCATGTCAGGGGATATCATAGTCTCATGTCAGGGGATCTCATAGCCTCATGTCAGGGCATCTCATAGTCTCTTGTCAGGGGATCTCATAGTCTCATGTCAGGGGATCTCATAGTCTAATGTCAGGGGATCCCATAGTCTCATGTCAGGGGATCTCATAGTCTTATGTCAGGGCATCTCATAGTCTCATGTCAGGGGATCTCATAGTCTCATGTCAGGGGATCTCATAGTCTCATGTCATGGGATCGCATAGTCTCATGTCAGGGGATCTCATAGTCTCATGTCAGGGGATCTCATAGTCTCATGTCAGGGGATCTCATAGTCTCTTGTCAGGGGATCTCACAGTCTCATGTCAGGGGATCTCATAGTGTCATGTCAGGGGATTTCATAGTCTCATGTCAGGGGATCTCATAGTCTCATGTCAGGGGATCTCATAGTCTTATGTCAGTGGATCTCATAGTCTCATGTCAGGGGATCTCATAGTCTCGTGTCAGGGGATCTCATAGTCTCATGTCAGGGGATCTCATAGTCTCATGTCAGGGGATCTCATAGTCTCATGTCAGGGGATCTCATAGTCTCATGTCAGGGGATCTCATAGTCTCATGTCTGGGGGTCTCATGTCAGGGGATCTCATAGTCTCATGTCAGGGGATCTCATAGTCTCATGTCAGGTGATCTCATAGTCTCTTGTCAGGGGATCTCATAGTCTCATGTCAGGGGATCTCATAGTCTCATGTCAGGGGATCTCATAGTCTCATGTCAGGGGATCTCATAGTCTCATGTCAGGAGATCTCATTACATCTCATATCAGGGGATCTCATGGTTTCATGTCAGGGGATCTCATAGTCTCATGTCAGGGGATCTCAAAGTCTTATGTCAGGGGATCCCATTGTCTCATGTCAGGGTATCTCATAGTCTCATGTCAGGGGATCTCATAGTCTCATGTCAGGATCTCATGTCAGGGGATCTCATAGTCTCAGATGAGGTCTTGTCATCTTCACTATAGGCAGACCGCCAGAGCTGTTGAGGGATTTTCCAATAATGATTCCGCAATAATGATTCCATATATGTAGTTACTAGTAAGTGCTCCTTCAGACTGCCCCCTCACTTTACTTCCCCTCACCTTGACACCTTATCTCCCCTCAGTTTAATTCCCCTCACCTTGAAACCTTATTACCCTCACCTTACTTCCCCTCACCTTGACACCTTATTACCCTCACCTTACTCCCCCTCACCTTGACACCTTATTACCCTCACCTTACTTCCCCTCACCTTGACACCTTATTTCGCCTCAGTTTACTTCCCCTCACCTCACTTGGAGCTTTAATGCATCTTTTGAATTGAAATTGATCTAAGTTGTTATCAAAACAAATTTGTTGTGATTTTTATCAAATTTTTATTCGAGATTTCGGCACGGCAGGCACGCTGGGCTTGTGTGCACTTCCAAATCTTCTTGGTAGCTATGCTACTCCTGCTACCCGTATGTTTGGCTGGGATTTGATATGCGCCGACAATTGTTGCAATTTCTCAATTTGTTCCACTTTTGGGGAAAGATCACATCAATCGTAAAAAACATCTTTTTGTACTAGCAAAATTTTCGTCATTCACAGTCCAACTATTTTATTTTTCTGTGCGCGCAGTGTCGCGTCGTGACGAAATGTTGTTTGCAGTGCTTTCATGAGAATTAAATTTATGAAAATGAAAGATCCCCTCTCAGTCCATCTGGGATGAGATTGAATGAAATATCAGAAATAGGAATCTCGCGCTTGAGAGGAGACTTGCCCCTAGATCCTCTCACTGACACAAGCACACTTTTCAGCAGTGCAAATGACAGTTTGGTTCGCATCATACTGAGAATTTCATAATTTAAATTATTGGGTTTATCGTCCAGAACCAGAGCAAGTAACAATGAGGCCGAATTGTTTAATGCATTAACTTCGGTCGATAAACACTTCTGAACCATGAGCCAAATGCTTAAATTGAACCAAACCACAAGATTTGTTGGCATTTTTCACAGTGTTTAAATAGATTATTATCACCCTCCCGTGATTATAATTCGTGTGTGATAATTATCGATATATCACCCCTTTAAAACTACTGTATAGTGGCGCGCGCAAAAATTTTCTAAAGGAGCAAATGAAGCCCAAATATAAAACCAAATCTAGGCGGAAAACAGCCATCCTTGAAAAATGAGTGCAGAAAAAAACTTGAAAAATTTTGATAAAGGAGCACTTGCAAATCTATAAAGGCGTTCAATCCGGACGAGGGTCGTCAGACCCGAGTGGAAGGAAATACTGTTGTATCGCTAGCCCCTGGCTGAATCCTGAAGAAAGAGCTAGAATCCTGATGTAGGCAGCGTAAATACCGAAATCAGAAGCAGCTATGTCTAGCCAAGTAGGGTCGGGTGATAATACAATTAATATTTTGGATCGTGTTATATCGAAAATTGTCAAACTCGGCTGACGCCTCGTGTGATATTTTTCGATATAACACTCCCATTCGTTAGTTAATCGTTCAATATAAACGTTGTTTCACCGTCTTCAGGAGTTTGCAACATGCATAAGCTGTTAAAGGTTATGTTGACTACTTCCGATTACTTCTTGTCTTAGGTAAAAAGTGAAGGTCTGGAAGAGTCCGTGTTTTGTCTTGGGTTTTCTTTGTCCACCTTATTACCTGCATTTTCCTGATTATCCATTAAACCCTGTTAACTAATTGAGAGAATGCTATGGATGATTTTGTTGAACTCCTGAATCCAGCTCAAACACCAAAAGTCAGAAGAGATGCCGCAAACATTATATTGAGTGAGTAGTAACGTGATATAACTTATCATTCTTTCACTCCTGACATCTGACACAATCACCACACAACATATACCCCCACACATCATTCACCCCCGGCTGAAGACGATAAGTACATGCTATTTGAAAGTGTCCGGTTCTTCAAAACTTCTCGTACCACTTAAACTTTTTCAACTTTCTCCCTAAGTTAGCATTATGATAATGTGTTATGTATACAATTCTCGAAAGGTAGTTGGACATCAAACATTCCAGTGAAGAGCCACTTCACGTAATTTATCTTCATTCGTTGCAACATAAAACGCGCAGTAATGAGTCTCATGGGGGGGGGGGACAACGTCTCGCTTTTTCCCGTCATGTACCACTAGTCTCACGTATTGGCATCAGAGACATGTAGTCTCACGTAGTCTCCTACTGGCGCCAGAACGTAGTTTGGTGCTGGTGTCAGATAACTTTTCTCTGATGTTCTAAAACAGATGTTAGGGACATGTAGTCTGGTGTACAGGTCTCAGATACACGTACCGGGAAAAGCAGGACCTCCCCGCCCATTCTCACACAAAATACAATGAATTTTCAAAACGTGCCAATAATTCTGACACCCTATTGTGCCCTACCCAGGTCTGACAACAGAGGACACATCACTGCAGCCCATCGTATCCCACGAAGATTTGACCTCGTCTCTATGGGGCTGCCTGTTAGACGATGATAAGGATGTGTCCAGGACTGCTGCGCAGGTCTTCATAAACCTCACCTCCTTTTCAAACAAGTACAGAGCACCCCCCAACCAGATTTCCAAGCTACTATCTCTGCTCCACAATGATAAAGTGAATTATCTTTACGACAGCGTTGCTAAGATCCTCAACAATGCCTCTAGTTCTTCAGACCTTGCAGAGGAATTCAGTAAACTGGTGACCATCTCGGACTGCACTAACTTCATCCGGCTGCTGTCCCAAAACAAGGAACAAGGCTACCTAGCCGCAGTCATGGGGAACTTAGCAATAGCTGATTATGGACGTGAACTGCTCACTGACGCCACTGTTCTGTCAGATCTGATGACCCTGCTCTCGATACCCACTAATTTACTGATACGACACAACACAGCGCGTCTCATGCGAAACCTGTCATTTGACGTTAAGACTCACTCCTCCCTATCTAACTTCCTACCCCAGCTCGTCTATCCCTTGGTTGGTGGGGAGGAGATAGAAGAGGAGGAAATGGACAAACTCCCCCTCGATCTCCAATACCTCCCTGAGTCTAAATCCCGGGAATCCGACCTTCAGACCCGGATACTTCTGTCAGACACTCTGTTCCAACTGTGCGGTAGTTACAGTGTGAGAGAGTTGCTAAGGGCAGGGAACTACTACGTGTTGCTGAAGAAGTATGATGAGTGGGAGGAGAGTAGTGAGGGGAAGGAGAGGGTGCAGAACGTTATATACATCCTCATTCAGGATGATGGGGAGGTGGATCTCAGGAGGGAGGGGGAGGTACCAAGTGGGGTGGAGGTGCTGCCTGTCGAGTCATAGATTGTCTCATAATGGTTTTAAGGAGGTGGTGGTATCCTGCTCGCGGACTTATGATGAGGCAGTGTCTCATCATAAATTTTTATCGTATCTTTTGATACCCACGGTTGAATATTGAATAATTTTGACTTTTATCTATGTTATATACAGTTCTTCCTTTAATTTATTATGGGGAGGGGGGCTTATTATTCTCGATTTTTAAGAATGTATGGTTTTATCCTATATCGAATTGGTATAGCTGTGATTTTGTTCATTTATAAGTTGATATTCGGATGATATTTTATTTTTCTGCTCAAGCTTGGCATAATTTTATCCCGATTTGATTTTAGTTTCCGGTTGCTGTAATTTCATGTCACTTGATTTACCGTGTTCCACTGAAATAAATCACAGAAAGTCTCTAACCCCATCTCCGCTCTAGCCATGTCCGCTGGGTATGGGGAGTTGGAAGCAGAAAACACGGAGAAACAGAGTGTCTCTAAGGTGGCTAGGAAGTCCATTTCTCTGAAGTTAAAGAGAGACCCAGTCGATGAGCAGGGACCGCCAGTTGATTTGATGATTCCCATTACGTATATTGTGCGGACCGCTCGATTACCGGAGGACTCGAAAAAGACGTGCGAAATTGTGTGCTTTCGGTGGAATCTAAGTAGAAAGTTGACGCGCGAACAGTAAATCCGCGCGTCTTTTTCGAGCCTTACTGTAATCGAGCGGTCTGCACACATACTCCATCTCACTCCTTTTTTCGAAATCAATGGCCTTCCCTCTTCCCGTTTCTTAACTTTTATTCGAACTTTTTGGCGTACGGTGAATTAAAGCTTTAAAGGCATTACTTACCCCCGTGTCGCGATTCCTAATTTGGAGGGCAGAGTTTTACGAGTCTAGAGGCTCGACGGAAGTTCGAACGATTGAAACTTTTGTTGGGTCGAAC
Organism: Beroe forskalii; assembly: GCA_011033025.1. Lineage (NCBI taxonomy): Eukaryota > Metazoa > Ctenophora > Nuda > Beroida > Beroidae > Beroe > Beroe forskalii. Next base: position 120,734 of record WFMF01000185.1, read on the forward strand.
TTCTGTCATGTTTTGCGACGGAATTTCAAAGCATCTCGACCCACAGGATTGAAAAAAAACATCATGACACCGACCAATCAGTGCGCGAGTTGACTGCAAACTCGCGCAGAATGCAGTAGTTGGTCAATGTCGAGTTGACTTTTGGGTAAGCTAATATGTTTCCTCGCAGTTGGAGATAGTGCGGCACCAGATGTCAAAGACGAAGTGCCAGTCAACCAAGCTGAAACTTTGAACTGGAACTTTAAGGTTAGGATTGAGTGGCATTGGTTCGAACTTTCCTTGCCTTGATAAAAGCATCAATACTATCATCTTAATACTTACGCCCCATTTCTTACGGGACGGCGACATTTTCGGTTTGACATTTTCCTGCATTTTTGACACTTTTGTCGCGTTTTGGACGCTTTTTGTCGCGCTTTGACACTTATGGACGCATTTTGTCGCGTATTTGACACTTATGGACGCTTTTTGTCGCGTTTTGACACTTTTGGACACTTTTCGTACACACTTCAACCGAAATTGACGTTTTTGTCGCTGTCACCTAGAAATGGGGAGTTTTCTTAAGTCATGACCCTGCAAGACAAATCTTTTCTTTTTTGAACATTTAAACACGGTTTTATCCAGGTTAAGCTGTCTGCGGAGAAGAAGAGCAACAAAGAGAACTTGCTGAACTTCTGCGAGAAGTGCAAGCGTCCGATCTTAGTTCACGGACGACTGGTTTGTTCAATGTCGCGCATACGACAAACACTTCATGTTACAACCCATTATAATGTGCCCATGCATCGATCGATGAAGGGATCGATAAAGACGCGCATTTTACAGTTTTTATAACAATGATAATATTTTTACGCGATCGATCCATTGCAAACATTTGGGTTAAAGCCTTCATATATTATTTAACGCGTATGTGCACAATGCACATGGATCGATCAAAAGATCCGTCGAAAGAACGCTAAATTCCAGTGCGCGCGCAATGCTGTATTTTGTTTTTCATTGAAAATAACGTGTCCTTTCGACGGATCCTTCGATCGCTCCATATGTACACACATACACTTCATATCAAAGCCTTGTTTTCATTACCTTTTCATTCCTCCCTTCAATCTTCTTCATCAAATTGTCGCCCTCCTTGTCTCGTAAGTCCTCCATTTCAGATACCCTGCAAGCATTTTCTATGTCTGAACTGTGCTCAGAAAGGAACAAGGAACTGTTTCAAGTGAGTTGGACTACCAAGTTAACCAAGTGATATGCAATTTAACCTGCATCATGGAAATATCCCCAATATCATACAAATATCAATTATCATACTTACGCCGCGCACACAAAAACTGCAATTTAAACTGCCACCGTACACTTCAACTACAACAAGTTGTACCGTTCTCTGTCTTGTTCAGGTGTGACACGCCCATCAAGGGCATCCAACCCGTTCCCAAGATCTACGTGTGTGCCCACGAGGGGACACGACACAGCCTGCACGGCTGCCGCAAGTCTTACCTCAACTTCATGGGATTAGACCAGCACCAAAAACTAAGGTATCTCTCCCTCCTCCTTCTCCGCCACGGGCTCTGAGACACAGGACACAGGAACTGTGCGCCGGGGAACTTAGCTGTGCGGTAAACTTTACACATGTTTTACAGGGCTAAACTTTATACACACGCTCTCACAGGGGCGGTTAAAACTTTGGTGTGCAGTGGAATTGTAAACTCTAATCACTAACTTCGTAGAACTTTTAGGTTGCACAGAACTTAAAATGACTTAGATAGGAGGTCTGAACTGGTGTAAGAACTTGTCTTGAAACTTTGATTTATAGATCTTATATTCTAGTATGGACATAGTTCAAGATTTCAGATTTAATAGATATTTCCCAATCGATCAAAAATTAATTCTATCCAATTTGAGTGATTATGAACAATTGTGGAACCTACTTACTGATGATAGAGTTACTTGGGTGGAGTGAAAACTGAACTTTGAAGGAAATGAGAGGACTTTCAACTGGAGAAGGACTTTAAGGGCGCGTTAAAGGGAGTCTATATAGTTGAAGAACTTTCGTTGGGTTGAATTTTATATTGATTTGTGTTTTATTATTCACTTTTCTCACCAATGACATGGACCTCTACGAGACCTCAGGTTAGTTCCCAATGTTTCACATGAGTCAAACATTACATACATCATTGATTGCATAATTACTCCGTTCTGCATTAATGAATACTATATATTATGTAGTAATATTTAATTTAGCAGACTATAAATTCATCAATATAATCATTCGTAATTACGGAAGGAGACGAAGGGAATCCTGATTAAATGCATGGTTTGCCGAATCATGAGATTGATTAATTCTCCATAAAATAATGCCCAATAACGCGCGTATTCAGACCTCTATTCTTGTAACTCGTATAAGTTGCCAAACCCACCTTGTAACTTGTATAACCGTTGGCAGCCCGCCAAACCCACCTTGTAACTCATATAAACGTTGGCAGCCCGCCAAACCCACCTGGTAACTCCTGTAACCGTTGACAGCCCGCCAAACCAACCCACTTTGTAACTCGTGTAACTGTTGGCAGCCCGCCAAACCCACCTTGTAACTCGTATAACCGTTTGCAGCCCGCCAAACCCACCTTGTAACTCGTATAACCGTTGGCAGCCCGCCAAACCCACCTTGTAACTCGTATAACCGTTGGCAGCCCGCCAAACCCACCTTGTAACTCGTATAACCGTTGGCAGCCCGCCAAACCCACCTTGTAACTCGTATAACTGTTGGCAGCCCGCCAAACCCACCTTGTAACTCGTGTAACCGTTGGCAGCCCGCCAAACCCACCTTGTAACTCGTGTAACCGTTGGCAGCCCGCCAACCCCTCGTCCCGCAGACACAGTGGCGACGAGATGTCTGCGGACGCCGCCAACTTGGACAGTGACGGAGAGCTGAGCGTCAACAAGGTCCCCGGCGCCGCCCAACCCGCTGCCACCGGCGCAGCGATGCCGCCAGCCACCGTCTCACAGCCACCTCCTGTGAGTACTGTTATTCATTTCAACTCTTCAAATCAGTAAAACTACGTTGCCCTATGATCCAATTTGATGACCCTCCCCCCGTCCTAAACTGCCTAACACGCTCCCTCCCAGGTATCAGCTATTCCCCCCGCCCTCAACTGTCTAATACCCTCCCAGGTATCAGCCACTGCGGGAGTGCCGGCTCAGTTCCCTCTGCCGCCGGGTGGCGTCCTGCAGCCGCCAGGAGGTGGCATTCAGCCGCCCACCTCCATGCCACCTGGCATGTCCGGACCTGCTGTGGGGCTGCCAGGGCAGCCACGACCCATGCTCTTCAGCCAACAACCTCCCCCGGTAAGCAATCCCCTATCAAATGGTGCCTCGTTTTCGTGCTTCTCTGAGATCGTACTATGGATTGTTGCCTATCCAGAGTCATTTTTGGTGTCGATAGGGGTTTAATTCCGGGGGGTTTGATTAAACTCTCTAATTGGATATAAAGATTGCCAATAGGGGTTTAATTGGGGGGTTTGAGGGGGTTGCCCCCCCCCCATATCTTGTAGTTTCCCTCCGGATTAATGTTGGGCTGCACCATTTCAGACGGTGACGCCAGCTGGACTGCCGAACAACACCCGCCTGACTCTAGCGACGCCCACACCGAGACCAACTGCCGTGCTTATCTTCCCACGAGTGAGTTGACAATCGCTATACAAAGTATTCTCGAAAGCAAGTATTTAATTTCTGATGTTTTCAAATTTATGAGAAGCAAGATTTCTGTCAAATAACAGTAGCCAACACTTAGTATCCTAACACCTGAATTTTCTTCAGCCGCAGCTGACAGTTACCTCTATGACGCCCCTGCTGGTGCCGCCCCGGGCCCTCGGAGCGCCCCAGATGATGAGTCTTCCTGGAATGCTGCCCCAGCCGTCCGGCATGATGCCCCTCCCTCCCCGGCCCTTCCAGTCAGTTCCCATCCCCGTGTCTCAGCCTCACAACCCCCCGACCGAAGGGGGACCCCCCATGATGCCGCAAGGGGCGCCGCCCCCCGGGCTCCTCTCACAAGCACTCTCGAACCAGGGAGCCCCGCCAAGCATCCTCTCACAGCCCAACCAGGGGCCTCAGCAATCCCAGGCTATTTCACAGCAAAGTTCAATGGCTCAGCCAGCTATGAGTATGTCGCAACCAAGACCCATGTCACAGTCGCTACCCATGTCTCCAGGGCAAATGCCACCGCAAATGCCTCCCCGAGGGACCATGCCACAAATGCCGCCGGTGGGTCAAATGCCTCCTCAAGGTCAAATGCCACCTCAAGGCCAAATGCCACCTCAAGGTCAAATGCCTCCTCAAGGTCAAATGCCTCCTCAAGGTCAAATGCCTCCTCAAGGTCAAATGCCACCTCAAGGACAAATGCCGCCAAAAGGGCATTTAGCTCAAGAACAAGAGGGACAATCCTCACAGCGAACTCAAAGCCCAATGGGTCCCCAGTTGGGTGCCCAAAGACCAATGCCCCGGCCCCAGATGCCTATGCCTGGACAGGTCCTGTCCCCAGGTCAGATGTCCCTCTCAGCCCCACCCACCTCTCAGATGCTTCCTGCCATGTCCCAGCCAAGTCCCCAGCAAGGGCCGCCTGACATGCGACCCCAACTTCCGGTACCCTCTTCAATTCCGGAGCAGTTTAGAGAGAACGGGGGCCGCGGTCCGATGACACCTCCCCCGCCTGGAACCGGGAGCGACTTCCCTCCCCTCGACCCCTTCCCCCAGCACGACACACCTCCTCCCCCTCCACCGCGCGCAATGCGGCCTACCGACCCCCGGGAGCACCACAAGGTGCAGGAGGGGCATGAATTTAGAGGTGCCTACGAACAAGACGCGGCTCCGAGGGATCCTAGAAAAGCTAGGGATATACCCCCTCCCCCACCGCCAAGGAATGGCACTGTGCGTTGATTCGAGTGATGTTTGCCAGCTTTAACTTCATGTTTTACTCTTCAACGTTTAATCGTTTATGTTTCCGTTTATTTTGTGCATTCAATAACTTTCATTAAAATTAACAGCTGTTTATCACAGGAAAATGGAAAAGTAGTGTTTCCTTATCTCTGTTTTTGAATTCAATGTCGTAACTTCGAGCAATGAGATTCATTCTGAAATTTGTGATCATGCGGCTCTATAAATATATAGTTATAACTATAGATATATAGTTATCACGCACGTACAAATGGCGGTTTTGTAGAAATTTCAGTCTAGTCACCGAGAGGTCGCGACACCTCCTTCTCTATTACTCTATATTATACTCATGTGTGCAGATCGCTCGAAAAGGAGTGCTTACTACTAAGGATGCTAACAATCGCGCGCGCAACTTTACATAACACTAACGGTGAGCTGCGCGCGCAATTGTTAATATGTAAATGGTTAAGTTATCGAGCACTTCTCTTCGTCCTTCACTCTTCAGCTTCGAGCGATCTGCACCTGCACACTATTTGTCAGACGTTGTCTGACCCCTACGCCTTCGGCGGGCGCGCGCGCCTGACAACACACTATACCAAACGTTTTCCTCTGCATGCGGACAGTTTAACTGCAGCTCAGTTTGTGTGTACCGTCTTTTGTGTGCGCGGCTCAAATTTGCGCAGCGTCGTGTCTATATGCGCATGCCGCGCACAAAAAGTACGCTTGTTGCAGTTCGAGCTATAGCTATTCCATGCAATTCTCCCATTGCATAACCGACGAAGCATGCGCATGCTTCGCCCGTTCGCCGTCTGATCTCGACCTTTTTGTCAGACGTTGTTTTTACTTTTAGGCAAGTGCGTGCGTCCACCGAATGTAGAACTGAGGCGCGGCGTCTTGCGCTGTGCTTTATCCAAAGTCCACATCGCATGTTCCCCTAACCAGGGGTGTCGATACGACACCCCTATTTCTGGCTCCGGTTTTGTGCGTACGTGCGCGCGGCGCAAAACAATGCGCGGTGAGATTCAAACTATCGACAAACGAGATTTAGAGAAAATCCGCGTATTTATTGATTTTACATCAAAAGTCACGTCGATTTTGATTGTAATTCGGTAGATCACATTGACAATTAACAGTTTGAAAACTTCATTCTCAAAGGAAATAAATATTTCAATATTTCATAACCTCATTACTACAGCATTTGCTCAAAAGTTTTTCATATCACACCGATAAAAGCTTCATGGTTTTGAAATACCGAGGGCAATTATATCTCTAGGTTGTCGTAATGCCTCTTATGCCACACAAGAAGCACAGGCACGCTGTGTTCATTCACAGTACCTTAGTAAAATAACGAAGCAAAAGCCCTTATGGCAGTATTTCAAACTATCCAGAAACCGAGAAATATAACGTTTTCAAATACAAGAAAATAGCAGATGAGAACTTTCAAACAGTCAAAAGAACACAGAATTGCATGTAATTCTATTGATGATCTCGGCCATAGCCCATCGAGCCAAATTAATTGATATCAATAATTAACAAAGATGTGCATTAAACAGTGGTTTGGTATGTTCAAGTTCAAAATTTTTGGGAGCCACATGCTCATCAATGGATCTGACTCGGGCACATGTCTTGTAAAATTCTGCATGGTCAAAATTAAGCTCTTTGCCAAAAGACGAATGCACCGTTTTTGGATACAGAATATTTTTCAAGCTTTGCTTTGCAAGAGGATCCCCAACATGAAATACCATAAGAAAGGTGAGATGCAAATAAGCTGTGGTAAAGTTTTGTGTTCCTTGGGTATAAACTTCTTAATTCTCTTGATTGTTATTATGGCACTGTTAAGTTTTTGTTCAAGATGCTCCAGATGCATATCCCATCGTAGATTGTCATCAATTATAATCCCAAGGAATCTTGCTGCATTAACTTTTCTAATTTTAATATGCTCATTCAGGAAGATTTGACGTTCACTACCTACAATCCGAGCACGTGCACAGTTCAATCTTTCTGAATTATTTAGCTGGGGCCTAAAATGCATGTAAACACATTTGTCATTGTTTATGTGCAGTTGATTGCTAAGCATGTAGCAATTAAGTGATCTTAGCAAGCTGTTTGCTTTATTATATGCTTCATTTTCAGTGCTACCAGAAACAAATATATTTGTGTCATCAGCAAACATTACAAAATGGCCAAGTTTCGAACTGTTTGTTATGTCATTGATATATATGAGGAAAAGGTGGACCCAAGACAGAGCCCTGTGGTACCCCAAATCGAACAGTGCCCAAACTTGACTTATGCCCATTGAATTGAGTTAACTGTTGCCTATTCGATATATAACTCTTTAATAGATCATTTGGTTTACCTCGGATACCATAATGCTCAAGTTTGTACATTAGCTTATCATGACTAATTGTATCAAATGCTTTACTTAGGTCAATAAATATTCCTAAGACATGATTTTTATTTTCTACATTACATATAATTTTATCAACAGAATAGTTTATTGCATTAGATGTTGAGTGGTAGCTTCTGAAACCATATTGATTTTCATACAATATATTCTTTGAAACACAAAAGTTGTATAAACGTGTGTATATAACCTTTTCAAACAATTTTCCAAAACATGGCAAGGTTGAAACTGGTCTATAGTTTTGAAGTAATTGTGGATTACCTTTCTTAAAGATTGGAGTTACCTGCCCAATTTTAAGACAGTCAGGAAAGATTCCTGAATCAATAAAGCAGTTAAAATATTTACTCAGGTATGGTGCTAAGATTCTAGAACAGTTCTTAAGAACTCTTGGAGGAATATCACTGGCTTTGTTACTTTCAAGGTTGCTTATAATTTTGATCAATTCTTCTTCAGAACAAGGTTCAAGGAACATAGAGTCACTAATTCTTTTGCCCATGAATTTTTGCAAAATCGGGTAGAGGTTCTATAGGAATATCATTATGCATTCTAACTGAGGCTTTTTCATTAAGAATTGAGGCAACTGATGTGAAATATTTATTAAATTCGTTAGCTATAACACGTCTTTCTTTGATAAGGTCACCATTTATAATGAAAAAAGATTTAGACTTATTTCTACATTTACCTCTTAACTCATTTATCAAATCCCAAGTTTTTTACTGTTTCCTTTACAGAGGTCAAACTTATCAGAATAGAATTTATTTTTTTGCTTCTTTTATGAGACTAGTCAGGTGTTTTCTGTACTTCTTGTACCTTTCATACATTTCTTGATTACCATACTTGTTTTTCTTATTCTTACTTCGTTTCCATTTCATATAGGAAGTTCTTGCGATTTATTGATTTAATCAGACCATTTGTTATCCAAGGATTGTTCAGTCGATTACGCTTTGTGCTTAGGACTACTAATGGGTCAACCTTAAAACATTCGTCCATTGAGTCATATATGAACTTTGTAAATTGATTGAAGCCTTCTTCATCAGCAGTAAATTTGTCTAATGTTAATTTGGCATAATAGGCCGCGAACTTTAGTTCGCCGCGAACCCGGGCGAACTCAGGCGAACCCGCGCGAACTCCGCGCGAGTTCGCCAGCGTTCGCCGACAGTTCGCCAATTTTTTTCCTTGGCGAACTCCGCTGAAGTTCGCCGAGAGTTCGCCAGACGTTCGCCGAACTCCGGGCGAACTCGAGCGAACTCAGGCGAACCCGCGCGGAGTTCGCCGCAAATAGCGAACTAGTTCGCCGCGAACTAGTTCGCAGCGAACTTAAAATTTTTGGTTGGCGAACTATTTTTGGAGTTCGCGGCGGACTCGTTCGCGGCGAACGAGTTCGCAGCGAACTAGTTCGCGGCGGACTAGTTCGCCGCGAACTACTTTTTCTAAGTTCGCGGCGAACTAGTTCGCGGCGAACTCTTATCCTACGTTGTCTGACCCCTTCGCCTTCGGTTAGGGTTTGGGTTAGGGTTTGGGTTGGGTTTGGGTTAGGGCCCATCCATGAACTATAAAGGACGTCCGCAAAATTTCGAGCATTTTAGACCCCTCCTCCCCCCCTTGTCCGCAAACGTCGGCATTTCAGAAACCCCTCCTTCCCCACAGGACGTCCGCACTAGTTTCTTAAAAATCTTTTGAGTCATCATTCTGGGCCCGAAATTTCACGATTTTCTCGTGAAATAACCGTCAAATCGACCATAACTTCCAAAAATTGCGGACGTCCGCATTTGACCAAACACCCCCTCCCCCTATGTCCACAAACGTCCGCATTGGGCAGACTCCCTCCTCCCCCCTCATTGCGGACGTCCTTTATGGATGGCCCCTTAGGGTTTGGGTTAGGGTTTGGGTTAGGGTTTGGGTTAGGGTTAGGGTTTGGGTTAGGGTTTGGGTTTTGGTTTGGGTTAGGGTTTGGGTTAGGGTTTGGGTTTGGGTTTGGGTTAGGGTTAGGGTTAGGGTTTGGGTTTGGGTTAGGGTTAGGGTTTGGGTTAGGGTTTGGGTTAGGGTTTGAGTTTGGGTTAGGGTTTGGGTTAGGGTTAGGGTTAGGGTTAGGGTTTGGGTTAGGGGTTGGGTTCGGGTTTGGGTTCGCGTTTGGATTCGGGTTAGGGTTTGGGTTGGCGAACAATCGTTCGAGGTGAACTAGTTTGGCAGTTTGCAGCAGAATTGTTATAGTTGATGACAAACAAGTTCGCAGCATAAAATGAATAATGAAGTTCGCCGCGAACTAGTTCGCCGCGAACTTAGAAAAAACTAGTTCTTGGCGAACTAGTTCGCGGCGAACTAGTCCGCCGCGAACTTGTTCGCCACGAACTAGTTCGCCGCGAACGATTGTTCGCCGGCGAACAATCGTTCGCCAACCAAAAATTTTAAGTTCGCTGCGAACTAGTTCGCGGCGAACTAGTTCTCAGTTGCGGCGAACTCCGCGCGGGTTCGCCTGAGTTCGCTCGAGTTCGCCCGGAGTTCGACGAACGTCTGGCAACTCTCGGCGAACTTCAGCGGAGTTCGCCAAGGAAAAAAATTGGCGAACTGTCGGCGAACGCTGGCGAACCCGCGCGGAGTTCGCGCGGACCACAAATAATAGTGTTTTGAAAAGATGATACATGATTCAGTATTCTTTCAAGGTTAATATAGTAATTTGCAATGTTTCCATTAGGTGGTCTATATATCACACCAAATATTAGAGGTTGCTCACTGTTACAGACTTTTATAAATAAAGACTCAATATCTGATGTACATATTTCAAGATCATTCATAGGTTCAACAGTAAAATTTTCATTATAGTATACTCCTAGACCACTCCCTTTGTGTTTATCTAAAAATTTTGAACTAAAATGGGATATGTATCCAGGTATTTGGTAGAGGCTTTTATGTTCCTCATTTATGTTAGTTTCAGCTAATGCAATAAGATCAAACTTGTTGCTAATTGTTGACAATTGAGAAAGTAAAGCATCAAAAATTTTGTGACATACCATCAATGTTATTGCTAAAATTGACAATGGCATATTTTGGAATCCAAAATAGTTTTCATTAAGTTTATTTTTTGATATAACTTCGCAATTTACAAGACATGATTTGATCTTTTCGATTCCTTCATGGGCTTCAGGATCCTCATTAATATGTTTGTTATAGCAAATAAATTCAAAAGGTTTGTATTTGTTAACACTATTTTGTATACATTTATTGCATGACCACTGATTATTTATTTGATGGTATATAAAGTAGGGCGTTTCATAATTTCCCAACTAGAGAATTTCTATTGTTACAGTCAAAAGTATCCTTTAGGACATTCAAATTGGCGGAAAAAGTTTCAGACGGAAAAATAATTTTTAAATTAAGCACAGGCACAGCCATTTTTGCCTGTTAAAATCATGATTTTTGATAAATGTTGCCCATCTCTTTTCTGTTTGAGTTACATATTTTAATCTTCTCATCGTGCCTCAGCCCAGAAAATGGGGGGTCCAAAATTTTTGCCCTGACTTTCCAGAAGCTGAGTTATCACCGACTTTCATATGCCCATACATGGGCATGCGCCTGTTTTGCACGCGTATGCCCATATATGGGCATATGAAAGTCGGTGATAACTCAGCTTGAAGGTCGTAGGTCAAAATTTTTGGACCTATACCCCATTTTCTGGGCTGAGGAATGATGAGAAGCTAAGAAATATGTAACTCAAGCAGAAAAAGAGATGGGCAACATTTTACCGAAAATCATGATTTTTACAGGTAAAAATGGCTGTGGCCTGTGCACGTGCTTGAAATTATTTTTTCGTCTGAAACTTGTTTCTGTCAATTTTTTATGTCCTAAAGGATAGCTTTTGACCCCGAACAATATACAGTTCTCTAGTTGGGAAATTATGAAACGCCCTAATATAAAGTTGTGTTTACCACATTTTTTATGTGCAATTTCAGAACATGAATGACAGATTAACACTTGATGGTGGGTCAGTATTTGTTTAAAACAAGTTTTACACTTTTCTCTACTATGATTGATATCCATTATCACAGTTTCTGGTTAAAAAGGATTGGTGGGATCTTGATTGAAAATTCCAGCTATGATCTCCAGTCCATGGATTCTCTTGAGGGATTGGTGCCCTTAGGTTAGACTGATAGTTCTCATTGGGAAACCAATATGGGAATGGGGATGTTGTGTTGACAGTGGAAGAGCTGTGGCCTTCAACAGGTCTTGGAGTTTTACTTTTGATGATACATTTCTTTATGTTCATACATAACAAAGCAATACCTTTTGATCCTAAGTGTACATGATCTTGATGAATAGTTGTTCCATCAGCATTATGCCTGCCTAAATTAACATGAAGTTTTCCATTGTGGTCTGTCATGTTAGTGTGGGGAATGACAGTCACATTTGGGTATAATGCAGCAATACCATTTATAAACTTGTTTAGTTCATTTGCCATTGCATTCAGACCTGCATTCTTGGTTGGCAAAATGTGACTCAAGTGGACTTTCATCTTTGGAAAAGCACTGACAAGGGCACTACATTTGTCATTCAAGGTTTTAGCAATTACTGGAATTGGGAGATGGTTTTGAGCTCTGAGATCATTGATTCCACAATGAATTACCATGTTCCTAAATGGAGTTTGGAGTTGAGAGGGATTAGGAATGTTGGAAATCCGACCTGCTTTCAGTCGCTCACCGGGAAGCCACACTCCAAGCTTGTTTCTCCCACAACCAAAATTGATATGTTCTGTATTTGAATCCCCTACTATAATGGTACTGTTCAGATAGTAAGGAGCAAGCATTCTGAAGGTAAGGCTGTAGCGTGTGGTTGCATTAGAACATGGGGGTATTTCATGTTCCCAAGTCTCTTGAGATGCTCTAGTAAAGGATAGTAAGCTGTTATGATTTAGTTCAATGGATGATGACCTGATACCATCTTTGGAGATAAAGTTCATGTTACGTTTACAGCCAACAGAAAGGGTGAAAATACTTGATTTGGGTCCAATGAATGCCTCATTGTCACTATGAGGGGGGCACACATTGTTTCCGGAGTTAAAACGAGTGATTAAACAAGAGTTGATCATCATTTGAGGGTAAATAGCATTGATTTGAGTTATGACAGGTTGAATTTCTTGTGGTATTTCTTTGGGATCATGAGTAATAGCTCCATATTTGTAAGAAAATTCACCAAAATAAAGAACATCTCGACTGCCTTTGTTACCACTAGATTTAATAGTTTTAAAGCCTTCACATTTGCTTAGAAAGTCATTGACTGAGTTTATGACAGGCTCCTCAAGAAATTCATCATGGATAGCAGTGTATGGTTTGCACTGCTGGGTTGAAAAATGTGTATTTGCATTATTTTCCAACTTCTGTTCAGTGAAATTCTCTTGGAGTGGGATAAGGTTTGATGTTTTAAGTTCAGTGGTTTTAACAATTTCCTGAAGTTCAGTCTTCAGATATTTGCTTGTTGAAATTATGGGAGCTTTCATCTGATTGACTTTGCAATGATTTGATACCCTGTAGAATTTGGTCATTAGAATTAAGCAAAGATTTTATGTCCTTCATGATGGATTTGCATGATTGGCTGTAATCAAGCTCAGCATTGTCTTGCAGATCTTCATCACTACCAATTGAACTATTACTTTCAGAATCAGAAGTATACCCACCAGCATGGATGTTTCCAGAAAACAATGTTTGGCATGCTACTGAGGGTAAATCAGTTGCCTTGGGGAGTTTTTCGGAGGTTTGAAGGGGTAGATTTTCAATATCAACATTCTGAGAATTTTCCAGACTCAACTGCACAGTATAATCATTATTAGAACTAGAATATTTCGTGCAGCAAGGATCACATATGAAGATAAATCTGCCCCAGCGATCTTTGTTAGGACCATAGTGGGCAGATATAGAGTTGAACATTTCAAGAAATGAATTAGATGATATGGATGTGTTAGTGAAACTACCTCTTTTATCTCGGCACAAGGCATGGAAAACTTCATTACACAAAGAACAACAAACACTTTCATTCAAAATGTTACCATTAAAGGGACATCTATCACATTTACCATTGATGATTGATGGGTTCATGCTGTCATTTTCATAGTCATGTATTGTACTGCCTTTCTTACTTGTATCTCCTTGTTTATTTCCCTTGTTGGACATGAGGGGGGCTTTAACAACTCAGGCAATACACTCTGAAAATAGCAAACTTGAGGAAGGGAGGGCAGTACTCAAACTGCACTTACACTGGCGCCCAGTGCACTCCCACCAGATCGTTCAGAGAGTTATGACAGCGAAGGCTATACAACAGTCAGTTGTGTCGATGTATAGCCCCAACTGTTCACCACAACAATCCTTACAACATGGGTTCCTCAAATTTGATTGTATAAAGTAGTGTTGTAAAGTTTAAACATGAGACTATGAGATCCCCTGACATGAGACTATGAGATCCCCAGACATGAGACTATGAGATACTCTGACATGAGACTATTAGATCCCCTGACACGAGACTATGACATCCCCTGACATAAGACTATGAGATCCTCTGACATGAAAGTTTGAGATCCCCTGACATGAGACTATGAGATCCCCTGACATGAGACTATGCGATCCCCTGACATGAGATTATGAGATCCCCTGACATGAGACTATGAGATCCACTGACATGAGACTATGCGATCCCCTGACAAGAGATCCCCTGATATAAGACTATGCTTTAATAGCTAAAATTGCTATCAGGGCAAGGAAAACACTCCAGTTTTCAAAAGCTTGAAACCTAGGGGGATTTTCCTCTTTGGAAGGTAAGCTGCTGCTTCTCAGCCTGTAAGATTTCTTACCAACCTTGCTCAAGCAACTGCTGCTTACCAGCCTGTCACATTTCCTACCAACCTTACTTCACCTTACTTCACCTTCTGCTGCTACCAACCTTACTTCACCTTCTGCTGCTTCTCAGCTGGCTAGATTTCCCATTAACCTTACTCCACCTTTTGCCTCTTTTCAGCCTGCTAGATTTCCTATTAACCTTACTCTACCTTCTGCTGCTTCTCAGTCTGCTAGAATTGCTACTAACCTTACTGTACAGTCTGCTGCTTGTCAGCCTGTCAGATTTCCTAACAACCTAACTCAACCTTCAGCTGCTTCTCATTCGGCCAGTCTTTCGACCAACCTTACTCTATCTTCTGCTGCTTCTCAGTCTGCTAGAATGCCAGATTTCCAACTAACCTTACTGTACTATCTGCTGCCTGTCAGCCTGCCAGACTTAAGACTAAACTTACTCTACCTTCTGCTGCTTTTCAACCAGTTAGATTTTCTACCAACCTCACTATTTTACTATACCTTCTGCAGCTTGTCAGCCAACCAAATTTCCTACCAACCAATTTGGGGCATTGCAACTTGACACTATCAGCACTCCTTGAATGGTCGAAATGTTAAGGGGTATGAATTTGGTAGAAGTGTTCCTACACATGTTTAAATGTAATTATTTGAGAAAGGGAAATGCCGAGGAAAAATAGCACTTATTTATTACCCCATGTCACATCAGAATTAGTTTGTAGATCAGTGAAGAAACCAGCATTTTATAGACTGCATTCATCTGCATTAGGTACAGATTTTATGCTATTAGAGTGCATGGTTAACATGGATAGTGGTAAATTGACATTCCATTCAATAATCAATATATAAGTAGAAATATAAGCTAATGAGAGCATGAGAGAATATGCCATTCAATATTATATAATGTAGAGCAAATGAATCGCAAATAAAAATCAAATCATTCCAAGTTAATGCAAGATAAGATAAGACAACCTATCAAATCAAGATCTTCCAGCTCAAACAGACAACACCGGTCTTTACTTTATAGGTGTTCATCTGTCTAATAATATAGTAATTTAGTAAGCTTATTGTTCATCAAATTTAAGTATAACTAATTTTTTAAAACTAAATCATGAAGACCATAGTGGGTTCAAATCTTTAAAATAGAATAGCAGTGGCTTTATAATGTATTCATTGATCATAAAATGAGACCAAAATTAGGCATACCTAATGTAATCGGCATTGACATGACCTCAAAAATATCAAAGTCACTATTATGGCTTATGCAGAATTCCTACAAATATTTTATCGCCAGTAGTTCCCGAATATTGTGACACTTAGGCGAGTAAAATCTCAATTTTTATGCGCGGCACACCGAAAAGTCTTCAGCCTGATATTACCTGTTATATTATTTGACTACTGTTTGCTCAACACAATCATCCCTGTTCGCTTTGCACGGCGTGCTTCCCCGTAGGGAAGCGCGTACACTCAACTATATGCGGGCTTAGGAAGACTTGCCAGGCGTTGCCTGGCCCCCTCGCGCGCGCGCCCCGACTCGCAGAGTCGGGAAAAATATGGGGCAGGCAACGTCTGGCAAAGGAAGACTACTTATACTGTTGCCAAACATTTTGTTTGGCTTCCCCGCGCGCGAGTAAAACTAGGGATCTGGTTAGAGTTGTCAGACGATGTCTGACCCGCTCGCGCTGACGCGTCGCTCGCCTCGGAAAGGTCTATCAACGACGCGATTGAGAAGGTTAGAGCAACTTGCCTCGCACTCCGTGCGCTTCCTAAAACCGCAAAGGTGTGTGTTAGCCCACATAGGTGTGCGTACGCCGCGCGCGCCGCGCGACGATTCCCCTAACCAGGGGTGTCGCGCACGTCACTCCGTGCGCGTAACCAGGGCGCTGGTTAGGACAAGGTCCTGGTTAGAAAATAATTAACTTGTCTGACGTTGACAGACCCTCTCGAGAATCAGCGCCGCGCGGCTGGCGTCAGCGGGTCATACATCGTACGACAATGACTAATAAAAAATTCTTTCTCTTAACGCCTCTGGTTAGGGTAATGCTCAACAATACAGCATTTTTATTACATAAAACATATTGTTGAGGTTTTACAAGACATTCTTGTTTAATCAGTTAACTTATTTTCATTGTATTTCAAATTGATGATAAGAAATAAATTTCTTTTCATAAACTTTCTTTTCCTAGATACTTGTTACTGTTGTGTTGCATTAGACTTGAAAATAAATTATTGTTTATGATAGACTTTTTTGCTGTTGATTAAAATTGAAATTTTTATCATTTTTAACTTTGTTATGGCTTTCTGATCAAAATTTATTTTCTGCATGGCATGGTATTGCCTTTTCAAGCCACTTATTGTTGACCTTTGAATGTTCAGGACTTTTTATGAATTTTATTGCATATTTTCAAACCTTTGTTCTTCAGACAATATAATTGATTTATCATCTTTTTTTAATTGCAATATACCATCCATTATGAATTCTTGGCACTTTTCGATTATATACTTGACTCTCTGAGATTTTTTGTAATTTTTAGATTGGATATTGCACTCCTTGATCTATTACCCATATGTGTGCAGACTGCTTTATTGAAAAAAGCCTGGACAAAGAGGCATGAAATTGTGTGCTTTTGACACAGTTTGTATAGAAAGTCGGAGCACACAGAGAAAATCAGTGTGTCTTTATCCAGGCATCTGTCAATCAGGTGGTCTGCACACAAATGACCAGAAAAGAATGACCAGAAAAGAATGACCAGAAAGAATTAAACTGTTCAAATTATGGTGTAATGTGCTAATAAATGTAGACTTATTTGTTTTATTAAACCTGTTCGTTTTATTAATCATTGATATCCTGCAAAGGGCTTACTTAAGGACTTAGTACTTACTCCCTCACCTACCCATAATCAAACCATATCATGTGGAAACCCCTCCCCTAGCTGATTACATAATATGTGAATGATCCCAATGTTCCATTATTCTTAATTTGATTCTGTATAGACTTACATAGATCAACTGCCTTTCTTCCGATTGACCTTTTCCCATTTTTCATTGCTACATTCATTGTCCTTTATTGTTCACATCTATTACTGATCTTTTCATTGAATGTTTCAGTCCAGAGAGTAGATAACTTTGATTTAATACAATTGAGGGTCAAGTAGACAGCACTAGGATATGTATATCAAGCAGGTTAGTTTGTGTCTAAAGTTCTAACTATCGGAGCCTTTGAGTTTGGTTCAAGTCACGCTTAAATGGCTAAAAAAGTTCCCTCAAAGATATCAATTCCACAATGTCTAAGCATGTAATAAATGCTTTGATTTATTTATTGTTTCTCAATATAAAAAAAAATTATTTTTTCTTTTAGGTCCAGCAATATATAATGATTATTAATTAAGCTGAATGAATATGAGGGTTGAACCCCCCCCCCCCCATAAGGTTTGGTTAAATTAAGGCCATTAAGTTATCTAATTTTGTAATTAGGTCTTAGTAATTTCATTCCCATTCCACACAATGATTTCAGGTTGTAATCTGCGGATTCAGAAGTTACAGAAACGAAGTTGTTGTTGAACCATTTCACCCTCATCACAACTGTGTTGTTGGAAGAAATGGCTCTGGGAAATCTAATTTCTTTTTAGGTACTTTTGTAATGTTATATGATTCATGTCTTCTCAAGTTGCTCAGAAATTGGGGATGTTCAAAAATTTAGAATCTTATTGCTGTTCTTTAAAGGTTGATAATTGAATTGAATTGAATATTGGACCACCCTTTAATTTTGGGTTCCATTCCCAGATATACAAAGAGTATTATATACATTTAACATGGACATAACATTGTTTCAGCTATTCAGTTTGTTTTAAGTGATGAATTTAGCCACATGAGACCAGAGCAGAGACAGCAACTTCTTCATGAAGGAACTGGTCCAAGAGTAGTCAATGCTTATGTGGAGATCACATTTGACAACTCAGACAACAGAATACCTATTGAGAAGGAGGAGGTAACAATTCGGAGGGTGATAGGATTCAAGAAAGACCAATATTTCCTGGACAAGAAGAATGTCACGTGAGTCAAATGAAAATTGGTTAGGTCTAGGAAAGTTAATCAAAAAATGTTTTCTCAATGAGAATTATTATTCCAATAGTTAGGTTCATTTTTAATTTTTTTACAATCCAGAAAGAGAGGAATGTCATATTTCTGAAAATTCATGTATTTATCTTGCTTTCAGGAAGACAGATGTCATGAATCTCCTGGAAACAGCAGGCTTTTCTAGAAGCAACCCCTATTATATTGTCAAGCAGGGAAGAATTAACCAGATGGCAGTTGCTCCTGATAGTCAAAGGTTGAAGTTGCTGAGAGAAGTGGCAGGAACAAGGGTCTATGATGAAAGGAAGGAGGAGAGTCTCGTCATTCTCAAGGTTTGTCATTTACTGATATTAGGAAGGCAGGATGGCATATTGTAATAAAGTAACAAGAATAAAAAATGGTGCCATTTTTGATTGTGATTTTTTGTGTGAAATGGTACCATAATTTCTGTCTTTGATTTTTCACACCTTGTTTGTTTGTGATTTTCAGTATGTTTTGAAATGGTACCAATTTTGTTTGTGATTTGTGGGGCAAGAGCACTGTGTGAAATTGAATTTCAACACACTGGTATATAATTTATACCAAATTTTCGTTTCTGATTTTTCACACAATTTTGGAATGGTGCCATTTCTGTTTGTGATTTTCAGGTATTTTCCTCAAATGTTACCATTTTTGTTTTCTGACCCTTTTTGAAAAAGTACCTTTTTTGTTGCTTAATTTTGGTGCTTCTGACCATAGTATGGACAGTTGCCCATAGGATCATTTTTAGTGTCCATAGGGGGTTTGATTTAACACACCTCCCCCCATGAATATAGAAAATTTCTATTAGAAATCACCAATGGGGTTTAATTTTGGGGTTTTGAGGGGTTTGCCTCCTTCCCCAAATACAGTTTTGTATAAATTATTCAATACCTAATTTTTTTCCAAAAACCAAAAAGGATTTGGTTGTGATGGTCCGAGGCGGTTTTAAGACGTTCTTTAACCATGATATGGAAAAGAATGTGACGGTTAAAACTGCTGCAACGTCAGTTCAAATTTCAAAATGTACAGCATTCACGAAACTATAATGCTTCGAAAAAAGTGTGCCGTTGCGGCAGTTTTAACCGTCGCGTTCTTTTCCATATCATGGGTTTTAAAGTAAAGAACGCCCTAAAACCGCCAAGGACCATCACAACCAAATCCTTTTGGTTTTTGGAAAAAAATATCACCCTTTTTTCTGTGCTCAGATATTGAAATTTGGCGTCAAATCGCGCGTACAAAATTCGCATTACTTAGCATTACTGATGACGTCACAATTACGTCATAAAATTAGATTAACTATCTGAGACCCATTCATTAGCACAGTTGGGACTATGACCGACAACATATCCAAAGATGAAGTTCTGGGGTGGTCCCGTTCTCTCAAAATCATCCTTACCGTTTTTGCTATTTTTTGTGATTTTTTCGTGTCAAAGTGTTTCAAAAAAGCGCAAATATCTCATTGATCCAAAGAAGCCCAGAACTTTTCGACCACATTTTTGGAAAGTACATTGAATTTCCTTTCTCCGCTAACAGGAGCATTTTTTCCTATCTCAAAAGCTTCACACCGAAAAATTGCGTTGAAAAACGCCTATTTTTCAGGAATTGAAATTTAAAATTCACGGCATTGTGACGTCATAATGACGTCATAAACATGACATAAGACAATTTTTAAGGGCAATATTCGTAAGTTCTACCTTTCTTCTTTCCAACGCTGGGTCGATGAGGCCTGTATCTTGTATGGTTCTCGAGATATACCTGTTTAAAGAGGGTATACTTTTCACCTAAAAATGTTCTCTATTGGTATGTATATACATATGTATACATATGTATATATATATATATACCTTTAAAGATTACGAGACGTTAGCAACATTCATTTCGTATCATTGTGTTAAAGAAAGTTAAGAAAATATATATATACCTTTATATATATAATTTAATCTTGACACTGTGGAAGCAATGAAACGCATCAAATTTCTTTAAATAGTTTCCAAGTTAGGTACATGTTCGACATAGTTTGTCTTCATAGCCTATAAAAAAAGTAATTGGTTGGTAAATTTATTCAATCATAAATTGAAAATTTATTGAAAATATAGCTATATTGTGCTAAGCTCTATTGATATTTCTACCAAAAATTCAACATAAGTTTCAATTCATAATAATATAAAATTTCAATATCAATATCAATTTAATTACCAAATTCTGGAATTCTATAAAATGAAAAATACTGTACAGAATAAATCAATGAATCAATCGGTACTGTCATGGTATGAAATTAAAATCTGCAATAAATTAAAAAGGATGTTGGGTTACACAGAGAGATGGGAAGGGCCTGTGTGGCGACCTAGCAAATGCTCTATTAAAAATTTTTATCGTTTATTAATGCCTCCAAATAACTTTGCAGCTTTCAATGCTCCTTGCCAAAATTTTTCCCTTATTTCTAGCTGCTGCTTCTTAGTTTTTCCTGGGACCTCCTCCACACATTCAATTAGGACTATACTAAGGTGGCTACTAAGCTGTGAGGTGTAGACTGCTTGGGTGCTCTTATCTAATTTATGGGCAGTTTTACCTAATCTACTAAAATGGCTAGCTATTTCACATGTTTTTTGCCCTGTTTTATATGCGACTTATGATTTCTCCACCTCACTTTCATGTTTATATATATATATATATATATATATATATATATATATATATATATATATATATATATATATATATATATATATATATATATATATATATATATACCTATGTATATATATGGTCGTAACCCAATTTAACAAGAACACCCTCGATTTTGGCAAAATTCAAGTTGTAATAACTCGGCCATTTTTCATCCAATTGATCTGAAATTTTGACAGTTGCACCTTTGGCCTCTAAACATGCGATGTACAAATTTTGGTGCAATTTCGGCAACGGGAACTTACTCAAATTTCAACGTGAAATATGGCCAATCCATGAAAACATATGGTTGGGGGCTGGCAAGCAAAGTTACATAAACTCACTCCCGATGCTCGGAGGCTCGTGTACTGTTAGGATAGCCGTCCAATGCTCGCCCTCGGACCCTTCGGGTCCTCGGGCTCGCGCTCGGGCCTTCGGCCCTCGCACTGTTAGGTTCGCCGTTCAATGCTCGCCCTCGGGCCCTTCGGGCCCTCGGGCTCGCGGCTCGGGCCTTCGGCCCTCGCACTGTTAGATCCGCCGTCCAATGCTCACCCTCGGACCCTTCGGGTCCTCGGGCTCGCGCTCGGGCCTTCGGCCCTCGCCCAGTAAGGTTCGCCGTCCAAAGCTCGCCCTCGGGCCCTTCGGGCCCTCGGGCTCGCAAACCGCCGCGGGGGGCTTGCCAGCCCCCTGATTGGTATTCAAATTCTTCAAAACAAAATCTATTTGATCTTTGATTCTAATTTGTTTAAATGCACTTTAATTGTCAAAAATCCTTCTAATTCTCAGGAGACAGAGGGAAAGATAGAGAAAATAGATGAGTTTCTACAGTATATTGAGGAGCGTCTCAAGACCCTGGAAGAGGAGAAAGAAGAACTGAAGGAGTATCAGAAATGGGATAGAATGCACAGGTAAAAGTTGTTGTGGCTGATGGTCAGTGATGTGCTGAACTTTCTTCAACTTTCTTATATCCTTGCACAACTCATAATCTTGTGACAACCCATGCATCATATTCACCCCTGGCTGAAAACGATTAATGTATATGCTATTCGGAAGTCTTCATAAAACCAAACTCGGAGGCTAAACAACCCACTCAACAGTGCTCCGACCTCAGGTCGTTGGAGTACACGATGTATGACAAGGAGTTACGTGAAGTACGTGAGAAGCTGGAGAGTATGGAGCAGCAACGCCTTGAGGAGGGAGACAGGACCAAGGACCTCCACATCCAGATGGCAACCACTGCAGGGGAGATCAAGTTCCTGGAACGGGACCTCAAGGAGATCGAGATCAAGGTACGTGTTTCCTGAGATCAAGGTACTTTTTCCAGGATAAAGGTACGTGTTTTCTGAGATCAAGGTTCGTGTTTTCTGAGATCAAGGTACGTGTTTTCTGAGATCAAGGTACTTTTTCCTGAGATCAAGGGACGTGTTTTCTGATATCAAGGGAAGTGTTTTCTGGGATCAAGGTACTTGTTTTCTGAGATCAAGGTACGTGTTTTCTGAGATAAAGGTACGTGTTTTCTGAGATCAGGGGACGTGTTTTCTTAGATCAAGGGACGTGTTTTCTGAGATCAAGGGACGTGTTTTCTGAGATCAAGGGACGTGTTTTCTGAAATCGAGGTACGTGTTTTCTGAGATCAAGGGACGTGTTTTCTGAAAGAACTATATATTATTATGCAAGCTATGGCTATGCCGCCGTGGCTGGCATTATATGGGTCGGGACTCGGGAGTCTAGTAGCCTAGTAGTTATATAATATGTATGCTGAATGCAGATGATTTGAAGGTATTGTGTCCCTCTATTTACCTAACTCCATCCCCAGGCGGCTTCCACACGGAGCGAAAGAGATCAGCTGGCGGATGAAAGGCAGCTACAAATCAGACAACGAGCTAAGTTGGAACTCGATCTCAAAGATCTCAACGATATCTGCAATGAGGACCAGGCCACCAAGGTGATCTGCTTCCCCTGCTCAACTCGTAATATTCCAAATTTCAAAATGCCAAAATTTTTGGCAAATGTCAACATTTCGACAACTTATCTCAGCCTGACGTCAATGTAAGCACAGGGGAGGGGGGACCTTCATTAACCCCCAGAACCCTGTGGATATCGAAAAACGGTGACTGGGGGTTTCATTTTTGAGCGTCTAGGGGGGTTGCCCCCGAACCATTGAAGCCATGCTATCACGTACGTCCCCAGGGTTCGTCAGCTGAGCTAATCACATGATCTTATCACACTGAGCTAATCACACTGAGCTAATCACACTGAGCTAGTCACCCTTTCCCCTGCAGGGTTCGTCAGCTGAGGAGTTAGCCCAAGTGGAGGAGCAGATAAAGACCGCTCAGGAGACCCTCAACCGGATCATACCCCAGTTCCACCAGCAGAAGGAGATCGAGGAAACCTGCAACTCCAACCTCAGAGTCAACGAGCAGCGCAGGACGGAGCTCTACGCTAAGAAGGGTAACCTCCTCTTGTTACCTCTTGTAACCTCCTCTTGTAACCTCTTGTTAGCTTCTGTCGGATATCCAACTTGACCATCTGTTGTAGACCACCTGTGCGCCTAACAGCTAGGAAGGGTGCGTGGGATTATCATCTTGTACAGGGGGGGGAGGGTGTCACTGTCCCAATTTGGACAGTGACACTCTCCCTCACAGTTTTACACTGATTTTAAGGACAAGGATCCTACTGGGGCGTATAGACGGACTTGTTCCCGATTTTCTTCGTTGAATTTTGGCCCATTTGTATGATGACATTTTGCCGTTCATGAAAATGAAGTGTGCAGTTACCGTGTCCTACCAGGCAGGGGCGTAGCCGGAATTTTTGAAAAGGAGGCAGCGAGTTACATTTAAAATCTTAACAAAATTCTCACGTTGACTGTCCAAAAGGTAAAGGCAGCCGCCTGTGTCTCCCCCTGCCTACGCCCCTGCCCCCTGGGGCCCTGGTTGATTGTGCTACCATTTCAGGACGAAACCAGGAGTTCACAGATCAGAAGAAGCGGGATGAGTGGATCAGATCAGAACTCAAATCCTACGGTTCCAATCTCTCGGACAAGGAGGAAGCTCTTAAGACTGTGGAAAGAGAGGTACGGTTCAGGCCCATAGCTAGGGGGAGGCCGTGGTGGCTGCAGCCCCCCTCGGAAAAATGGGAACCTCCCAAAACTTCACGGTTCCACCAGACCTTCCTCGCGTACAATGGCACAAGTTCTGAGTCGAAATGAGATGGTTACATATTATTTTGATAAATCATGGTTTCCGGAAATGGGACAACAAAGTCGTCGCGTTTAGCATTTAAAGAATGAACTGCTGGTTCATCATGAGTATTACTTTTGTTTCAGATCACTGAGGCAAAAGAGAAGATAACAAGAATTGATGAGGATGTCAAAGAGAGAACTGATAATCTGGAAGACAGAAAGAAAGAGATCGAGGAAACCAACAAGGTTGAGTCACCAAGAATTCACTACAATTTAATGAGTAAAAATTGAAATGAAGAAGTCCATCATGCTCCTAAGTTCTAAGACTTTATTAAAGCGCAGTGTGGTGTGTTTTCAATTTTTCGTTTTCACCGGAGTAATTTCAATCTACAAAATAGTACAAAGTTGCAGTGATTTGATCAATTCATGTTTTTAAATAATTTATTTTGAGAAAAACAGGTATGAATTATATGGAAATCTATACATTCATTTCCAATTTTAGGTTCATTTCATAATTGAAAACAAATTCTATGACTTTAACCGCGTTCTGCTCAGGAGCTGGGGGAAGCTAAGATAAAGCGTGACGAGGTGCAGAACAAAAGGAAGGAGTTGTGGAGACAAGACAGTAACTATGAGCAAAGTCTCAACACCAGCAAGGAGCAGCTCGATGAGGCAGAGCGGCAGCTCAGATCCACTGTCAGCAAGGTAACTGGTGAAAGAGATCTGTGTCCGAAGCAGCAGGGCTCCAATCTCAATTGTCAAGCATGATAATTGATAGTGCTTGGAACTCAGTGATCAGTTGACTTACTTTTAAAGAGAAATAATTTCATTTTTGAACATAATTTGTTTAATTTTTGAACCTCATTTGCTCAATTGTTGAAGCTAATTTGTTGTTAGGCGTTCAACAACGGTATTGATGCTATCAAGAAGATAGTGCGAGATAAGAACATTAACGGTGTGTATGGCCCCCTCATCGAGAACTTTAAGTGTAACGAGAAATTCTTTACTGCCGTGGAGGTCACGGCTGGCAACAGGTTAGGGGGCAAAAGGGGGGTTAAATTCGGGAGGGGTTTGAGGGGGTTACCCCCCAACCACTCTCTCTGGTTACTATCCCTGAATCGGTAGGGCATCGTTTCTGGATTCATTAGACATGATATTCACTTATTAAGGGGGCCGGGGGGGGGTCTGAGGTCGATTTTCGGTTTTTTGTTGATTCTGATAGAGCTGAACGCCAGCTACCAGTAGGTTTTTACCGCATCAAAAAATATTGTTCCTAGCCGAAGTTATGAATTTTTCAAATCGCGATTTCACCTGTAATTACAGTGCGCGCGCGAACTTACTACGCGATTTGCCAAAAATCAAGTTTCAAGGGTTTTCCTCAAAAACTGTAGGAGGAGATAGATTTTAAAGTTGATTTCGGCAAATCGCGTCGTAAGTTCGCGCGCACTGTAATTACAGGTGAAATCGCGATTTGAAAAATTCATAACTTCGGCTAGGAACAATATTTTTGATGCGGTAAAACCTACTGGTAGCTGGCACCAGCTCTATCAGAAACAACAAAAACCGAAAATCGACCTCAGACCCCCCCCCCCGGCCCCTTAACTTATTAAGTGGGTATACAACCGAACATCAATAATTGTGGAATGTTGTGTTCCGTGAAATAGCTGAATTATCTTTTTTTCCAGCAATTGATGAGCACCTACCTTCTCTGGTTTTGAGATTTCACATTTCACATTTCACATGGGCCATGGCCCCATGGGTCTCTTTACGTACCTCATATAGTCATATACCTCCTGCACAGGTTGTTCTACATCATTGTGGACACAGACAAGACAGCCTCCCAGATCCTGAGCATCATGAACAAGAACAAGATGAGTGGTGAAGTGAACTTCCTTCCTCTGAACCGCCTTAGTACCAAGGAAGTCCAGTATCCTACCTCCAATGTGAGTTGACGTAACACCTATTTTTTAGGTTCAATCTAAACTACCCCGTGTTTTTGAATCCCGTGTTTTTGAATCTCGTGTCTTTGAATCCTACCTCCAATGTGAGTTGACGTATAACCTACTTTGTACTTTTGTAGGTCCAACCTAAACTGCCCCGTGTTTTTGAATTCCAGTTACGGACGCAGAATAATTGGCTGATCTAGAAATTGGAATCTACTGCGTTGTTTGATGTGATTGATACACTATTAAATGTATTGAAAACCTTGATAAGGAATAAACCCTTTATTAATTCCTATCGCCCTGACGCCTATTACGTTTCCTTACGGCTGATCTATCGTTTCTCAGGACGTGATTCCGATGGTAAGCAAGCTGGAGTACAACCCACTCTTCAAACCGGCCATGGAGACAATATTCGGGAAAACTCTGATCTGCAGAAGTCTGGAAGTAGCTTCTCAGTACGCACGGAACGAACACATGGACTGTATCACCTTAGACGGTACGAGTAATGCGAGCTGTTAAACAAAACTTTTAGGGGGAGCGAAAATGTGGGGATTTTTTTCGAATTATCTCCAAATTTCGTACTTTATAAATTTTCACGTAAGGTAGCATACAAATCTCCTCTAAGAATTATATCGTATGCCACTCAGATACAGTCTACCCTTTCGTATTCTGATTCCTTCTCAACTTCACAAGTTAACACTCTGAAAGAGGCCAAGAAAGTGTCCCCTTTTCCTTTTTATTTCGAACACCAACACACCCTCTCCTCTATTTCCAACTTGTACCCCTTGTCACTTTTCCTTGTTTGCCAGGTGTCAAGGTGTCGCACACACCTTGACACCCTCCCTCCCAGGTGTCACACACTTTGAAATCCTCCCCTCCCAGGTGACCAGGTGTCACGGCGGGGTGCTCTAACGGGAGGCTACTACGACAAGAGGAAGTCCCGTCTAGACTCACAAAGACAGGTGTGGTATTGGCAGGCTAAGTTACAGGAAGAGGAGTCAAATGCGGAGAAGATAAAGAAGGAGATGGAGGACATTGACTCAGAACTCTCAAAATTGGTGGGTATAATATACCTAGGCGAGTAGGAAAAGGTCGTTGTTCACTGTTTTGTCTTTTCATCGCGAATAATACAACGAAGTAGGTATGTTAAAATTAAAATGATATAAATTATTTGAACAATGAATAAAGAGTGTTCATTTAATTTCAGGTGAGTGCAGTTCAGAAGTTAGAAACTAAGCAGATACAGCTGCGTGAAACGTATGAAAAACAGAAGATGGATGTTCAGAACCTTTCTGTTGAGAAGAAACAGCTGGAGAAGCATCTAGATACCAAGGTTTGTCTTATCAGCTTATCAGGTTAAAATTTACAAAATCAATCATGTAATCTGCTGTAATGTTCCGTATAATGACATGAAAAACTACAAACTTACAAAATATCAAACATATCAATAAATTTCAAATGGCACCTTGTATTTACTAGTTACTACCATTGCATTATATAACTAATATCCGTAACAGCTGAAGACGCAGATGTCATTGGACGGGGATCTGACAGCACTCCGCGGTACCGTGGCGTCTCTTCAACAGGAATTGGGAACCGAACTCCTGTCCCAACTGACAGACACCGAGCAGGTTATAATCCGAACACAAGGATATATATTTTGTTGTAGGGAGCATCTGTTGTCTTATCTTGTTTTTGGGGTTGGGGTTATCTTCTAAAACTCTAATTAAAACTGCAGTTCCATCACTTTGGTCTTTGACTGATACATGTTCCTCGCCTTTGAGACCCATACCGCTGTACTTACTGTGCCACCGTGGCATGTACTGATTGGTTAGACCGTGTACCACGGTACAAACCCTACTTTCGTAACTAGGTGTTCAGTAGAACGCGGTGGTAGAAGTCCTCCTAGCTAGAGGGTTTACCCCCCTGCTCAGTAGAATGCAGTGGTAGAAGTCCTCCTAGCTAGAGGGTTGACCCCCCTCTTCTCCTGACTGATCCGGTGACTCATCTCCACACCGTATCCTCCTGAGATGCCCTGAACCATCTGAATCCAGTGCTCTCCCAGCCGCCCTGTGGAATTGGGGCTGAACTCCAAGACACAGAGGGTCTCTGTGTGAACTATACGTGCCTTGATCTGCACTCTCATCACCATGTTGGGCAGCTCAGACTTGAGGAGGGGGTGGTTGAAGGTCGTGTGGAATTGGGGATGAGGGCCTTGGGCGTGCTTCGTTTTGTACTCCTGAGGGGGGTAGTGGGTTAGTGTCCAAGAATTAATAAGGGGCTTCAAGTAACTTATTAAACACGTCATCGTTCGAGGTTCGATGAAAATCGAAAAAAATATCAGGTTGATGTTATATTTTGAAGCATCTAAAAACTTTAAAGGGACAACAAATAAATACAAACGAAGCTCCCTCTTATAACCTGAACCAATCCCGTGAGAGTGTTAGAAAACACCACTTTGACATAGATCCCGGTAGGGATTAGCGCCCAGGGGCTGTGCTGTAAGTCCCGTATCTCTAGCACAGTGACTATCAACTTAGCAGACTTGCTGTGGTACTTCAGCTTTAGCTGAAAGGAGGAATGGTTGTTAAATACGTGCGAAAAAATATGTACAAGTATCGGATCCTAAGAGAAAAATGCACGTTTTTTTCTCCAAAAAACGTGAAAATGAATGTTAACACAAGGTCTCAATAGTGAAAAGGGAAAATACACAAAATATTGTATTTTTGCCGCATTTCAATAAAAATACGTATTTTTACCAACCTTGACGGAGGGGTCTTCCTCCCGAGGCTGGGTGTCGTACACGAAGAAGTCGTACCTGTAGGGACATAATAATTTGATTGAAAACCCCTCGTGAGGGCACCGCTAAGGGCTTCTAAATATATTATATGTACTAGCAGGGCCTTCTCATTTTCAATGTGGTATTCTCGAAACTGGCAGTAAATCTTTCGGTGTAAAGTAGTTCTGATTTGAATCCATTTTTGCAATTTTAGGGTTTCACTATGGGGTTTCCCTCAGTCAATGCTATAAGCTATCTAGTTCAACAAAATTTTATACACGTATTGTGTTATCGTTTACATCTGATATCTTATCAACCCAAACTCTCTTGCTCTTCCTATCGTCCACCTTCTCTCGCGTTACTGTCAAAATATAATTTGTACAAACTCCTTGGTTCAAGAAGTGAAAACCATGAAACATACCGCTCAATGAAGCCTTGCTTGAGATCCTTCTTCTCCACGACTTCCTTGAAATCAAGGGAGAATTCTCCGAATTCCTTTTGTCGTGAGTGACTGTCTACAGACCACAGATAGAACCTGGAGATAACGTTCTGTGACGTATAATAAGTTAACGCACATATTTATTGATATCTTGTTTGTATGATGACCTTACTAAATAAGATGAGAATGAGGTGCAAGAAATGAGCCAAGGCCAACCTACCGAACATTTTATAGAGCTGTTTACTGTTTCCATCATCCCTTAATCGTACAACAGATGGCCATGGGGAGCAACCCCCAAAATCGAAAGTTTTTCCATTTGTTGATTTGTATTAACCTGAAGGTAGCTGTCCGGAGCTGCTCGAGGGTGAGGTTGAAGCGGAAGCTATGAGCCCCTAGAAGGGCTTGGAAACTCTTGCTATACTGGAGGGTGGGAATACTGATCTTACGCTCTCGGGGATTCCTTATTCTGGGGTTGTGGTGGGTCGAATAGTACAAGCTCAACAGTTGGGAATATATATGTTGTAAATGCTGTTTCTTAAGCTCTAAAGTCCTCGGTTGCTAGTCCCGAAGATACATTGATGAATCATAAACATACTAATTAGCATTAATATCTGTTCCTCCTTATATTTATTGCCCCTCTCCTCACCTGACGTAGGCATGTTGCTTGTCAATACTGCCATGGATCTTGTCTATCTTCCGGATGGTCATCTCCAGGACTTGACCCCGGAAAAGCAACCCTAACTCCAACTCCGCCACCTTCCCTTGACTGTAGCGCTGTGCTAGGACCAGCTCCTGCTCGCTTAGTCTGGTCTCCAGAGGTGGGGGTTTTACCTAGGGGGTTTCTTTTGAAGATGGTGCAGACCCAGATGATGGATTTTAGCTTAATTCATCGAAAATTGAAAAAAAATGTCCAGTTTTTGTCTTTTCTGACGAAACTGAAGAACTGAGAATCATGTAAAAACTTCAAAATTGCAGGCAAGGATGCTAGCTTCTCCAGCGCCCCCAAATGAAAACCCATAGTTTTACCGGGGCTAAGGCGGGGGTGACTCCTGGCAGGGAGGGGGGTTCCTCGGGGACTGCAGCTAGCCTTTCATCTGAAGGATTATCTGTGAAGTATTCAAGGATCGACCGAGGGGCAGATTTCTGACCGAGGCCGAGGCCGAGGAAAACGAAAATCTGAAATTTCAACCGAGGCCGAGGCCGAGGAAAACGACGATCTAAAATTTTGACCGAGGCCGAGGCCGAGTCCTCGGTGCCCTAATTTGCACCGAGGCCGAGGCCGAGGCCGAGGATTTCAGTGGATATTTTCAACAATTTGAACGGATCACCACAACTGCACTGATTTGTTGGAAAAATCAAAAACTAATTGATATTGTTCAGTGGATCGTAATACTACATCATAACTGCATTATTTTGTACTTATTATTCATCTTATCTGGACAAATGAAAGCACATTTCCCTGCAAGGGATCTGTATGAGACCTCAACGAGCATAATATAGCATAGTATAATATTTTTTTTAATTTTGAAGGTTTTACTTTTATTCCAATAGCCGTACGGCCAATGACAGGAATCGAAGGATTCAAGTGTAATCAAGCCAGTGCAGTTAAGGAAGTGTAATCCATAATTTATTCGCCCGAGACTTCGCTGCAATGGGCATTTCTTATTTAA
Source organism: Beroe forskalii (assembly GCA_011033025.1). Classification (NCBI taxonomy): domain Eukaryota; kingdom Metazoa; phylum Ctenophora; class Nuda; order Beroida; family Beroidae; genus Beroe; species Beroe forskalii. Next base: position 151,653 of record WFMF01000185.1, read on the forward strand.
CCCTCCCGCACAGTTTCTTATACACTCGGCTGAGTGAACTGTCGGGCTGCATAGGCTCGAGACAAATCTCTCACCCTTAGCTTAGTCGTGCTTACCGGGATTCGAACTCAGGATTTTTGGATCCTGTGCTCAAATCGATACCACTACACCACTGACCCTTTATAGTAGGTAATAGGTATTGTTTTGCATAGAAAGATACCTATAATACAAGACAAAGGCTTTTAAAATTTGGTCTTGCGAACATTTGTCAATTTCGACCTCTTTCACTTCTGTAGCCTAACAGTGCTTTAGGTTTGACGTTGCTTCCTATTTGACAATGTTTAGCAAGGTTCTGGGGGCGGTAGCCCCCACAAGCCAGACGTTTAGATTAGATTAAATTGGTGCCTCAGTATGATTTCACATCAATTCTTGCCTACTTTCTACAAGACTCTTCAAAGACAAAATAATGGCAGCAACGTGAGTACCACAGGCCTTACAGTGCTAGGCAGGGGTCTGGGGGCAGCAGCCTCCAGAAGCCAGGCGTTTAGATTTCATTAAATTGGTTCCTCAATAGGATTTCACTTCAATTCTTGCCTATTTTCGACGAGACTGGTCGGAGAAAAATCACCGCAGCGACTTAAGTACAGTGCTAGGGACTAGGGAGAGGTCGAGGGCAGCAGCCCCCAGATGCCAGACGGTTAGATTTGATTAAATTTGTGCCTCAATAGGATTTCACTTCAATTCTTGCCTATTTTCGACGGAGACTGGTCGGAGAAAAATCACCGCAGCGACTTAAGTACGGTGCTATGCAGGGGTCTGGGGCAGCAGCCCCAGAAGCCAAACATTCGGATGAGATTAAAAATTGGTGCTTCAATAGGATCTAACTTCGAATCTTGCCTATTTTCGACAATTTCACGGATCGGGACGTTGAATAAGAGTCCCATAATTGTAATTAATGAGTACTTTATTTATTCTTTTTTGACTCAGTGGTACACGTACAAACGGAAACGAAGTGGTTCTTTAATGACAATAAATTTCGTCGTTCTACGACGTATCTTCAGGTCTGAATTTCGGTATAATTTTTGTTTTGTGGTTTTGTAAAGTTTAAAACAGACTGGTTGAGGAAAACCTACGGCAGTGCTAGGCAGGGCTAGGCAGGGGTCTGTTGGTGGCAGACCCCAAAGGCCAGCTGCCAGACGTTTAGATTAGATCAAATTGGATGGATTGAACCTCTCCCGTGGGAGAGTTGCCTCTTTTATGGGCGTAAAAGAAAAATATAATATAAATAATAAATTAAGAAAAAATTAATGGCATCATTGAGCACCTCAAAAGTCCATGATCCCCTCGAAAACGCAATCCGTCGGAAAATTTAGAAATCAATAAAGATTTGTGGTAAATATTCCAAGGATAAATATTTACGCAACAAGTGCTCAAAATTAACGAAACTTCACTCACACAGTCAATTCTGCAATTACTACTTATCGCAAAGGTCAAACCACACGATCCACCAATAAGATGGCAAAGTTCACATGTGCTGATCACCCCGTACTAACCACCTTTCCTGCTTTGATGAAGTGTTTCTTCTGTGGTTCCTCAGCAGTCCTCCTTTTCAACTCCACCACCAGCTCGCGATGCTTCACCCGCTCTTCCGCTGTCCTGTCAGGCGACAGGAAGACTGTCTTGTACTTCTCAGACTCCCGCAACTTCCTGGACTTTAACAGTAGCTGTTGAGCAACAGTGGACTGGCCGAGCTTTTTCCGACTTACTTTTCCCAAGACGGGTAGCCTCGAATCTAGGTTTCTCTTCCAATTGTTGAAATACCTCACTTATCTTCTCAGACAGATCCTCATTCTCACTCTCCGGCAGTCCAAACATCATGACGTTCCGACTAAGCTCGCCCTCAACAATAACTTGCTTCGCTACCGTCTTAAGGTATCTGTTCCCTAGCGTAGCACTTCCACAGCTGTTGTTGATCCCAGACTGCATCACATCACTGTATGATTTCTGAACACTGGATCGAACAGAGGTTTCGACGGACTTTAAGACTTCACTGTATGACTTGTTCACATTTGTCTCCACTGACTTCTGCACTGATTTTTCGATGTCGTATTTAAGCCCGTGAACAGTTTCGGTGTACTTCTCCAGCGTTTGTTTCTGCGCCTCGATCACGTTGTCCTGCAGCGTAACAACGTAGGCCTGATGCTGAGAAATCTGCACTCTCTGATTGATGAGCATCTCATGCTGCCGCTCTATCAGTCTCAACGCCCCAACAAGGTGTGCAGCCAGTACGTCCTTGTTACAGGTCCTCATCAACGCACCCGGTTCAATGTCTCCGACAGTGTAGACTTTACAGAGTTTCTTCACTTCAGTCATGAAGTCTTTCGAGTCCTTCTCCACTTCGCTGAAGCGGAATCGTTCCGCTACGGATGGCATTGTACAATCGCAGATGTACAATCCCTGTGTATATTTCACAAAACAAGTGTTATTTAGCACTTATCAGTGTTACTGTGATTTGCTGATAAGAGACGCAACGAAATGAAAGTATGATAATATCAACTGAGTAACTTACTAACTACTATACGATACATAATGTTAAATGCTAAGAAGGGGTCTGGGGCGGCACCCAAACGTTCGGAGTAAGTGAAATTGAATTCCCAATAGGATTTCATTATTTTTTTTGCATATGTTTTAGTTTTTGTTATGTTTTAGTTTTTCAGAGTTAATTTGCACATATGTGGGAACTGTGAAACTCTTGTGATCTGTGTTTTTAGCTTTCGAAGGTTGTCACGCTTAAATGGCTAGAATATTTCCCTCTCTGATATCTATTTGACAATGTCTTAGCGTGTAAGAAAAACTTTAATTTATTATATATTTAGGTACTTCCTAGATGACAATGGCCGCACTAAAATCAAGGAAGTTTTTAAAAGTCTGAATAACTGCTTAAGCATGGGTATTGGGCGGCAGCCCCTATGAGCCAGACGTTTGGATACGACTAAATTCCATTATCAGATTATAGACTAAATTTCTTCCTACCCATTTTTCCTATTTTTGACGAGACTAGTTAAATAGGAGGACGTCAGTTTTTTACTTCTATGATGGCCGCAGTTCATCAAATGTTTCAAGATCTTTCAAATAAATCATAAAAGTTATTTTTGGGCCTTTTTCAGATAAAATTCAGCTTTTTCTTGTTATCAAATATGGATATTTTCCTTTAAAATCCTCGGTAAAATCCTCGGCAAATTTATAAAAACTCGGCCGAGGCCGAGGAGAATCGGGATTTAAAATGACCGAGGCCGAGGCATTCCGAGGATTGACAATTCTGACCGAGGCCGAGGCCGAGGCCTCGGTGAAACCCCAATCCTCGGTGAAAACCGAGGCCGAGCCGAGGCCTCGGTCGATCCTTGGAAGTATTCCGGGCTAATTGTCGAGTTAAATGTGAAATCAGTTTGGATAGGTCTTAAATAGGGAGGTTTCAAATAGGGGGGGGGGGGTGTCTATTTAAATTGAATGAGCGAATGGTTTCAAATTCTTTTCAACCATTTTGATCAGATAAAAAGGGGGGGGATGAAGCCCAAAAAAAACCAAGCCCCACCCTACTTTTCCGATTCTTGGGCTATGTTTTTTTGGTTTTTTTAGGTTTTTTTTGGGTTACATTTTATTAATTTCTAGCACCTTTCCAAACGATTTTTAGGTTAAAATTCGATTGTTTTATGATGTCTACCATATGACTGTAGATCCACAGGAGCTTGGTATGTAGCCTAAACGACCTATAATTGTGTAAGTTACTGAATATAATTGAATATTTTCACTCATCTAATCGTTCTCAAATTGGTCCTTAACTCCTTACACTGGAGTCTGGTGGGTACTTTTCCAGGTCAGGTCCAATCGAGCTTAGCCTAAGGGTCATATTACTGTTCTTGGATCTAAATGTTTATCAAAAGCTGTTTGAACATGGTCCTTATTATAGAGTTATGAGCTTATCTGAGCTTCTTGTCAATTGTATTTTACGTACTTACTTAGGCTGATCCTTAGCTTTATTGGTCCTGCTTTATTGAGTCCTGGAAGACCTTTTTTGGGCCTAACATTCCTGTCTGCTGAACCAAGACAATCATATCCTTACACTACGTCCTGACTGAGTGACCCTAACCCCTGGGGATACTTTACAGAACCTTTTCTGGCCCTTAATTATGAGCATATTATAACTAAAGGCATATACATCGCAACATTATTACCAAAGGGTGAAGCGCTAGCCCTGTATGGAGCCCTACGGTTTTCAGTTCCTTGTTTAATGAGCCATGCAGCTAGGACATCCACCACATTCAGCCAGGCAAGAGTCTTGCCTGGCTGAATGTGGTGATGTCTCCCTGCTCAATAAAATATGAGTTCTCTCCACTCCAGCATGGACATAAGTTGCATATCATATACCGCCAGCACACAGGAAATATTTCTTTTTTGCTTTGGAGGGTAGGTGAATCAAGTGCGAAACTGCACTTGGCAAACCCTACCAACCCCAGAAAATTTGACTGACCTTTTCCTGATACCTATTTGACGTTTCACTTACCCCTAGCAAGAAGTTAAAACCTGAGTGACCTTCTTGCCTCTTCTGACTGCAATAGTGGTCCCTTCATGACCATTGGCTGACTTCATGCTGAACCTTGGCTGTCCCTTAATAACAACTGAATGAGTGATTATCTGATGTCTTGATTGTCCTCACTCAACTTCTTCCCTCAAAAGCCTTTTGATCCCATAGAAGCATGGCGACCCGTTGCTTCAACTTGTCTAACTCCTGGCTCCTTCTGACCATTACCTTGATATTGGACAATCATAAGTGACTGTCTCCCTGGCGACCCTTGGCTATCCTCTGAAATGGTGACTTCCCAGTGCAAAACACCTTGTTGATCTCAGATGACACTAGTCTGAACTTTATCAGCCATGAGCAAACCAGTGAGCCCTAAGAAACCCCCTGGTTCACTAGCACTTGGCAGTTTGCAGGGCCCCTATGTCCTTATTTCAGCACTGAGTGGCCCCCTGGCCTGGTGATTCAAGTCTGACCACTATTAACCCCCTGCTGATCATGCTGGCTGACCCTTGAGCAGTGCTTTGCTGATAGTTCACCAAAACAATGCCTTAATGTACTGATTATGTCATATAAAACACCACAAATCACCCAAAACATCGATAAAACTAACGAATATTGTTTGAAACTATAGTAATATCAATAACAACACATTTATAGCATCAATAATCCATATTTGCATGAAAAAGTCAAAATTTTTGAAAAAAACCTAACCCAAAAAAAAACCAAAAAATACCAAAAAAAACCAAAAAAAAACCAAAAAAACCCAAAAAATACCAAAAAAAAACAAGGCCCACCCTACTTTTCCGATTCTTGGGCTAGGTTTTTTTTGGTTTTTTTTGGTTTTTTTTGGGCTTCATCCCCCCCAAAAAGGCAATTGGAGAGGGAAAAGTGCGTATTCGGTATAAACATTGCTGTCTGTCTGGAGCAATGTCTGTCTGCCTGTCTGCCTGCCTGTCTCTGTCTGTCTGTTTGTCTGTCCTCACCTACCTGCACGGGTGCCCTTTGTCTCGGGCGGCTGAACCTTCCACAAAGTGGAGCTGTGTGGCGGTGGCGGCTGCACGTTCCACAAAGTGGGGCTGTGTGGCGGGGGTGGCTGCACGTTCCACAAAGTGGGGCTGTGTGGAAGGGGCGGCGTTATCATGGGAATGTACTCCTCTTCTGGTTTAGGGAGCCTGCTCGACTGCCATCTGAAGATAGCAGTGCTATATGTTCAGGGAGAGGATGCCCTGTAGGCAAGGGCGTAGCCTGGGTTTTAGAAAGGGGTCGGCGACTTACATTCAAAACCTGTCTGATTTTGCTTGGCTCCAAGCTCATATCATTCCGTACAGTAGAAAAGTTTCACAATTTCTGTCCGAAATGGGGGATGCCTGTTTCACCTTCCCCCTGGCTACACCCCTGCCCGCAGGATTGCTAATGTCTCATCAAATTACATGTCTCATTACAAGTGTCATGGAACCTGTCATAAGATTTCACAGTAGATTTGATTGGGGTAGATTGACTATTTCCTGGCTGTTATCGGGATTTAGGACCTTTTTCTTGATATAAACCACATTATGTCTACTCAAGTATAACCCCAACCCCTCGATCTCACCTGGGTCTCTTTCTTTTCCTGGAACAGACGTTGTAACACAAGTAAATGAGGAGAGCTGTCAATGTTAGACCTGATATCAGTCCTGTTGCTACTATACTACGGGTTTCCATCGTAGACAGCTGACAGCAACGAATGGAGGGTGTCAAAACCGAGAGATCAAATAAAGATTCAATTGCTGAGCATACTAAAATTCTATTTAACGATTATCAGTGAAATGGTCTGCAGTTTTAAGTGTCGACGTGTCGTTTACCAACGATTCTAACGTTTCAAAAGTCGAAAGTGGGTTCTCGATCAACTCACGCAATAAACCGGTACAAAACTCAACCTAGAGAGGAAGATTGCATTGTAATGAAAGGGTTAGATTACTTGGAGTCGCGAATGTCAGGAAGATAATTCATTATATTATTGTAAGAACCGTACATTCCGCTTCAATTTAGGAGGCTGAAACGTTTATTTAGGAATTCATATTACCATTCTAAGATCTTTGGGACACTTAGTGAATTACGTCACGATGAATTAGGGAATGGTAATGAAGTATAACGTACTGAATTTTTAAAAGCTTAGGGATGAAACCGCTACGAATTTGCCATTATTTCTTTATTTCTTATGAAAGTATGAAGGAACATTAGTGCGCATTCTGCAAATTTTCATCGAGCCAAATGGCTCAATTAATGATCTTACAGTCCAAATATGGATTGTGTTCTCCATCTTGATCTAGCCATAGATAAACTTTCATAAACTCTTTATTATCAATTCATGTTTAATCTAATTGTTTGTAAACTCTTGATCATTTCATTTAATCTAATTGTTTGTAATTCCACAGGCTGAAGTGAAGGATCTGAACAAGGAAATCACCAGTCTACAGTCCCGGATTAGAGAATCGCTGGAGCATAGGAGCAAACTAGAGGTTTGCCATTGTTTTGACATGTGAGACAACTATTCGGGTTTTAATCGTATGAAAGTATACCAATGACCCTCTGCTGATCCCCTAGTGGACCCCTTAGACTAGCCCCCTACTGACCGTGTTATTAATTTGTATTCGTGTGATCTATCTTCATCGGTCACGGATTCATGTCTGCTATATTACGATTAGTACTTCCAACCACGAAATTTCAAACAGTCTCCATGGGAATAATTTCAAATCATGTTTTAAATCAGACAAATTAAAATGCTGTTCTATTCCATTTCATTCATCACTTTTTAATTTGATGAGTTGGTAAAAATAAGTTGAAGTTTCCAAGATTTATCCCGAATTAGATTAATTGTTTATGATAGAAACAAGTCCTAAAACAGCACTTGAAACCACTGATCCAAAGAACACAAGTACTATGACCTTCCTGTCCCTCTCCCGTCCGTAACTCGGTTTGGATACAGAGAATCTTCGTGTTACCTCCAAGTCTGGCTCATCGTTAAACGTATTCTCCAATACCTCCATCGCAGTCTCGTCACCCTCGTATCCATGATTAACTACTCCATTGACTCTGTTTTCAGAACCCTTGGCATCCCTGTCCGATGATTCTTTGACTCTTTCCGCTGCTTTCGCTACTTCCTCCTTGAAGTCGAGTTTCCAGATCCGAATAACGAACGCTACTACAAGTATCAAGCAGAAGATCAAGTAGCTCATGTAGATCCCTCCCATGTGTAGATCAGTTAGAAACACTGATAGTGCCACTAACGGTACTCCCACACCGAATGCCGATATGCCAATGACCAGAGCAATGAATCGCTGCTTCCCGAATGCCACCAGGAAGCCCCTAGCCAGGAGGCATTGCAGATGGTCGAATGGCATGAGCAAGCAGAACAGCCACATGGAATTGGAGCTCATCTGGATGATGTCTGGGTCGTCAGTAAAGAGTCGGGTCACTGGTACCCTGATAAAGTAGGCTATCAGGCAGAGGATGGCAGATTCAGTGAGAACGTTTCCCAGGGCTAGTTTCATGTAGAGTTTAACGTTTTTCATGTTGTTTACGCTCAATGCCTTGCCGATGTTAACAGCTGAAGCATATGCCATGCCTATGGAGTTAGCAAATGCAAAGATAAGCACTCTGAACTGTATCAGGAAGGTGGACAGGACAGTACTGCTGTCGTATTGACTCAGGAACACAGCACCTTCAAACAAACCAATCTCAGCAATGAGGGACACCACGCCAGACAAGCCTAGTTTTACCATGGGCAACCAGTTGTCAAATACTCGACCTGTGAGACCACCCCAAACCAGGATGCCACGTCTTATCATGACGACACAGACGGTCACTGCAAAGGCCAGGGTTGTAGCCAAAGAGCAAATCGTTGCCAGGGCTAGCCCTGATGTCCCCATTGACAATTTCCCAACAAACACGTAGTTAAAAACAACTTGCGTCGAGAAAATGATCATAGCTATGAGGTAGACGAACTTGGTTTGCTTCTGAATCGCAAGGTAGTTACTGATGATCTTAATCAGATACGACAGATAACAACACATGCAAGTCATCCTGAGGTATTGCTTAGCTATGTCTTTGAACTCCGAACTCTCCCCACCGGTAATGTCCACATTCTTATCCCCTGGTAGCGCATCTATAATGTACACCATGTTGAGGTACGGACCCAGCACGAACAGGAAGATGATGGTGCCTTGAGCCACACACTTGAGCGCTACCGTACTCAGCTCTTTGCGGTGTTTGGAGCTCCCGTACACTTGGGGCCCGTACGTGTCGAAGACGAAGGAATATCCAATGGTGAAGGAGTAGGCTAGTGTTGCGTAGATGGAGTTAGAGAGTCCCACGCCGTCCAAGTGGGCTTTGCTGAGTTGTCCTGCGAATATGGTTTTTATCTTTTGGGAGTGCTGAAGGCACTGGCCTTGATGTTTGAAATTTTGTTAATTCTCAGAATTGTAGGAAAAGGCAAGAAACAGCGCCTTTTATTCATTTAGAGTCAGTAAACCTGACAACTTTGGGTGGGTCTATGGATTCCCCAAAGAAAGACCTTACCTGCAGAGGCGTAGTCAGGTTTTTGGAAAGGGGTCGGCGAGTTACATTCAAAATCTGTTGACTGTTCCATTTTGCTTGGATCGAAGCTCAAATTTAAGAAAAATCCACAATATCTGTCCGAAAAGGGGGAGGCAGCCGCCTGTTTCGCCTCCCCCTGGCTACGCCCCTGCTTACCTGCGAAGTAGATACTGACAGAGGAGGTGCTGGTTCGTAGGATGTAGAGGATCATGACGGGAGCTGCGAGGGTTAGCAGGGTCCATTGAGTCTTGAGAACCTCATTGGAGAGGACGCTTTGCAGCTTCCGAGAAATCCAGGAAGTCATGATCCTGCGTGAGAATATTATGGTAATTTAGGGCTCTGGTTCCTTGTCATGGCATGACGAAATCATTCAGTTCAAGGATCGAGTGGCTTCGGTTCAAAACGCGAACTTTCAACCGGGATTTCGACCGGGATTTTAACTGAAATATCAGAAAATCTGTAAAACCTATCATTTTGATATTCAACAGACAAAATCATGACGCAAAACAACGCTTGTACTAATCAAATGACAAACGATATATGAAACGTAGCCTTTTTCCTAGCTGGTCAGTGTATATCGTATTTCAAATCCATTATCTATTTTGAACCTGAACCGGGTACAATCAATTTTGCGGTAATTGATGATTTAAGGAACGTGCACACTGCACGTACATTCAGGGTGACATTATGCACCATAATCACTTTAAAACACACCCCGCCTTAAAACGCACACCCCCGCCTTAAAACACACACCTCCGCCTTAAAACACACACCTCCGCCTTAAAACGCACACTCTCTCCTTAAAACGCACACTAATTTCATGGCTTTTCAGGTTGAAAAGAACATGTATGAAAACCTGCTGCAAAGCAACCTGTTCAAGAGACGTGACCAACTGACCAGTAATATCGATGAGTTGGGAATGAGCGAGCGGAAACAGGAATACGAGAGCAAAAAAGCAGAGTTTGCACAAGCTACGCAATCCATGGAATCCACTAAAAAACGATTGGTAGTCTTGCGTTTTTATTTCTACTACGAATCAGTCCTGTTCCGCGTTTATCCTTGGGCTTCTCGCATTTTGAAATCCTGAACATCATTCTTGCAGCAAACACTGCCGTGCTTACACGTGTATAGTGTTGGCAGTTGTGTAGAAGCGTAGAAAATATCTTATTACTTGTTTTGTAGAGTTCCCGCCAAGCCTATTGCTAGTTTTCGGTGCGAATTCAATGTAGAAAATGTGGTGTTTTCAGTTCAATTTGGCGCGTAACGTAAGTTTAAATTACGCGCACTGCGTTTCTCAGTTTCTAAAATAAGAACGAATCGATCTTTTGGTTCGGAACTTCACGATACTGTAGCGATTTATTACCCTCCCAGGTTTTTCACTGAAGCCATTCCCTGCAGATTGGATTGGTTGGAAAATGAACTCGATGTTTACACCAAGAAATGCAAGGACTTAGCTGGACAGGTAGAACAGAAGAGGACCAAAGAAAGAGAAGTCCAGGATAGCATTGAAGAGGAAAGCAAGAGTATGGAGAAAATGGCTAATAAGAGAGCTGTCAAGTTACGGAAGGTATTTGCTTTCAGGATCGGGAATGGATTGAAGGAAGATTTAATTTTGGGCAAGATTAATAACAAACAGTCTTAGTTGCGTATTTTGTATTTTTTCTAAATTTTGTGTATTTTGTATCATTTATTCTGGCGAATTCAACATATCAGCGTATCAAATTCAGCACTATCAAATCGTTTCAGAAAGAAGAGGTGATGAGAAAGATTCGTGAGCTGGGATCCCTGCCCGCTGACGCTTTTGAGAAGTATCAGAACATGAGTTTGAAGGAGTTGTGGAAACTGATGAACAAGTGCAATACGGAGCTCAAGAAGGTTTGTCCTAAATAGGGCACAACATTTAATTTGGGAGATCGGTATCATTGTCAGATCTTGTTTATCAGTCTATCAAGGTCTAATGCGAGGAATCACGTACAGCATCATTGAAATCTAACTATTGGCAAACTTCGAAGATCTGATCAAAACGTACGTATCTGATAAAACCTCGTTTGTTGAGTTATTTTCAACTCTATTTCACTCTCTTCAGTACGCTCACGTTAACAAGAAAGCGTTGGATCAGTTTGTAAGTTTCTCTGAACAAAAAGAGAAGTTGATCGAACGAAAGAAGGAACTTGACAAAGGCTTGGATTGCATCCAAGACCTTATGGACGTGTTGGAACAGCGCAAACACGAGGCTATTCAGCTCACTTTCAAACAGGTACTGTGATAAGTCACTGTTTGTAAGACTTTAGGTAATAGCGATGATGGATAATATTGATTTAACCATTCTACATTGCCAGATATCTCGTACCATTTCTATTAAACAGAAAGTTCTTAAATTCGCGAGAGATATTGCAGAATAGACGAATGATTTTTACCTGGTCCCATATGTCAGGTATCCCATTTCTTCACTGACATCTTCCCTTCCATCAGGTCTCCCATTTCTTCACCGACATCTTCCCTTCCATCAGGTCTCCCATTTCTTCACTGACATCTTCAAGAAGCTGGTGAGTGGAGGTACAGCTACCCTTGTCATGAAACGCTCAGAGTTTGACGAGGAAGGAAGCTCCTTGCCTCTGGTGGAGCAGTTCACGGGAGTCGGCATCAAAGTCTCCTTCAGTGGCAAAGTCTCGGAGACCAAGGAGATGCAGCAACTGTCAGGGGGACAGAAGTCCCTGGTAGCGCTCACTCTCATCTTTGCCATCCAGAAGTGTGATCCGGCTCCCTTTTACTTGTTTGATGAGATTGACCAGGCTCTCGATCCACAGCACAGAAAATCTGTGGCGGGTAAGGATTGATTGTTAAATTAATTAATTATTCGCTTCTGCAGAGGTCAAAGGAGCTACAAATTATCATGTTACTTTCTTTTGTGAACGATGCATTTAAACCCCATTCCAACCGAAACTATAGCAGAGTTAATCAGCAAGCAGTCTGACTCATGTCAGTTCATCACAACCACCTTCAGACCTGAGCTTGTTCAGGTGGGTGCACGTTGGTTTTGAGTTATTATGGGCTATTTTAAACTTTTAAGCTGTGTTTCATCTTGTGGCTTTGAAATTCTACTTTCCATGGGAAGCAACATATTGTGTGAGTTCTAACACCCCCCCCCCTTAACAACCCACCCCTAACAACCCCCTTAACAACCCACCCCTAACAACCCCCCCTTAACAACCCACCCCCCACCCCTAACAACCCCACCCCTAACAACCCACCCCTAACAACCCCCCCCTAACAACCCAAACAACCCACCCCTAACAACCCAACCCCACCCCCAACAACCCACCCTAACAACCCCCCTAACAACCCACCCCTAACAACCCACCCCTAACAACCCACCCCTAACAACCCACCCCTAACAACCCATCACTAACAACCCACCCCTAACAACCCACCCCTAACAACCCACCCCTAACAACCCACCCCTAACAACCCACCCCTAACAACCCACCCCTAACAACCCACCCCTAACAACCCACCCCAAAAAACCCACCCCTAACAATCCACCCTTAACAACACACCCCTAACAACCCATTCCTAACAACCCACCCCTAACAACCCACCCCTAACAACCCATCCCTAACAACCCACCCCTAACAACCCACCCCTAACAACCCACCCCTAACAACCCACCCCTAACAACCCACCCCTAACAACCCACCCCTAACAACCCACCCCTAACAACCCACCCCTAACAACCCATTTCTAACAACCCACCCCTAACAACCCACCCCTAACAACCCACCCCTAACAACCCACCCCTAACAACCCACCCCAAACAACCCACCCCTAACAACCCACCCCTAACAACCCGCCCCTAACAACCCACCCCTAAGCAACCACCCCTAACAACCCTCGTTTCCAGGCAGCAAACAAGCACTACGGAGTGATATACCGGAACAAAGTATCTCATGTTCAGCAGGTAACCATGGAGGAAGCACTGGACTTCATCGAGGACGAGGCCCCTGACAAGTAACTTTTGTGTCAGGAACTGTCTTGTCAGGAACTGTGTTGTCAGGAACTGTATGACATTAATTAATATGCCGTTACTAGCTCTCTGACATCTCTTGAAAACTGTGACAGTCTAAGAGGGTGGTTCGGATACCCAGAAAGTGATGGTTTGCTGGCCTCAGCAGATATTCCATCTAACTATTCAATGGAAACGTATTTTGAACGCGGTTTGCTTAACTTAAACGGCTCGAACCACCGCCGGTATTATAACTAAGTAATATGTTTAAATAATTATAACTTGAATCTAGATATAATTTTTATCTTCTTAACTGTTTTCTGTCCAGTGCTTTCTCCTCGGAATATTACAGGTGTTTTAGAAAAGGTTTAGGCGTTGCTTTAAAGTTGAAGAATTAATACCTTAAGGTCTTTAATGGTCCATGTTCAAAGTTTATCGATTTCTAATGGCCTATAATGAGGAAGGCCGGAGGGGGACAACCCCTTACTTTGGGTGGATATAAAAATTACCAATAGGGTTTTAAAGGGGGGGGGGGTCTAAGGGGGTTTGAGAGGACTTATTTCAGGGTTTCAGGCATTCTTGACTGTAAAGTGTAAATAAAGGGGCACATTTTGCACCTTTTTGGCAATCTTTGCTTTTCAAATGGGTCCATTTTGTTGTTGTGTTCTTGCTCCATTTTCAAATAGTACCTTTTTTGTTGCTTAAATTGCGAATAGGTGGTTTGATATAAGGGGGTTGATCCCCCCCCCCATTATAATACCTACTGGTCACATTGGATCGGTCGCAAATGGCAGTGTTCTAGTCTTGTATCACTATAATATTTTCCACCTTAATAAATCATTTTAAGGTTATAATTTTTAGAGAAACCTGTTATATCGGAGGTTAAGTTCTCAATTCATTAAACCCTGTCCAACTTATGGATTGCACAGCATTGTAATATGTACGGTTAAATGTTATATCTTGCATAACTATTATTATTGCTACCATATATGCCGTTTTTCATTTCTCGACAAATAAGAGATAAATTTATTGAAAACAAAAATTCTTTATCACAAACGAACTTATTAATCAATCACGAACAATTGAACATTGGATCACTCTGATTATTTAAAAAACGAAAGTATAAAGACTGTTAAAATTGAATGAAAATATTCGCAGCTGTCATAGAAATGTCATAAAATTACACACTTTACAAACAAAAAATGTATGAATTTACCTCATGTGTTCACGTATCATGCGTAAGTAAGGGTAAAATGTACATCACTACATCATGCATGAAAATTGCAATTGCATATAAAATCGAAATAAAAACTGTATTTTGTCTCATTTACATACTCAAATTTACATTCTACACAGATCCTCCAATTAACCACCAATATTCGAACTTTCAACGATTTACTCAAATTAGTCTCTGATTGTCACTAAGAGTGTAGATTTTAATTAGTCTCTGATTGGCACTAAAAGTGTAGTTTTACTCAATTAGTTTCAAATTTAGTCAAAGTTTTACTCAAATTTACTCAAATTAATCTCTGATAGACACTGAAACTGTAGATTTAGATAAGTCTCTGATTGGCACTGAAACTGTAGATTTAGATTAAGTCTCTGATTGGAACTGAGAGTGTAGATGGCAGAGGCACTTGACTCCTCTTCCTCATCCACCATGATAGGTTTATATCTCTGTGTACCATGCTCGTCCGTGTACATCTGAGTGGGGTTTGGGGATCACGACTATGCCCTAACTTTAACCCAGGTCCCAGGTGTCTCGACCTTTCGAGGCGCGGCGTATTACGCCGCACCACTGCGCGTGAAAGCGCTCAAAGTATTAAAAGCGCATTGACTTGCATTCCAGCCCGGCGCAATACACCGCACCTGATAAGGTCGAGACACCACGGTGGGCATAACCCTTCTATAATCTTCTGCTGTTCAATGTGATCCCGGTTGATAATGATTCAATAACAATCGAAAGGAAACTCAACTTCTGTCCCTAGAAAACTCAACGGATTTCAAATGATTCGGACTCAGACTTACCACTTGAGAAATCTTGCGATAAGGTTTAGTGGCTGTGTGATTTGCTGATCCCATTTCCTCGTAAAGTTGCGGTTCCCCTTCGTACTGCATGATTGCATATGCCTGCCAAGTGTTGGGTTGACAGAGGTTGCCTAGCCCATATATTCAATCAAGGGGGCCATGCAACCTCTTCAACTTCAAGTATTGGGTTCTTCGATTTTGTGTCGTCTCTTATTTCGGTGTCACATTGTACGCTAATTTTAAGGAAACTGAAGCATAAAGAATCTAGAATCATCCGTCTTGTACTCACGTCATCCGTGTAAGAGTTTGGCACATCTGCTGCCTCTTCCTCCTCCTTCTTCTCCTCCTTCTCCTGCTTAAACTCCTCCACCCAGTTATCAATGTCTGACACCTGAAGAGATTAAATGTCCAAGCAAGTTCAATTCATGCCTTACTTGAAATTCAGAAAGGTCCGAATCAAATTCTTAAATTTCAAATTCATGAAATGCAATCATTGCTGGTTTTCGGTATACTACGTCTCAATTACCACGACTCAATTACCAACATACCAAGTCAGAGAGTTCATCAAATTCCTTCCTTGCTGCGGGCGACAGACTGAACCCCACTCCTCCCACATTGCCACTCCGTAACCGTTCCTCCTCCTCCTCCTCTGTTATCCTAATGCTCGTCCCTGCGCCGGTCACTTCTATTCCCACTTCCAACCCCGGGTTCTTGATCGCCATTTGCAGCTCAGTGCTCGCTGCTATGATATCACTGAGTGTCACGTCCTTATCAGCCAAAGTATCGTCCTTTTTGTCAGGAGAGGGATGGGCGGGGCTGATGCGTTTCTTTTGGGTGTTTCTGTCAATAGTTGAGTCCTTTTTAGAGGAGGAGGTGCTGTGTTTCCCAGCCTTGGAAAGGCTGTTGTCTTTCCTCTCCAGAGAGCCATCCTTCTTCTTCGTGCCTCTTCTTTTTGAAGTGGAGTTCTTCTCAAGGCTGCCATCCTTCTTATCTGCTGTTTTCTTCTCTGATGTTTTCTTCTCTGATGTTTTCTTCTCTGCTGTCCTCTTCTTTTTCATCGTAGATTTCTTCTCAGATGAGTGATGAGTTGTTTTCCTACTCCGTGGGGGCTCTATTGTAAGTGTCGAGTACTCTGGTGCTTCCGACTGCGGGGTGGCTTCAGACTTGGGTTGCAGAGAAGAATAAGTGCTGCTGGATGGCTCATGGCTGGAAGAAGCTTCGGTGGTATTACTGTCGGGTGGTATTGGCTGCGGACTGCCTGTTATTGTGCTGGACTGTGAACCATAAGAGCTTTGGGACACCGTTTTAGCCTTTTCAGAACCAGCCGATAAGTGTGTTTTTTGGGAGGAGTTGGAAGGTGCCTGTTCGTCTGGTGTGGGTGGTATCTCGCTGTCACCAGGTGATGTGTTGGGTGGGGGTGGTATTGCAAGGGTTACATCTGTTGTCATGTCTGATGGGGAGTTGACTGGAGGGTTTGTTGGAGGAGGGCTCTTTGGTAGGGAGTTTGGTGGGGGACTGGTTGGAGGGGGCGGTGGAGGTTTACTGAGTGGAGGAAGTGGGGGCGTAGCACGTAATTCAGAGGGCAG
Source organism: Beroe forskalii (assembly GCA_011033025.1). Taxonomy (NCBI): domain Eukaryota; kingdom Metazoa; phylum Ctenophora; class Nuda; order Beroida; family Beroidae; genus Beroe; species Beroe forskalii. The sequence continues at coordinate 168,403 of WFMF01000185.1, forward strand.
TTTCTCTTGGTTTCCAGGGTTGGTGGCTGGTATCTCGATGGAGACAGCATTGTTATCTATAATGGAGCTGCAGAAGGATTCCCCCCTGATCTCTCCACCGTTTCCACTTGGAACTTTGAGCAGCTCTACTTCTTCGTAGGGGTGCACGGTGTTTTCTTTTTTCTGGGAGTATGAGATGCTTAAAGTCAGCACAAAAATTTTGCGGTTTCTGTCATTTCTAATTATTTAAATAGGCAATGAGTCCTTGAGACGGAAAAATGGCTAATTGTCTGTCGTCACAAATGGTTCAATGGCAATAATATTGTATTTGTAAGGCATCCTTAATAAGTAAATACTTATACATGAATGTCCCGACATAATTTTGAGACTCAGTTTCATGATTTCACTGCAAATCACCTCCAAATCAGTTCCCTCTGTGTCGTCCTCAAACAGTTCAAACACCTCATTATCTGCCACTTCCACAGTGTTATCTTCAGGGCTATTGGCATCTGAACCTTTGCTTCTATTCCTTTCTTTCTCAAGCTGCATTTCCTTCTCAATAAGGTCCTCTGGAAATGTGTATTGTATGCTGAAAATAATTTGAAATTAAAACACAAAGTTACCCATTGCCATTTCTGTGCACATGCAATAAAAGGGATTGATCGATGAAGAGATTAATAAGACGCGAATTTTACAATTTCTGTCGTATTTCATGCGCTTTCAGTTTCATTGATCGATCCATGTGCACAATGTCCATGGACAATTGCCGAAGATTGTTTTTATTACTATCAGACAGTACCTGTCTACTAGTTTTCAATAATAATAAAAATGATATGAAACGGGATTTGGACATTCCAACAATTGATGGGAATGGAATTGAAATAATTTACCTTATATCGGCCTTGTTTGTGAATCTTCTGGGGACTATCTTGGGTCGTGTGTTGTATTTGTTATACCGCCACATGAAATAATCTAGAAATTCATATGATCTAGATATAGTTGTAAAATAGAAACTTCAAAGAAGATCACTGTCACAATTCAGCTTTTTTCGACAATATAATATTTACACAATGTATATGATAACTTTCAATCACGTGTGATCATCAGTCAGAAGGGTAATAAAATGGCCAGTGAAAGAGCCACTTTGAAGTGGGGAGGGCCAGGTACACCTCTTCCAAAGTTGGCTCTTTCTACCGGACCTTATCACCACCCTTTCGATGTGCTTCCTTGGACTGATGAGCACACGCATCAGTCAAGACTACACGACAGTAGTAGAAAGCTGGATACAGTAAAAAGCAAGAAGCTTTCAGGCTCTGTCAGTTGGCGTTGCTCAACTGACAGGACCTCACAGCTTCACGCTGGGACTAACCTCCACTGGATGTCCTCTTGTGTGCAGAGGCTGGTGTCGTGAGGACCAGTTAGGATTCCCACGATCAGATGTACCACTCCCCCTCCCACTAGATACCACAGGTAGTTACTTCTGTTGGGAACTGCAGAGGAGTTGGGGACTATACTCCGCGTATTAGAAATTGGCGGACTGCTTGGTGACTCTTCGAGCTGCCGCGCACGTGACCAGCGCGTGACGTAATATCGGCCAATCAGAGGGCAGCAGGAGACGCTGGACGCGCGCAACTCAGCGCGTTCTCAGAGACAGATAGTCCCTCGAACGCAGGAAAACTGATGTCAAGGTAAACTGATGTCAAGGTAAACTGATGTCAAGATAAACTGATGTCAAGGTAAACTGATGTCAAGGTAAACTGATGTCAAGATAAACCGATGTCAAGGTAAACTGATGTCAAGGTAAACTGACTTAGGTAAACTAATGTCAAGATAAACCGATGTCAAGGTAAACTGATGTCAAGGTAAACTGATGTCAAGGTAAACTGATGTCAAGGTAAACTAATGTCAAGATAAACCGATGTCAAGGTAAACTGATGTCAAGGTAAACTGATGTCAAGGTAAACTGATGTCAAGGTAAACTGATGTCAAGATAAACCGATGTCAAGGTAAACTGATGTCAAGGTAAACTGATGTCAAGGTAAACTGATATCAAGGTAAACTGATGTCAAGGTAAACTGATGTCAAGGTAAACTGATATCAAGGTAAACTGATGTCAAGGTAAACTGATGACAAGTTAAACTGACTAAGGTAAACTGATGTTTTGAACTACTATATACAATCAAATTTGAGGTAAATCTATACTATAGGAAGGGCGAGAGTTGGGCCCGTGATAGTGAAGCTAAGTGGTGGAAAGGCAACAGAGCTGATAACAGACTGAAGTGGCCTTGATAGGGCTGTTGGCATCACAGGCTTTCACACGGTGGGTGACAATTCTTGCAGTGCCCTGACTCCTCACCATTGATGGTTCTTAATATGCGCCGCCAGAAATGGCGAGGAAGTATTGGGAGTAGGGTGCGGTGTGTAGGTCATGACAACACAACACGCTTTCGTTATTTATTGGCCTACCTATGCTGTTTCTAAAGTAACAACTACAGATCAACTAAGCATTTTGCTGTTTATAAGAATAAACACACTTCTGATTTGACCTTGAGCTAAGCAGAAAGTCGCGATTATACACAGGCAACAAAATTGAGATTGAAAATTAGAATCATGGTTTAACCATAATTGAACAATACCTGGGACCCGCCATTCAAAATTGGTGCTATCACAAATTACACAATTCACGCGCGCGGCGCGGTAAAAATGTGGCTAAACTTCAACTGCAATGAAAACTTACCAAAGCAGTGTCTTCGCGCCTGCGACAAACTACTTGTCGTACTGTGACTGCCCCGAAAATAGAATAAATTGAAGGTCAGATGCATCTAAATAATTTCACCCTGTTGACTGTAGACTTTACACTGTAGACTTACGGATACTTGCTGCAGATGCTTCTTAGGTATAATTTGAAGAAGGTTATGAAAATAATACTCGCAGTACTCACAAATAGCCTGTATGATCATGGTGTCCACTTTGTCAGGGCTAAACTTGAGTTTGTATCGGGAGAGGGAGTGAGCCAGTCCCAGGGACATAAGACTCATGTTCTTCTCCGTTATTCCGAGGAGACTGGGAGCTTGCTGTCTCAACCCCCGGTACAGCTCAGTGATTGCTGTGTTACTGACACACGGCAAATCAAGGGAATCCTGAGGGCCAAACAGTGGTTACTGGTTGTAAGTAGCTGAATGATGGTTGTAAAACGAAGACAAGTTGGACAATAATTGCACAAGTATCATGCGATTTGTTGCCAGAACAGCAATGAACACAATTAATTGCGATGCTATATTATCGTTAGTAACTGTTACTTAACGCAAAATGGAGAAATAAAAATCAAACGAAAAAGTCTGAGGGACATAATATGAAAACTTAGATACATACCTTAATTGCTTTCCCCAGCGCAGCATCCTGCACAGCAATTTGATCCTGCAGACCCCCATCAACCACCACTTTCTTGAGAAATTTCTTCAGTCCTTTGCTGATTTTACCTGAAAACATCTGATAACAGCAGGTAACATCGCCCAGCAATGGTTTTACGTTGTTCTGTCTCAGTCTTTGTGCAATTAGCGTGTAATGTATTCCTAAAATTAAGAAATACATTTTACACTTGCCAAAATGCACATGCAGAACATCATCGACAGAATAGAATATTTCAAGCAATTTTCATATAATAATTTGCTCCAAATTCAGAGGTACACGAGATGCTGTATTGAATTTTCACTTTTCAGTTGATTTGATGTATGCAAATTGAGCTGGAGTATATTTCAAAATTCAATTTATCATGATAGTTTCAAGGCAGTAAGGTGTATCCCTGACATTAGTAAAAGCTCTCTAGCTTGCTCAAGATATAATAATACCTTCAATGAACCCAGTCGCAGCCGCTAAGGCATCCGTGTTGTCCTTGAACTTCTTAAAAGCTTTCAATTTAACAACCTGATGAGAAAGTAAAAATGAAAATTTCAAAATGTCTCGAGCCCCATCTTTAGAAAATAAATAAACACTTATTTTATTTCTAAAAGAGTGGTATATAGCGGTCGGCTAAAGGGTAACCGGTTGTCCAGTCGACTATTTGTTTGGCTAGCCGGTGGTGTCGGAAAATCTCAAGTACATTAATTTATTTCCCAATAAACTCAATAACTAGTTCCACAAATTAGAATTGAAATTCCAGCCATTTTCAACTGCATCATTTTGAAGACTGCCTCAGTAGAACATAGTTATATGGCCATTGGGCTTCACCACCTTCAACTGTCAAGCTCCCATTCCAACTCTAAATATCCCTAATACTGAAATCCCCGGCTTTAATTTCCTAGTTGCAAAGTGCCTTCACTACCATACCATGGTTTACAACGAGTCATTGCTCCCTGCCCTCGTTTACAACATTTCTCTGTGGCAACAAAGTCAATCAGCGATCGGACTGGGGGAGTGAATCGTGGCCACTACTACTGTGCAAACTTACCAAAAGCGAGAAAATATCATTAACCTAAACAGCCACAAGGTCGACTCAGCCAAAGGTACAGACAAGGGTGTAGTAACATTCAAATGTACGGGCTGTACTTGTTGATGACGAAACGCATTATTCATGAATATTCCGCACTCCAAATGCACCCTATCTGCACCCCAAATGCACCCAGCGCCCTATAGGGGGAGTGTCACTGCCCCAATTGTCCGTGTCCCAATTTACTTTGAGTTAGGGACTGGTTTATGGGACAATTGGGACAAACAAAAAAATCATTTATCATTTTTACATTGATCCAAGTTTTTCTATCATTGAAATGAAAGTTATATCCATACTACTATACTTAGTAAATATTTCGGTTGCATTTGTTTGCAGTGGTTACTGGTTAAGTGTTCCCACTTCCCTATCCCAAAACATATGCAGGAAAAAGGCAGTGACAGTTGCAACGCAGCAAGTGCCGCTATGTAACTGGCTGTGAGACAAAAAAATAAACTGCTGCTCAAAAACACAATCATTTGAGCCCCAGTTGTCTCTGTCACTTTCGTCCCAATTGTCCCAGTCCGCATTAACCTTTTTTGAGTCCAATCTCTTCCATTTTCTTTGTCCCAATTTTCTCAAATGCCCCATTTGATCCAAAAGTCACTGTCCCAATCTACTTTTCTTTGAGTTTTGAACAATTGGGACAGTGAACCCCCTCCCCCCCCCCTCTGCACCCTATCTGCACCCCAATTACACCCTATCTGCACCACAGATGCACCCTACAGCCTACCTGGCACCTGCACCCCAAATGCACACTATCTATCTGCAACCAAAATACACGCTATCTGCACCCCAAATGCACCCTACCTGGCACCTGCACCCCAAATGCACACTATCTGCACCCCAAATTCAATTCAATTCAATTCAATTATAATATTTTACAGCACAATTATTGAAATATACTCTCTCTCCCTTTCTATTGGATTTATATTATATTGTGAGAGGCTGCTGGGTCGTGCTGAGGCCCAGTGGAATAATTTTTTAAAGTGGCTGGGAATGGGAACTTGATCAAAAATTGGCTTTTTTGACTTACTAGTTTCACTGCGATACCAGAAGCAGATTTTTTGCTATGGAACATTGGAGTCCCATTGTTCGAAAGATATCAACTAAAGTTACCTCGAATGTGCCTCATTTAGTGCGAAACACGCCATAAAAGCATAAAATATGATTTATCGACATTCTTCAAAAAGTGCGTCGTCCTGGATTCGAACTCCCATACTCTGCGCGCATATCGCAAAGTTATACCACTCGGCTAAATTCTCATGGTATAATTAACAATTTTACGTGATATATTTATAACACGGCACGTTATTAGTGAGTTGCTTAAAGTGACTCAAGAAACCATTTCAGACACTTTCTAGCAGAATATTGTGTATTGAGTGTGTGTGAGAGTGTGTTTTAAGCAGCCTGGAAGCAAAAGTCGTGAATCATGACATGTACAGGGTGTTTAATATATTCTATCTAGTATGAAGAATCATATTACACAATGTATTGCACAATATCTGCCACTCTAAATCTGTCTTCCGTAGTTTAAACCATGCTAAAGATTTGATAAATCCATGTACGCTTTAATTTGAAGTACTTAGTAAGCAGGGGCTTCGATCCATGGCAAAAAAAAACCTTTCCATTTCCTTGAACTGCCCAAATTTCAGACTGGCATATAAAAAAGTCACAAAAAGATCGCAAAAATAGTCTGCCCACACCTTCCAAATCGTTAAAACAGCCGGGAAGTTTATCATATGTCGGGACTTTTTAGGAATCTGTAGATTCCCCAAACCAGCCACTACATTCCCCAACCAGCCGGCTGGGCTGGGAATTTAATGGCTGGTTCGGGAAGCGCGGCGTTCCGCTAATTGGAAATTGGCGCAAAAGGCTGCTCCTTTATAAAATCATTTTTTTCGAAGTCGATGAGTCACAGTGAGGCAGTGCGCGGCGTTAAATCGAACAGTCACTTTAATAAAAAAAAAAATTTAATCTGATTTTCCGAGAATTTGGCTTTTTGAGTCCGATTTCACAGATTCTTTCCCAAAATTTGGCTAGGCTTGCCATTCCCTCATTCCCTACTTTATGCCACTGGGTGCTGAGGGCAGGCACCAAGCCAAATTAAAAATCTGTTAATACACACTATCTATCTGCACCCCAAATGTACCCTATCTGCACCCCAAATGCACCCTATCTGCACCCCAAATGCACCCTATCTGCAACCCAAATTGGCCCTATCTGTGAAACAAATGCAATGCACCCTATCTGCAGCCCAAATAACCCTATCTGCACCCCAAATGTACCCTATCTTCAACCCAAATGCACCCTATCTGCACCTCAAATGTAGCCCTATCAGCACCCCAACTGCACCCTACCTGCACCGCAAATGCACCCTATCTGCATCATCTCTGCACCCCAAATGCACCTCATCTGCATCCCAATTTATGCACCTCATCTGCACCCTATCTGCACCCCAAATAAGACCTATCTGCACCCCAAATGCACCCTATCTGCACCCAAATGGTAAAATTTTGATTTTTGGTTGCCATTTTTGTCACAAGGCATCACAGGGACAATTTTGGACTCAAGACCACCATCAGAATGCTGTTACACAATCTGGTCATTCTGCCCAACTCATATCTCAAACTAACCTTACTGGCACCTTCTGGGCTGGAAAAGTCTGTAGCAAGATCATGAGACTCTGATATCTTCTTATCATCAAGGACTTTGAATAGAGAAAGACCAGCTGGTGTTTCAAACAAAACTAACATTTTCCTAGGGGGAATTAACAAATAACAATATCAACATTTTTCAATTGAATCCAGTGAATCAAATGTTGTCATGCATCATTAGATAATAGGCAAACTACAAATATTAAGGTGGATCACAAGCAACATCAAGCAATGCAAAGAAAATTTAATTGGATTAAATAAAATAAAAAGTAGCCTCTAAGCTGTGCTGAGGGAAAAACACTCAGTCAATCATGAAGACTGTTTACAAGGTTATCCACTAAAGACATAAAAATAATATATCTAAAGGGGGTTCAATCCTTGGAAACTCGAATCTGAGACATGATCCAGCCAGGTCAGCCAGGATATACACCGTTGAATCATTGTTGAATTCAATACGCTTAGAAGTAAAATTTGAAATGTTAAATGTAACAGTGAAATAATTAATTAATTAATTAGTCTAATAGGCTCCTTATTGTGAGAAGAAATACAATTGCTAAATACGTGTTACTATTATCTATTCACTAAAAATAACTATAAGAATTAACCAAGTCATTGTTATTTATCCATTAAAAATAAACTGCAGTGTACTAGCAATTGATTGCCCAAATAGAACAGTGAACTGTAGGCAGATTGTTTTGAGGTTCGGTCAGAGGTAGGTAGCCATGATTTTGAGAGTGGGTATGTGGTACAAAGACCCTACAGAGCTGTCTTAACAATGTAGGCGGGTTCATGGGGCATAGCCTCAAGCCAATGGATTTCAGGGGAACAGAGCCTCCTCAGAAATATTTTAGGTTTAGAGCATTTTCCAACACCAAAACTGGTATTAAACCTTCACACTTCAATGCACTCATAAAAGTTAACTAAATTTCACTGAAAATAATAACTATTGTTATTCAATTAAATGCAATATTAAGGCTGAGCATTTGCAAGACTTGAATTAAAACAAGGGAGATTTATAGTACATCAGTCGATCAAATAGAATTGTTTGATTGATCAATTCCATTTGAACAACTGATGATTCTCAGGATCCAAGAATTTATTATCCTGAGGACCTGAGGTATTTGTTTTATTTCCTATAAGTCGCATAGGTGTGCATACATGCGAACAGGGGTATACAACATATTTGCCCTAACCAGTGCCCTGGATTCGCGCACGGAGTGCGCGGCGCGGCAAGCCGCTGGTTAGGGAAACCTTTGTTGTCAGACATGACGTTGACAGACCCTCTCGAGAATCAGCGCTTCGCGGATGGCGTCTGCTTCCCCTAACCGCGCCCGCGCCGCGCACTCCGTTCCCCTAACCGCGCCGTGCGCCGTGCACTCGTACGACAATGCATTTCCCGTAGTAGTCAGGTCAGTTATGCACATCCGGCTGCATTTATAGGTGCAAGTTTGAGACTCGGTTTATAGGCTCTCCATAGGTAACTCTTTCGAAATATACCGTGATCCAATGTTGAAAAGTGTGGGAACATGCCCAAATGACCACGCCCATTTTTACCGTGGGAAAAATTCGAAATTTTAATTTTCGGCCAATTTTCACATGCTTGGCATCTAAATAGTATGTTTTTGACCCGCTGAATCGATTCCTGGCATCAGTTTTTCATTTCAACCATCCCCTGACCCTATAGGCCCGACCACGCCCTTTTTTGGTGACGTATCAGTTCAAAATGATCCAACAGCATTAATTTCCTCTGGAGGACATATTATACATCAAACTAGTACTAATTTGGACCCCTGAATCGATTGCTGATGTTATTTTTCAATTTCGACCTTCACCTGCCCCTTTAGGGCCGACCACGCCCTTTTTTGTTTGGATCCCATGAGGCCAAAACTTCATGAATCATTCTAATTATTATTATATCAATGTGTGTCATCGAACTAGTGGTTTTTTGAACTCCTGAATCGATTGCTGATGTTATTTTTATGTCTCGACCTTCCCCTGAACCTGTAGGGCCGACCACACCCTTTTTTGTTGGGATCCCATGAGGCCAAACTTCATGAATCATTCTAATTATTATTATACCAATGTGTGTCATCGAACTAGTGGTTTTTTGAACTCCTGAATCGATTTCTGATGTTATTTTTATGTCTCAACCTTCCCCTGAACCTGTAGGGCTAATCAGCCCCTTTTTGCCTAGACCGCAAAGGGCCAAAACCTCACGAAATAAACCGCATCAAGTATTATCATATCAATATGGGGCATCAAACTAGTGAATTTTGGCTCCCTTTATCGAGTGCTGTTGTTAGTTTTTTGTTGTAACCTTCCCCTGACCCTGTAGGACGGAGCACACCGTTTTTGTTTTGACTGCAAACGAAGACTACATTGTATGGGGAGCCCCAGATGATAGCGTGGAGCACAAATGGAGTGGGGAGCCCCAATTCTTCTGGGCAGCTCAAATTGCATGGGGAGCCAAAGTTATGCGGGAGACCAAATGGTACAGGGAGCTCAAATGGGTTGGGGAATCCCAATTGGTACAGGGAAGCCCAATTGGTACATGGAATCCCAAATGGTGCGAGCTTATGAGGGAGCACAAATTGTAGGGTGCGGGTTAAATGGTAAGGTGGAGCCCAAATGCTATTGGAGTGCCATAATGGAAGGGGAGCCAGGATCATGGTACATCGGGATTCCAGATCATAGGGTTGAGCACCAGAGCATGAGCACATAAGAGTCGCCCTAGTTAGTAAGGGGAGCCCAAGTTAGCATGAAGGAGCTCAAGTTCGTATGGGGAGCTCAAGTAAGTACCTATGGGGAGCACAAACTAATATAATTTAATAATTATAATATAAGGACTTATACCTAATATAGACGCTACTGGTATGGGAAGCCAAGTTATTATGGTTAAGTCAAGTACGATACATTATAGCTCAAGGTTAGGGTGATCCCATGTTACATGGTAAACCCAAAACTTCGGTGAAGCCCAGATTAGGTTGCGTCAGGTACACTGTAGCCCGAGGCCCAGGTAAGGGCAAGCCTGGTTCAGGTAATCCCATCTTGCGAAGTGGGCCTGTATTGTTGTTGGCGCCCATGACCCAGCAATGAGGTGAGTCAGAGTGTGGCATGGACTATCCCATGTGGAGCCAAAATGGCACAGGGAGCCAAAATATTATGGGGCAGCAAAGATGACATCGGGCCGAAATGGTATGGGGAGTTAAGGCCAAATAAGTATGGATGAGCTGAATAAGTTTAGGGTAGCCCAAAGTTTTTCTTTTCAGGTAGCCTTTATACATCGACACAACTGACTGTTGTATAGCCTTCGCTGTCATAACTCTCTGAACGATCTGGTGGGAGTGCACTGGGCGCCAGTGTAAGTGCAGTTTGAGTACTGCCCTCCCTTCCTCAAGTTTGCTATTTTCAGAGTGTATTGCCTGAGTTGTTAAAGCCCCCCTCATGTCCAACAAGGGAAATAAACAAGGAGATACAAGTAAGAAAGGCAGTACAATACATGACTATGAAAATGACAGCAGCATGAACCCATCAATCATCAATGGTAAATGTGATAGATGTCCCTTTAATGGTAACATTTTGAATGAAAGTGTTTGTTGTTCTTTGTGTAATGAAGTTTTCCATGCCTTGTGCCGAGATAAAAGAGGTAGTTTCACTAACACATCCATATCATCTAAATCATTTCTTGAAATGTTCAACTCTATATCTGCCCACTATGGTCCTAACAAAGATCGCTGGGGCAGATTTATCTTCATATGTGATCCTTGCTGCACGAAATATTCTAGTTCTAATAATGATTATACTGTGCAGTTGAGTCTGGAAAATGCTCAGAATGTTGATATTGAAAATCTACCCCTTCAAACCTCTGAAAAACTCCCCAAGGCAACTGATTTACCCTCAGTAGCATGCCAAACATTGTTTTCTGGAAACATCCATGCTGGTGGGTATACTTCTGATTCTGAAAGTAATAGTTCAATTGGTAGTGATGAAGATCTGCAAGACAATGCTGAGCTTGATTACAGCCAATCATGCAAATCCATCATGAAGGACATAAAATCTTTGCTTAATTCTAATGACCAAATCCTACAGGGTATCAAATCATTGCAAAGTCAATCAGATGAAAGCTCCCATAATTTCAACAAGCAAATATCTGAACTTCAGGAAATTGTTAAAACCACTGAACTCAAAACATCAAACCTTATCCCACTCCAAGAGAATTTCACTGAACAGAAGTTGGAAAATAATGCAAATACACATTTATCAACCCAGCAGTGCAAACCATACACTGCTATCCATGATGAATTTCTTGAGGAGCCTGTCATAAACTCAGTCAATGACTTTCTAAGCAAATGTGAAGGCTTTAAAACTATTAAATCTAGTGGTAACAAAGGCAGTCGAGATGTTCTTTATTTTGGTGAATTTTCTTACAAATATGGAGCTATTACTCATGATCCCAAAGAAATACCACCAGAAATTCAACCTGTCATAACTCAAATCAATGCTATTTACCCTCAAATGATGATCAACTCTTGTTTAATCACTCGTTATAACTCTGGAAACAATGTGTGCCCCCCTCATAGTGACAATGAGGCATTCATTGGACCCAAATCAAGTATTTTCACCCTTTCTGTTGGCTGTAAACGTAACATGAACTTTATCTCCAAAGATGGTATCAGGTCATCATCCATTGAACTAAATCATAACAGCTTACTATCCTTTACTAGAGCATCTCAAGAGACTTGGGAACATGAAATACCCCCATGTTCTAATGCAACCACACGCTACAGCCTTACCTTCAGAATGCTTGCTCCTTACTATCTGAACAGTACCATTATAGTAGGGGATTCAAATACAGAACATATCAATTTTGGTTGTGGGAGAAACAAGCTTGGAGTGTGGCTTCCCGGTGAGCGACTGAAAGCAGGTCGGATTTCCAACATTCCTAATCCCTCTCAACTCCAAACTCCATTTAGGAACATGGTAATTCATTGTGGAATCAATGATCTCAGAGCTCAAAACCATCTCCCAATTCCAGTAATTGCTAAAACCTTGAATGACAAATGTAGTGCCCTTGTCAGTGCTTTTCCAAAGATGAAAGTCCACTTGAGTCACATTTTGCCAACTAAGAATGCAGGTCTGAATGCAATGGCAAATGAACTAAACAAGTTTATAAATGGTATTGCTGCATTATACCCAAATGTGACTGTCATTCCCCACACTAACATGACAGACCACAATGGAAAACTTCATGTTAATTTAGGCAGGCATAATGCTGATGGAACAACTATTCATCAAGATCATGTACACTTAGGATCAAAAGGTATTGCTTTGTTATGTATGAACATTAAGAAATGTATCATCAAAAGTAAAACTCCAAGACCTGTTGAAGGCCACAGCTCTTCCACTGTCAACACAACATCCCCATTCCCATATTGGTTTCCCAATGAGAACTATCAGTCTAACCTAAGGGCACCAATCCCTCAAGAGAATCCATGGACTGGAGATCATAGCTGGAATTTTCAATCAAGATCCCACCAATCCTTTTTAACCAGAAACTGTGATAATGGATATCAATCATAGTAGAGAAAAGTGTAAAACTTGTTTTAAACAAATATTGACCCACCATCAAGTGTTAATCTGTCATTCATGTTCTGAAATTGCACATAAAAAATGTGGTAAACACAACTTTATATACCATCAAATAAATAATCAGTGGTCATGCAATAAATGTATACAAAATAGTGTTAACAAATACAAACCTTTTGAATTTATTTGCTATAACAAACATATTAATGAGGATCCTGAAGCCCATGAAGGAATCGAAAAGATCAAATCATGTCTTGTAAATTGCGAAGTTATATCAAAAAATAAACTTAATGAAAACTATTTTGGATTCCAAAATATGCCATTGTCAATTTTTAGCAATAACATTGATGGTATGTCACAAAATTTTGATGCTTTACTTTCTCAATTGTCAACAATTAGCAACAAGTTTGATCTTATTGCATTAGCTGAAACTAACATAAATGAGGAACATAAAAGCCTCTACCAAATACCTGGATACATATCCCATTTTAGTTCAAAATTTTTAGATAAACACAAAGGGAGTGGTCTAGGAGTATACTATAATGAAAATTTTACTGTTGAACCTATGAATGATCTTGAAATATGTACATCAGATATTGAGTCTTTATTTATAAAAGTCTGTAACAGTGAGCAACCTCTAATATTTGGTGTGATATATAGACCACCTAGTGGAAACATTGCAAATTACTATATTAACCTTGAAAGAATACTGAATCATGTATCATCTTTTCAAAACACTATTATTTGTGGTGATTTCAATATCAATTTGCTGAAAAATGATTCAAAGAGGACTAAATTTGAGAATATACTTTTCGGTAACTGCTTCACTCCAACTATTTCTTTACCAACTCATGAAAAACCAGGTTGTGAACCATCCTGTATTGATAATATCTTAGTTTCGAATATTGACAATGTCATTAGAACTGGTGTTGTGCATGAAATAAAAGTATCACATCATCATCCTAATGTATGTTTTTATCACTTTGAAATTGATACTGAAGACATCTCTAAATCTACTCCTCAGTATGACTATTGTGAAAGCAATCTAATTGAATTCAATGATACACTTACTACTAAATTAACATTAGACAAATTTACTGCTGATGAAGAAGGCTTCAATCAATTTACAAAGTTCATATATGACTCAATGGACGAATGTTTTAAGGTTGACCCATTAGTAGTCCTAAGCACAAAGCGTAATCGACTGAACAATCCTTGGATAACAAATGGTCTGATTAAATCAATAAATCGCAAGAACTTCCTATATGAGAAATGGAAACGAAGTAAGAATAAGAAAAACAAGTATGGTAATCAAGAAATGTATGAAAGGTACAAGAAGTACAGAAAACACCTGACTAGTCTCATAAAAGAAGCAAAAAATAAATTCTATTCTGATAAGTTTGACCTCTGTAAAGGAAACAGTAAAAAAACTTGGGATTTGATAAATGAGTTAAGAGGTAAATGTAGAAATAAGTCTAAATCTTTTTTCATTATAAATGGTGACCTTATCAAAGAAAGACGTGTTATAGCTAACGAATTTAATAAATATTTCACATCAGTTGCCTCAATTCTTAATGAAAAAGCCTCAGTTAGAATGCATAATGATATTCCTATAGACCCTCTACCTGATTTTGCAAAATTCATGGGCAAAAAGAATTAGTGACTCTATGTTCCTTGAACCTTGTTCTGAAGAAGAATTGATCAAAATTATAAGCAACCTTGAAAGTAACAAAGCCAGTGATATTCCTCCAAGAGTTCTTAAGAACTGTTCTAGAATCTTAGCACCATACCTGAGTAAATATTTTAACTGCTTTATTGATTCAGGAATCTTTCCTGACTGTCTTAAAATTGGGCAGGTAACTCCAATCTTTAAGAAAGGTAATCCACAATTACTTCAAAACTATAGACCAGTTTCAACCTTGCCATGTTTTGGAAAATTGTTTGAAAAGGTTATATACACACGTTTATACAACTTTTGTGTTTCAAAGAATATATTGTATGAAAATCAATATGGTTTCAGAAGCTACCACTCAACATCTAATGCAATAAACTATTCTGTTGATAAAATTATATGTAATGTAGAAAATAAAAATCATGTCTTAGGAATATTTATTGACCTAAGTAAAGCATTTGATACAATTAGTCATGATAAGCTAATGTACAAACTTGAGCATTATGGTATCCGAGGTAAACCAAATGATCTATTAAAGAGTTATATATCGAATAGGCAACAGTTAACTCAATTCAATGGGCATAAGTCAAGTCTGGGCACTGTTCGATTTGGGGTACCACAGGGCTCTGTCTTGGGTCCACTCCTTTTCCTCATATATATCAATGACATAACAAACAGTTCGAAACTTGGCCATTTTGTAATGTTTGCTGATGACACAAATATATTTGTTTCTGGTAGCACTGAAAATGAAGCATATAATAAAGCAAACAGCTTGCTAAGATCACTTAATTGCTACATGCTTAGCAATCAACTGCACATAAACAATGACAAATGTGTTTACATGCATTTTAGGCCCCAGCTAAATAATTCAGAAAGATTGAACTGTGCACGTGCTCGGATTGTAGGTAGTGAACGTCAAATCTTCCTGAATGAGCATATTAAAATTAGAAAAGTTAATGCAGCAAGATTCCTTGGGATTATAATTGATGACAATCTACGATGGGATATGCATCTGGAGCATCTTGAACAAAAACTTAACAGTGCCATAATAACAATCAAGAGAATTAAGAAGTTTATACCCAAGGAACATTACATCAAACTTTACCACAGTCCTCAGCATTTAAATAACTTGGCATATTATTACCTGTTTAGTGTTACCTAACTAAATGCCATATGAAAATAATATGTCTTTAATTTCTTTTTAAAATCTTCCACAAAGCTACATGTTCTTAATTCATAAGGAAGTCCATTCCAAATATAAGGGCTGAAAAACTGAATGCTCTGTCAGTTTGAATATAGTTAGGAACATTAGGGACATTTAACAAAAAATAATCATCTTCATTTCTAAGTGTCCTATTTAGCTGTCCTTTAACATTAATGAGTCTTGATAAATATGAAGGAGCAATATTATTGATACATTTGTAAGTCATCAGGGCAATCTTATAATCAATTCTAAATTTAACAGGCAAAAAATGTGCTTCTTTTAAATAGGGAGTAACATGATCAAACATTTTAATCCTCTTTCCAAAAATAAATCGTACACAAGCATTTTGTATTTTTTGCAGTTTGTTTATAAGATAATTTGGCAGTCCAACATAAAGTCCATTACAATAATCTAGGCGTGAAAAAATTAAGCAGTAGACCAACTGCTTCTTTAGTGAGAAAGTCAGTTTTGATGCAATTGCCCTGAGATTTCGAAGATTGATGAGGCATATTTTTACAACATTATTGATCTGTTCCTCAAATGATAGATAGTTATCAAAATGAACACCAAGACTTTTTTTGCAATTTTACAGGTTCAATCAATTCTTCTGAACTTATTTTAAGACCATCATCTTCCTGGGGTACAAAATTGTTGCACTTTTTGATTACTAGAGCTTTAGTTTTGTCAGTGTTCAACTGTAGATGGTTAACAAGCATCCAATTTTTTGATATCTTTGAGGCATTCAACAATCTTATTCTCTACATCAACTATATCGGAGAGAATAGGGTTGAATTCAATGTACAACTGAGTATCGTCAGCATATAGATGAATCTCAAAACCATGGCTCTTGGCAATGAATTCAATATCCTTTTGTGAATAAAATGAACAATATAGGTCCTAAGATAGAGCCTTGAGGTACACCTATGAAAGATATGATTTTCCAGAAGTGGACCTATGGACTGTAACTGTGAAGGATCTATCACTAAGATATGATTTAAACCAATGGAGAACATTCCCTGAGATGCCAAATTTGTTTGAGAGCTTATTTAGCAGTTGATCATGATTTATAGTATCAAATGCTGCACTAAGATCTAGCATTAACAATATAACCTTGCTCTTCTTATCACTCATGCATAAAAGGTCATTATAAACTGCCAGTGTTGCAGTTTCACAGCTATGATCTACTCTGTAACCACTTTGGTACTCAGCATGTAAGTGATGTTTTTGAAGGTGATTACAAAGCTGTTTATGTACAACTTTTTCAAGAATTTTTGATAGGAATGGCAGGTTGCTAATCGGTCTATAATTACTGTATTGATTTAGGTTGCCAGTGGCCTCCTTAACTGATGGCTTTACATTAGCATTTTTAAGGTCAGTTGGGAATATGCCAGATTTTAGTGATTCATTAATGATGTATAGTGCACTGGTTTGGAGTTCTTGCATACATTCATTAAATAACTTGCTTGGAATAGGGTCCTGTTCACAGAACTTTGTGTTTAAGGATTTGACAACATCAGCAAGTTCTTCTTCTGATATCAGCTGGAACTCAGACCAGGGTACACCATTGTAATCAGGGGTTTCAAAGGAAGATACATCTTCTGTATGAATGGCTTTGTCTATACCATCATAAATTTTGTGCACTTTTGCTTCAAAGAAATCTTTCATCTCTTCTGCTATGATTTCATCAGATTTGTGAGATGGAATGTATGATTTTGAAATGTTCCTATCCATTAACTGATTTACAATAGCAAATGTCTTTTTCTTATCAGCCATACTCTTGTCCAGTTGACCTTTGTAATATGAATCCCTAGCAGAACTAATGACTTGTGCAGCATGTTTTGTTGCAACACCCCATTCAATTATGGTATTTCATGTTGGGGATCCTCTTGCAAAGCAAAGCTTGAAAAAATATTCTGTATCCAAAAACGGTGCATTCGTCTTCTTTTTGGCAAAGAGCTTAATTTTGACCATGCAGAATTTTACAAGACATGTGCCTGAGTCAGATCCATTGATGAGCATGTGGCTCCCAAAATTTTGAACTTGAACATACCAAACCACTGTTTAATGAGCACAAACTTTTGACTGTCCATAATTTGCATAAGATGTTTTTATTGAATGAGCTTTACAAAATTCAAAATTTCGATATCCTATCCCATTGTCTAATTTTCTTCACAAAACACCTGACTCAGCTAGAATGGGTAGGAAGAACAGCTATATTCTACCCCATTATCATCTCAATATTTCAAGAAGCCAATTTCTCTATTCTAACATTTCTGTCTGGAACCAAATTAATTATTGCTATTTCTCTAACCTGTACATAAATAATTGTGTGACCACTGATAATACATTTCTAAGTGACTTCTCTCTGTCCCATTCAGGAGCAAGAGGAAATTCAAACATTTTCTGTTGAACATGCAACAGCTTGGACACCATTTATTATGGGAAAAACAAAATAGTATGCTATTATGTCCAAACCTCTAGCCATTGAAGTAGGCTACCAATTATTCCAATTTACTTCATATCTTACCAATTTAATCCCCAGTTACCTACAATGCAGTTATTTATAATCAATGGCTGATAATTTGTTTTATTTTTATGTTTAAATTATGCAGTTATTCATAATTACATAATTATTACATAATTATTTAGGTACAATGCAGTTATTTATAATCAATGGCTGATAATTTGTTTTATTTTTATGTTTAAATTATGTTACTTAAATATGAAACTTGGGTGAATCTGTTGTTATAAATCAATTCTCATATTATATTGTTACCTATTATATGACTTATAATCCACAATTTGGTTGGACCAATGGTGATTCTCAAGTCTATGACAGGTATTTCCTTCAGCAGCAACCCAACTTAATTTCTGACTGTAACTAAAAATTTCTATGGCAGGAATTCACCCCAGTTTGCATTATGGGTTATTTATTTATTTACAGTTTATTTTATTGTATTTGTATATATTGGAAAATTTTAAATGTGTTTTTAGAAATTTTCTATAGTTATAGTGACTATGCTACCAAAGTATTCCTTTGCTAGTTTTTAACCTTAATTATTTTCAGCACGTTATTTTTTATTTTATTTTGTTTGATTTGCTACATCATATGAATTAGCTAGTAGCTAGTAGTACTGTAGTAGTCTAAGTAATAGTTTTAAAAATAAATCATTCTATTGGTTTTAATAAATTCATGCCAACGCATGGTCAAGTCTGCTGTAAAATATAAATAACATTGTTTCATTAAAAAAAATAACATTGTTTCATTGAATCAATATTTACAATTTTTGTGACACAAAGTCAGTTCCTCATGTTGGGCTGTCTAGCTTTGCAATAAGCGGGGGCAAGTTAATATAGGGTAAACCCAAGATAGCACAAGGGAACCCATTTTAGCATGGAGGAGCCTAGGCAAATTTAATATTGTAGGCGTACACTAGTATGGGGAGCCCAGTGAATAAAGTGAAGCCCAAGATTAATAAAGTGGAGTCAGGTACGGTATAGCTCAAGGTAAGGGTGATTTAAATGGTAAGGGTGATCTCCTGTTACGGTTTAAGGCCAGAATGTCGGTGAAGACCAGGATAACATGATTAGGTTTCGTCAGGCGTACACAGTAGCCCAAGGTAATGGTGAGCCTGGAATGGGCGATCCCATTTTATGGTGTAAGCCTGGAGCATTGGTAATACGAGTAAGGTGCAGTCTGGTACAAGGTATGGAAAGCCTGATAGCCCGGGCGATATCATGATTCGAGGTTACAACTTAATTAGATTATACTGTGGCGGTGGTGAAGCCTAGCAATGAAGTAAGTGTGGTATGGGCGATCCCGTTCATAGATGTAAACCCCGAACTAAGTGGGGAACTGGCGAAACCCGAGATTCATTAGAGGAGCTTTCCAAATGTTTTCGATATAATGGTATGGTGAAATCTGGTATATGTGACTTGTGAGCCCGAGAAAAAAGGGAAGCCATTCTGACTCAACGATATCCCTGATCCAAGAAGTTTAGGCCCTATAAGGTCCAAAACAAAATGGGCGTGGTCGGTCTTACTGGATGCCGGATAGGGCCCAGGGGAGGGTTAAAACAGAAAATTAGCAACAGCAATCAATTCAGGGAGTCAAAAAGCACTAGTTTGATGCCCAACATTGATATGATGATATTTAATGAGGTTTATTTCATGAGGTTTTGGCCCTTTGCGGTCTAGGCAAAAAGGGGCTGATCAGCCCTTCAGGTTCAGGGGAAGGTCGAGACATAAAAATAACATCAGAAATCGATTCAGGAGTTCAAAAAACCACTAGTTCGATGACACACATTGGTATAATAATAATTAGAATGATTCATGAAGTTTGGCCTCATGGGATCCCAACAAAAAAGGGTGTGGTCGGCCCTACAGGTTCAGGGGAAGGTCGAGACATAAAAATAACATCTGCAATCGATTCAGGAGTTCGAAAAACCACTAGTTCGATGACACACATTGATATAATAATGATTGGAATGATTCATGAAGTTTTGGCCTCATGGGATCCAAACAAAAAAGGGCGTGGTCGGCCCTAAAGGGGCAGGTGAAGGTCGAAATTGAAAAATAACATCAGCAATCGATTCAGGGGTCCAAATTAGTACTAGTTTGATGTATAATATGTCCTCCAGAGGAAATTAATGCTGTTGGATCATTTTGAACTGATACGTCACCAAAAAAGGGCGTGGTCGGGCCTATAGGGTCAGGGGATGGTTGAAATGAAAACTGATGCCAGGAATCGATTCAGCGGGTCAAAAACATACTATTTAGATGCCAAGCATGTGAAAATTGGCCGAAAATTAAAATTTCGAATTTTTCCCACGGTAAAAATGGGCGTGGTCATTTGGGCATGTTCCCACACTTTTCAACATTGGATCACGGTATATTTCGAAAGAGTTACCTATGGAGAGCCTATAAACCGAGTCTCAAACTTGCACCTATAAATGCAGAAAGTCGGCAATTTTCGTGCATAACTGACCAGACTATAGGGATGCGCACGGCGCATACACGCACCTTGTTAATGCCAGACAGGCTTAAAAAGCGGCGATGATTCTCACGAAGGTTTGTCAACAGCTGACATGACAAGTAAAACTCAATGAATCTGGTTCTAGTTGGCAAACATATCCAGTAAACCGGTTTTTCGTTGTCGTACGATGTATGACCCGCTGACGCCAGCCACGAAGCGCGGCGCTGATTCTCAAGAGGCAGGGTCTGTCAACGCCAGACAAGTTTTTCGGTTTGGTTTCCTAAGCCCGCATAGGTGTGTGTACGCGCGCGGCGCAACGCAATTCGCAAACAGGGATATACGTGTTTAGCACCGGTTTGGTAAACTGGTTGTTTCCCATTTTCAAGGTGTAAACTGTAAAGACACAGTATTTCGAACTAACATTCAGTAGAATTCCTTGAACTAGTATGATGACTTAGATACTCTGATAGTGGAGCTTAAACTTGATTTCTATGAAAATTGTTTTAGGGTATTGTGGAGTCTCTACAGGTCACGTTTGAATGGCTAGAAATTTTCACTTACTGATATTCGACAAATTCCAAGCCTGTAACAAATGCATCGATATATTTGTTATTATATTAGATAGCTAAAGGACACAGTAACCTGGATCCATCAGCTGATAATCTATTAATCTAAGGTGCCTGTAACGTTTGTCGGTCGATCAAATGGAATTGGTCGATCAATCAACTCCATTTGAATGATTGATGTGTTTTCCTGGCCCCTAATGACTTGAATCATGTTTAAATGAGCAATATTTAGTTGTTTTCATACTTGCTCAAATAAATAAATAAATATATCTACATGGTACACAGCATGCACCTGCCTCTTTTTGTAGGCGAAAGAACATAATTCAAAAACTTCCAATGAATATTAAGGTACTCAACGATTTAAAAGTCACCCTGAGTTAATTTAATTTAGTTAAGTTAAAGGAGGTGATAACAAATTTCAAAGATTTCATATTTAAAACACATCAGTCGATCAAATGGAGTTGATCTATCGACCAATTCTACTCGATCAACCGACAAACGTTACGGGCGCCTTAATGTGTAACTTGATTTATTGATGCTTGGAGTTATTTTCAGTTTGATTCAGGCAGATGGTCTCTGCTCTTGACAATGCTATGATACGCTGGTACCATTTCAACAGAAACATTTATTTCAAAACACATGCCCATGGTTCATTAGATAAATAATTCTACGGCCTTTTCATCTAATTAATTTGAATAATTACTGCTCAAGGCAAAAAATACAAAAAATCGACTCAGATAATTTGTCAGAATTCCATCTGCGCGTGTGTTACCGCGTTATACGTGCGCGCGGCCAAATCAGGTGCAAACGACGTGGCCAATGGCCATTATGCTGGAATTAGATTTATGGAAGTGAGGAGGATCAAAGATTTTTTTATGTAAATAAAGTGATCTTTTCTCGTTACTGCAGTGGACGAAAAGGCTCAAAAATTTTCATAAAATTTTGATCCTCCTCGGCCACGGGGTTGGACGAAAAGAAGCTCGTGATTTTTACATAAAAATTTTGCGTAAAATTTTATGTAAAAAGTGAGCCTGCTCGGCCACCGTACTGTTGTCATAGCTTTCAGATAGCTTTCAGATATATTATATTATTATATTATCTGCTTGACTGAGCTGTAAAATTCTAACAAAAAGATATGAATTTTCTTTTGATTTATTTGCATATTTTTCAAAATTTCCAATATATTTTGAATATTTTGAATATTTTGAATATTTTGAATATTTTGCCATAAAGCAAATTAATTTGCTTTATGGCAAAATATTCAAAATATCTAATGGACACCTGGGTTAAAAGGTGTGTTTTAGTGGAAGCTATTGTTTTGATAAAATGAAATGAATTGTGATGGTTTAATACCATAAATTTTTCTATTTTTAACTCTTATCTTCACATGACGTTGTGGAACTTCCATACATTTTGAAATAAGCAATGAAATACTGGTCATAATTACACATTATTGAAAAAAATCATTAAAACACTGCTTACAAAATTGGCTGGGTCATCCAACAAATTGTTGCATTCAACCAAATCGTCACACTCTTCCAATTTGTAGAAGCAATTGATGTTTTGTGGCCTGACTTAGCAAACATGAAACTCCATACTACAATAATTAATTGAGGTATTGTTGTTAACTGAACAAAGATGACCTTAAATTCTTTCTACAAGTAGTGATACCTGACACTGGCAAAGAATGAATGAAACTTTATGCATTTGCTAATCGGATTTCCAACATTCCTAATCCCTCTCAACTCCAAACTCCATTTAGGAACATGGTAATTCATTGTGGAATCAATGATCTCAGAGCTCAAAACCATCTCCCAATTCCAGTAATTGCTAAAACCTTGAATGACAAATGTAGTGCCCTTGTCAGTGCTTTTCCAAAGATGAAAGTCCACTTGAGTCACATTTTGCCAACTAAGAATGCAGGTCTGAATGCAATGGCAAATGAACTAAACAAGTTTATAAATGGTATTGCTGCATTATACCCAAATGTGACTGTCATTCCCCACACTAACATGACAGACCACAATGGAAAACTTCATGTTAATTTAGGCAGGCATAATGCTGATGGAACAACTATTCATCAAGATCATGTACACTTAGGATCAAAAGGTATTGCTTTGTTATGTATGAACATTAAGAAATGTATCATCAAAAGTAAAACTCCAAGACCTGTTGAAGGCCACAGCTCTTCCACTGTCAACACAACATCCCCATTCCCATATTGGTTTCCCAATGAGAACTATCAGTCTAACCTAAGGGCACCAATCCCTCAAGAGAATCCATGGACTGGAGATCATAGCTGGAATTTTCAATCAAGATCCCACCAATCCTTTTTAACCAGAAACTGTGATAATGGATATCAATCATAGTAGAGAAAAGTGTAAAACTTGTTTTAAACAAATATTGACCCACCATCAAGTGTTAATCTGTCATTCATGTTCTGAAATTGCACATAAAAAATGTGGTAAACACAACTTTATATACCATCAAATAAATAATCAGTGGTCATGCAATAAATGTATACAAAATAGTGTTAACAAATACAAACCTTTTGAATTTATTTGCTATAACAAACATATTAATGAGGATCCTGAAGCCCATGAAGGAATCGAAAAGATCAAATCATGTCTTGTAAATTGCGAAGTTATATCAAAAAATAAACTTAATGAAAACTATTTTGGATTCCAAAATATGCCATTGTCAATTTTTAGCAATAACATTGATGGTATGTCACAAAATTTTGATGCTTTACTTTCTCAATTGTCAACAATTAGCAACAAGTTTGATCTTATTGCATTAGCTGAAACTAACATAAATGAGGAACATAAAAGCCTCTACCAAATACCTGGATACATATCCCATTTTAGTTCAAAATTTTTAGATAAACACAAAGGGAGTGGTCTAGGAGTATACTATAATGAAAATTTTACTGTTGAACCTATGAATGATCTTGAAATATGTACATCAGATATTGAGTCTTTATTTATAAAAGTCTGTAACAGTGAGCAACCTCTAATATTTGGTGTGATATATAGACCACCTAGTGGAAACATTGCAAATTACTATATTAACCTTGAAAGAATACTGAATCATGTATCATCTTTTCAAAACACTATTATTTGTGGTGATTTCAATATCAATTTGCTGAAAAATGATTCAAAGAGGACTAAATTTGAGAATATACTTTTCGGTAACTGCTTCACTCCAACTATTTCTTTACCAACTCATGAAAAACCAGGTTGTGAACCATCCTGTATTGATAATATCTTAGTTTCGAATATTGACAATGTCATTAGAACTGGTGTTGTGCATGAAATAAAAGTATCACATCATCATCCTAATGTATGTTTTTATCACTTTGAAATTGATACTGAAGACATCTCTAAATCTACTCCTCAGTATGACTATTGTGAAAGCAATCTAATTGAATTCAATGATACACTTACTACTAAATTAACATTAGACAAATTTACTGCTGATGAAGAAGGCTTCAATCAATTTACAAAGTTCATATATGACTCAATGGACGAATGTTTTAAGGTCGACCCATTAGTAGTCCTAAGCACAAAGCGTAATCGACTGAACAATCCTTGGATAACAAATGGTCTGATTAAATCAATAAATCGCAAGAACTTCCTATATGAGAAATGGAAACGAAGTAAGAATAAGAAAAACAAGTATGGTAATCAAGAAATGTATGAAAGGTACAAGAAGTACAGAAAACACCTGACTAGTCTCATAAAAGAAGCAAAAATAAATTCTATTCTGATAAGTTTGACCTCTGTAAAGGAAACAGTAAAAAACTTGGGATTTGATAAATGAGTTAAGAGGTAAATGTAGAAATAAGTCTAAATCTTTTTTCATTATAAATGGTGACCTTATCAAAGAAAGACGTGTTATAGCTAACGAATTTAATAAATATTTCACATCAGTTGCCTCAATTCTTAATGAAAAAGCCTCAGTTAGAATGCATAATGATATTCCTATAGACCCTCTACCTGATTTTGCAAAATTCATGGGCAAAAGAATTAGTGACTCTATGTTCCTTGAACCTTGTTCTGAAGAAGAATTGATCAAAATTATAAGCAACCTTGAAAGTAACAAAGCCAGTGATATTCCTCCAAGAGTTCTTAAGAACTGTTCTAGAATCTTAGCACCATACCTGAGTAAATATTTTAACTGCTTTATTGATTCAGGAATCTTTCCTGACTGTCTTAAAATTGGGCAGGTAACTCCAATCTTTAAGAAAGGTAATCCACAATTACTTCAAAACTATAGACCAGTTTCAACCTTGCCATGTTTTGGAAAATTGTTTGAAAAGGTTATATACACACGTTTATACAACTTTTGTGTTTCAAAGAATATATTGTATGAAAATCAATATGGTTTCAGAAGCTACCACTCAACATCTAATGCAATAAACTATTCTGTTGATAAAATTATATGTAATGTAGAAAATAAAAATCATGTCTTAGGAATATTTATTGACCTAAGTAAAGCATTTGATACAATTAGTCATGATAAGCTAATGTACAAACTTGAGCATTATGGTATCCGAGGTAAACCAAATGATCTATTAAAGAGTTATATATCGAATAGGCAACAGTTAACTCAATTCAATGGGCATAAGTCAAGTCTGGGCACTGTTCGATTTGGGGTACCACAGGGCTCTGTCTTGGGTCCACTCCTTTTCCTCATATATATCAATGACATAACAAACAGTTCGAAACTTGGCCATTTTGTAATGTTTGCTGATGACACAAATATATTTGTTTCTGGTAGCACTGAAAATGAAGCATATAATAAAGCAAACAGCTTGCTAAGATCACTTAATTGCTACATGCTTAGCAATCAACTGCACATAAACAATGACAAATGTGTTTACATGCATTTTAGGCCCCAGCTAAATAATTCAGAAAGATTGAACTGTGCACGTGCTCGGATTGTAGGTAGTGAACGTCAAATCTTCCTGAATGAGCATATTAAAATTAGAAAAGTTAATGCAGCAAGATTCCTTGGGATTATAATTGATGACAATCTACGATGGGATATGCATCTGGAGCATCTTGAACAAAAACTTAACAGTGCCATAATAACAATCAAGAGAATTAAGAAGTTTATACCCAAGGAACATTACATAAAACTTTACCACAGCTTATTTGCATCTCACCTTTCTTATGGTATTTCATGTTGGGGATCCTCTTGCAAAGCAAAGCTTGAAAAAATATTCTGTATCCAAAAACGGTGCATTCGTCTTCTTTTTGGCAAAGAGCTTAATTTTGACCATGCAGAATTTTACAAGACATGTGCCCGAGTCAGATCCATTGATGAGCATGTGGCTCCCAAAAATTTTGAACTTGAACATACCAAACCACTGTTTAATGAGCACAAACTTTTGACTGTCCATAATTTGCATAAGATGTTTTTATTGAATGAGCTTTACAAAATTCAAAAATTTCGATATCCTATCCCATTGTCTAACTTTCTTCATAAAACACCTGACTCAGCTAGAATGGGTAGGAAGAACAGCTATATCCTACCCCATTATCATCTCAATATTTCAAGAAGCCAATTTCTCTATTCTAGCATTTCTGTCTGGAACCAAATTAATTATTGCTATTTCTCTAACCTGTACATAAATAATTGTGTGACCACTGATAATACATTTCTAAGTGACTTCTCTCTGTCCCATTCAGGAGCAAAGAGGAAATTCAAACATTTTCTGTTGAACATGCAACAGCTTGGACACCATTTATTATGGGAAAAACAAAATAGTATGCTATTATGTCCAAACCTCTAGCCATTGAAGTAGGCTACCAATTATTCCAATTTACTTCATATCTTACCAATTTAATCCCCAGCTACCTACAATGCAGTTATTTATAATCAACGGCTGATAATTTGTTTTATTTTTATGTTTAAATTATGCAGTTATTTATAATTACATAATTATTACATAATTATTTAGGTACAATGCAGTTATTTATAATCAATGGCTGATAATTTGTTTTATTTTTATGTTTAAATTATGTTACTTAAATATGAAACTTGGGTGAATCTGTTGTTATAAATCAATTCTCATATTGTTACATTTTTTATTATATGACTTATAATCCACAATTTGGTTGGACCAAAGGTGATTCTCAAGTCTATGACAGGTATTTCCTTCAGCAGCAACCCAACTTAATTTCTGACTGTAACTGAAAATTTCTATGGCAGGAGTTCTATCCTGTTGATTCACCCCAGTTTGCATTATGGGTTATTTATTTATTTACAGTTTATTTTATTGTATTTGTATATATTGGAAAATTTTAAATGTGTTTTTAGAAAATTTCCATAGTTATAGTAACTATGCTACCAAAGTATTCCTTTGCTAGTTTTTAACCTTAATTATTTTCAGCACGTTATTTTTTATTTTATTTTGTTTGATTTGCTACATCATAAGATCATATGAATTAGCTAGTAGCTAGTAGTACTGTAGTAGTCTAAGTAATAGTTTTAAAAATGAATCATTCTATTGGTTTTAATAAATTCATGCCAACGCATGGTCAAGTCTGCTGTAAAATATAAATAACATTGTTTCATCTGGCTGGCTTTCTTCTTCTGGCTTGCTTTTGCATGTAAATCATAACATTTTTTGGCTGAAAGTTATTTTTATTGTTAACAATTAAATCTTGTTTGGTCTTAGAACATGATAATGTCAGTTCATACTTCTCTATTGTGTGTGATTTGATTGGAAAATGAGAATCAAAATTGGAGATTTATGTGGTAATTAATTGCCTGGTGTGTATAACATATTTTGACTTGACCAATTTAGAATAGTTTTCATATTGAGAGAGTCTTAAAGACTTTAATGATGATCTGTTATCTGATTTCACTCAATGAGTACATATTTTCAGTGCAACAACTAGCACACCTACAGCTGGTACCCTTTTTGGTGTAAACCCATCAGCAAACACTTCCACTTCTAGTACTTCAGCAGGTATTTACGTCTCTATCTGATTGGCAATGTATGAATTAAGGGGGGGGGGCGTTCACCCCTCATATTTTTCGGCGTGTACCAACATTTTGATGGTGGTCATGAGTCCGTGGGTCCGGCATTGCCCATGTGAGGCCTCGGAGCGAAAATGGCGTCTAAGAATCGAAATTTTACCTGATGGAGATGAAGCTTGGCTTATGGTTTCATTCGATTTGTCTCGACAAGCTGATAATTTTAGTGTATTTGGTTGTCAAAATCAGATGAAAAATGGCCAAGTTATGCCCATGCGAAGCACACATGCCAAAGTGGCAGTTGGCCTATTTTGGGTCTTAAGATGGCCATTATGGCCACATTTTTGGAGATATGAACTTCAAACTTGTTTTGCCCATCATTTAGGTCACAATTGATGGGCAAACCAATTTTTAAGTGAATTGGACCTTATTTGGCCATTTCAGCCCATAAAAACCTTCAAAAATTCACTAATTTGCTTATATCTCAGTTTGCGCTTTTGCCCAAATGGACTTTATAATTTTCATTATAACTTTTCCATTTTTCAATGTTTCTGCATGAAATTTTCAGAACCGCTTTGAAACTAAACTTCGCACTTATGTTACTAAGCAAAATTTTGTTTTTTCACTCCGAAAATTTTTTTTGGGGGCCGAACTCAAAATTTCGCTTAGTAACTTAAGTGCGGGATTTGGTTTTAAAGCGATTCTGAATCAAATGCAATCATAAGCTGAGCTTTGTCTCCATCAGGTGAAGTTTCGATTTTTGGACACCTTTTTTGCTCTAAGGCCTCACATGGGCAATGTTGGACCTATGGTCTCATGACCACTGTCAAAATGTTGGTACAAGCCGCCGGCCATCCTGGCCAACTGATATCTCAAATTCGTGTTTTCCAAAATATGAGGGGTGATTAGCAATGGGTTTGCGCTATCCAAAATTTTCATATCACTAGGAGATAACTTGATGATTTCTTCTTACCTTCCACCAAACCCACCCTATTTTTTTGTTTTGCAGAAAGGCATTGAAAACATTGAATCTCAATCAATAGCCTCCCACTTGTTATTGTTTAAGATCATTATTGGGGGGTACACCATAGTGTACATTTAATTGCATCTCAACTAACAGTTTGTACATGCTAACATTGCAGTTTTGATTTATTTCAAGTGATTGCACAATATTTAGTTGTAGCAGTGTTTGTACATGAAGACATTGTATAATAGAAATGCTCCTCAATTGCAAGAAAGATACATACTGAAACTACATGGTAATTGTTACTACTTTACTATGACAGTGATTCACAGACATTGGTCACAAAATTATTAAAGATGCAATAAAAACTTTTCACCTATAGGATTGTTTGGTAACCTCACTGCTTCTAAACCTGATGCAGCCTCAACGTCTACTACTACAACCAATAGCACTCCATCTTTGTTTGGGAATACATCCCTGGCTACACCAGCGCCTGCATCATCTTCTGGCACCACCTTGAATCTTGGCACCACAAGCCTTTTTGGCACAACCACAAGTAGTGCAAGTGCAACCACTGGAACAAGCCTTTTTGGAAACCAAACATCTACTGCAGCTGCCAATTCTAATACTACTGCAGCAAAAGAGGAAAGTGTCACACTAGGGGGTATTAGATCAGATACTGTTAAAAACACAGGACCTAAGGCCTGGAGAAATGAGCCTGTTCCAGAACCAGTTTGTAAATTAGTTGACGACATGAAAAAGTTTTTGAAGGAGCAGAAGGACTTGAAAGATGAAATCAGTAGATTTTCTCCAGCTTCACTTGATAAAGTAAAAGAAGAGGTCAGTCCCCTGACCCCACAGTTATAAAAAGTTTTGTTCCAATCCTTTACTTTAAAATTCGGGGGGAATTCATTTATTATAATCAAAAGTTTCATCTATAGAGGTGTGTAAACCCTCCCAACCCTGTGATATTCTCAGGTCGAATTTTTGATAAAGAATGTTCGGTACCTGTCACACTCTATTACAACTGACTCAGCTGCAGTTACCTGTCTGAAAAACTCAGTTATCTCAGAACTGAAAAACTGTGAGGTGGGTATGTGTGATTTACGGGTAAAGGTAAGTAGGTAGACATGAGAAAACTTTTTTTTTTTTTTTTCTAAAGACAAAATTAATATTTGCAACATTTATAAATCAAATTATATTATACAACTTCCACCCTTGCCAAACAAACATAAGTAGCATATGTGATATTAGTATTTAGGTATTGAAGGTGCCAAGATTAAGGTGTACCATATTTAAAGTGTTAATAAAAGATAATAAAAGATATAAAGAATGCCTGATTAAATTTGAAGCTGAGTAACTTTGAAAATTAAGTAAAAGGGCTGTTGTTCTATAGTTAGCTCTTAGCTCTTCACTCAGTTATATTCTAGTTCTTATACTAAGCATCTATTCAATTAGAAAAGTAGCGGACAAATGCAATCAAATTGGAAATCTTTGGCATAAGTTCAGAAAATTTTTGATGTTTGTTTGGGCAAGTAATTAAATAATATACATATATCTGTATAAAAACCACTCATTTTATTGCAAACCACACCAAGTGTCAGCCACTTGCACACATTTTAAAGCTTTATGACCCTAGGGTCCACAGTGTCAACCACTTGCACACATATTTTGTGACCCTGGGGTGGGGCCATTGGGGTTCAGTGGGGCAGGTAGGGGATAGGGAATAGGGGCTGGTATTATGGTAAGGAACTTACCAGTTTCACCACAGGAGCATCTAGACATCGCAACATGTAACAAGCATAGGCATCAATGTCTTGCACATTCTCGCTGCATCATTTCACAGATTGTCATTGAAAGATATCAGATCAAATTTCTAATATATAATACAGATAAAATAAATTTACCAGAAACCTTCATTTTCGTTTAAAAGATGCAAGGTTAATAATATAGATAAAAAAGAGCATAATAAATAAAATAATAATATAACTTTGAGTAAAGTATTAAAGTTTAAATCATGGGGAAGAATAGGTTATACAAAAGTATTTAAAAATCATAATATATTCAATATAATATTATGATCATGTATAAAGAGTTAGATAAAACATAAACTGATCAAATTTAGTAGATATGTAGCTTAGGGATCCTATAATTTGAATTGATTGTGCAGGGACGTTAAATTACGTGATGAATAGGGAAGAGCCTTTGAACTTATTGGTAAGCTATTCCATAGTTTTACACAATTTTTCTCAAAGCTACTGTTCGTGGAAGCCAATTTGTTTTGGTAATTATACATTTGGTCTAAGGAAATTCTTGTTATTCTTCTGCAATTGGTCAATGTTAAACTTGGGCATTAAGTTTTTACAGGAACTGTCAGGTAGTAACCCATGGTGTTTAAAGCACAGTTTATTCATTACTGTATAATAAATAATATTTATGTTCAATTTTATGTTCAATGGAAACTATCTTTGAATCATTGTGCCTTAATGCATCCTCAGTTCGTTTGCAATCATAAAGTATCCTTAGAATTTTGTGCTGCAGTTTTATAAGGACATCCTGCTGAGACTGAATACTGTGTCCCCAGACCTCAATTGCATATAAAAAGTATGGTTGAATGAAGGCTTTGTACATGTTGATTAGGTAGTGAGTATCCATAAAATCTCTACACTTATATAAGAGACCAACTGTTTTACATACTTTAGAATGTACTTCTTGTTTATGATTGTCCCATGTGAGCCTGTCATTAATCATTACACCTAGGAATTTTATAACATGGACTTGTTCTAGTTCTGTCCTGTCCATACATATTCTGGTATTTGTTGAATCAAACAGCATCTTGTTTTTATTTCTTCTACCATTTGGTTTGTAGATCATATACTTTGATTTAGATGGATTTACAGATAATTTGTTTACTGTGAAATAATGATAAAACCGGGTTAGAATGTCATTACAGTGTTGTTTCACTTCTGTCAAATTCTTACCAGTTATAAGTACAGTTGTGTCATCTGCATATACTATCATTTTGTTTTCTTTGGTAATCCTAGTCATATCATGTATATACATAATAAAGAGAAGTGGTCCTAGGATTGATCCTTGTGGTACTCCATGAGTCAGACTGTATTCTCTACTATCATTGCCCATAAGGAATTTTCTGCTGGACATGTAACTATCTATAAGATTTAAACTTGTGTTTGATAATCCTAATGACTTAAGCTTATGCTTGAGTATGTTTCTGTCTACAGTGTCAAATGCTTTCGACAAATCCATAAATATAGCAATGGTAACCATTTTATTCTTGAGTGCCCTCTGAATGTAATCAGTAAAATCTAATATAGCTTGACTGGTACTATGTTTCTTTCTGTAGCCATATTGGAATTGTGGAAGTAATTTGTGCTTCTCAAGGTGTTCTGTAAGTTGTCTATGGAGAATGCTTTCAAATACTTTATTCAGGGCATTGAGGATTGATATTGGTCTATAGTTTACGGGTAAGGATGGATCTAACATCGACCCTTTGAAAACTGGTATACATTTTGCTACTTTAAAACACTGTGGAAAAATGCCTTCTGATAGTGATTTGTTAAAGAGTTGTGTCAGGTGAGGTGCAATGATGTGTGCTATTGATCTCAAAGATTTTACATCTAGATTATCAATACCTGGTCCTTTTGAAGAATTGAGGTTGAGAATTTTCTCATAGCATTGAATTCAAAGTGCTGTGTAGGTATGAATTCATTAGCTTGGGAACTGGATGAGTGAAACAATGTTATTTTAATGAAACAATGTTATTTATATTTTACAGCAGACTTGACCATGCGTTGGCATGAATTTATTAAAACCAATAGAATGATTTATTTTTAAAACTATTACTAAGACTACTACAGTACTACTAGCTACTAGCTATTCATATGATGTAGCAAATCAAACAAAATAAAATATAAAATAACGAGCTGAAAATAATTAAGGTTAAAAACTAGCAAAGGAATACTTTGGTAGCATAGTTACTATAACTATGGAAATTTTCTAAAAACACATTTAAAATTTTCCAATATATACAAATACAATAAAATAAACTGTAAATAAATAAATAACCCATAATGCAAACTGGGGTGAATCAACAGGATAGAACTCCTGCCATAGAAATTTTCAGTTACAGTCAGAAATTAAGTTGGGTTGCTGCTGAAGGAAATACCTGTCATAGACTTGAGAATCACCATTGGTCCAACCAAATTGTGGATTATAAGTCATATAATAGAAAATGTAACAATATGAGAATTGATTTATAACAACAGATTCACCCAAGTTTCATATTTAAGTAACATAATTTAAACATAAAAATAAAACAAATTATCAGCCATTGATTATAAATAACTGCATTGTACCTAAATAATTATGTAATAATTATGTAATTATAAATAACTGCATAATTTAAACATAAAAATAAAACAAATTATCAGTCATTGATTATAAATAACTGCATTGTAGGTAGCTGGGGATTAAATTGGTAAGATATGAAGTAAATTGGAATAATTGGTAGCCTACTTCAATGGCTAGAGGTTTGGACATAATAGCATACTATTTTGTTTTTCCCATAATAAATGGTGTCCAAGCTGTTGCATGTTCAACAGAAAATGTTTGAATTTCCTCTTTGCTCCTGAATGGGACAGAGAGAAGTCACTTAGAAATGTATTATCAGTGGTCACACAATTATTTATGTACAGGTTAGAGAAATAGCAATAATTAATTTGGTTCCAGACAGAAATGCTAGAATAGAGAAATTGGCTTCTTGAAATATTGAGATGATAATGGGGTAGGATATAGCTGTTCTTCCTACCCATTCTAGCTGAGTCAGGTGTTTTGTGAAGAAAATTAGACAATGGGATAGGATATCGAAATTTTTGAATTTTGTAAAGCTCATTCAATAAAAACATCTTATGCAAATTATGGACAGTCAAAAGTTTGTGCTCATTAAACAGTGGTTTGGTATGTTCAAGTTCAAAATTTTTGGGAGCCACATGCTCATCAATGGATCTGACTCGGGCACATGTCTTGTAAAATTCTGCATGGTCAAAATTAAGCTCTTTGCCAAAAAGAAGACGAATGCACCGTTTTTGGATACAGAATATTTTTCGAGCTTTGCTTTGCAAGAGGATCCCCAACATGAAATACCATAAGAAAGGTGAGATGCAAATAAGCTGTGGTAAAGTTTGATGTAATGTTCCTTGGGTATAAACTTCTTAATTCTCTTGATTGTTATTATGGCACTGTTAAGTTTTTGTTCAAGATGCTCCAGATGCATATCCCATCGTAGATTGTCATCAATTATAATCCCAAGGAATCTTGCTGCATTAACTTTTCTAATTTTAATATGCTCATTCAGGAAGATTTGACGTTCACTACCTACAATCCGAGTACGTGCACAGTTCAATCTTTCTGAATTATTTAGCTGGGGCCTAAAATGCATGTAAACACATTTGTCATTGTTTATGTGCAGTTGATTGCTAAGCATGTAGCAATTAAGTGATCTTAGCAAGCTGTTTGCTTTATTATATGCTTCATTTTCAGTGCTACCAGAAACAAATATATTTGTGTCATCAGCAAACATTACAAAATGGCCAAGTTTCGAACTGTTTGTTATGTCATTGATAAGTTTTTGGACTTCTGGTGTAATCCATGGTTTACTCAGTGTTTTGGAATGAACTTTTCTAGTAATAACTGGAAAGCAATCATCATAGACTTTAGTGAGATGGAAGAAGTAGTCATCATATTGTTTCTCTAGTGAAGTTTGCTGGCTATTATTTACATGGAAAGCAAGTGACTCTCTGATATCTGAAACTTTTTTCACAAACTTTTCTCTATTTTCTTCATTTATTTTTCTTTTTGTTATGTTCTTGTAGCCTTTGATAAATATGTCGGGACTTGTAACCGTTGTTAAGCATGGAAGATGATCAGATATGTCAGTGATGATGATGTGAGATTGATGTAATGAAGTGTTTCTCAAATTGTTAGTCCATATATGATCAATGAGAGTTCTGCTACTGTCAGTTATTCGTGTAGGCTTTGTAATAAGTGGTTTATAAGCAGCTGATGTTAGTAAGTTGTAATAATGTCTTGTTTCATCGTGTTTTTCAAGATTGATGAGATTGTAGTTGCTGTCCCCAAGTATGTAGCAATTCCTGGATTTAGTTTTTTCAAGTACAGATTCAAATTTGTCAATGAAAGTTTCGTTATTATTGTTAGGTGACCTGTAGATGTTTAAAAAAGTTGTAATCTTGTTGTTGATTTTAACTTCAGTGGCAAGGCAGTGGTTAAACTCATCCACAAATGACATGCTTTTAACAAGTTTTTGGGAGTTTATGTCTTTATGAACATACGTGATGACACCACCTCCATGCATGTGTCCAGTTCGGTTTTGATAGAGAGGTGGGTGATAATCACTAAGTTCAAAGTCTTTTATGTTGTCAAGTGGTCCAAGCCATGATTCAGTTAAACAAATAACATGTATCTTACATTTTAGCTTAGAAAGAAGATAAGTGAAATTTTCAAAGTTTTTTCTTGATACTTTATGTTGAATGTAATCATGCTTAGTTCTTTAGACGAATTACTGACTATGGAGTTGGTATCAACTATATAATTACATGAATCATAGTTTTGAAAGTTCTGATCTGGATCAATGTCATTCATATATTTCTTATCTGTGCAATTGCTTTCATTGTAATTAAAAAAGTCAACATCTTTCAGTTTTTTATATATTTGTTGAAAGTTTTTCATAATTTCAACAGCACATCATCAAAAATATTTTTTGCTGATGATTTTCCATCAAATTTTTTCAGAAACAAACCAAGACAAGAATAGCACAAAAATTGTATTATTTGATGATAACAAAATTTTTCCAATTCATTCGTGTAATTTTTATTGCAAAATATTCTAATTGCAAAAATTATTTAAATTTGAGCCGCGCGCGCCGCGCACACCGATCACTGAATGCGCGAAAACTTGGTCATGGTACCCGAAATGAGCCTCGTCGGCCATGGTTTGGCCGACGTGGCTCACTTTTAAAACAATTTGGACCTAAAAATTGATTTCAAAAAATTTTCCCCAAGTGAGCCACCTCGGCCACCATACACGTGTGTGCTGTCGATATTACATACCCATGAACTATTTCCTGAAAAGCGCCAATTTAAAGTTTTGGGGCCATCCATAAAGGACGTCCGCAAATTTTCGGCCATTTTAGACCCCTCCCTCCCCCCTTGTCCGCAAACGTCCGCATTTCAGAAACCCCTCCCTCCCCCCAGGACGTCCGCATTTTTCATGAAAATCTTTTGGTTCATCATTTCTGGGCCCGAAATTTCACGATTTTCTGGTTAAATGACCGTCCAATCGGCCAAAATTTCCATAATTTGCGGACGTCCGCATTTGGCCAAACACCCCCCTCTCCCCTATGTCCGCAAACGTCTGCATTGGTCAGACTCCCCCCTCATTGCGGACGTCCTTTATGGATGGCCCCTTTTGAAATTGAACGTTTCTCGGTTTCTGTGCCGGCTGTGTGAATGTGATGATCACAAATTACATCATACATGTTAACAGTGTAACACTACAAACAGTTACAGTTACAGTATCACATTGGGCCATTGGGGGAAAAGCACCACTGCATCGAATGCAAATAATTATCAATTATAATTGGTTTTGGAATTGGACTCATAGTTCATACTATACGTATATTATCGAATTTTCATCTGATATTAACTGCCGCGTATAACTGTTTACTTTAGTCTTGTTACTGTAAGGGTTACGGTGCGCATCCTTTTCATTTGAATTTGATTTAGGATTTTGTCTCTCGAATT
The DNA here is from genome assembly GCA_011033025.1 of Beroe forskalii. Taxonomy (NCBI): domain Eukaryota; kingdom Metazoa; phylum Ctenophora; class Nuda; order Beroida; family Beroidae; genus Beroe; species Beroe forskalii. The sequence continues at coordinate 205,317 of WFMF01000185.1, forward strand.
CGATGAAAGACCCTTTTATTTGTCGAACCTTTGTGGGCTTAGGTAATTACTAATTTTCACTCTTTGCCTTACCAATACCTTGCTTTTCGGTGTTTCCTTCCCCTAACCAGGGGTGTCGCAAGGCGCGGCGCGCGCGTAAAACTAGGGATCTGGTTTAGAGCAATCCTAAGCCCGCATAGGTGTGTGTTTGCTCTAACCAGATCCCTAGTTTTACGCGCGCGCCGCGCCTTGCTCCAAACCAGGGCTCTATTTCTGGCGAACAGTTAGGACATTTGGCACCAGTCTAGACTGGTGCCAAATGTCCGAAACGCCGCGCACTGCGAGTCCGATTCAGTAAAAAAACCCTGCGAAACCGCCAATTCTTCGGCACTGGATAAGCTTGAGTGTAAACTAATGTTATGTATTGTGCAGTGTATTGTGCTGTGTATTGTGCAGTGTATTGCTCCCAGTCCCTCTGTCTGCTGTCGAGCCATGTTTAAGAGCTAAACATTAAATTGCTTTGTGAAAAACATGTTTCCATCACATCGATATCAGTTTGCTCTTTCCTTACTTCCTTACCTGTCATCAATCGAGATATCATTTTATCATGTCATTTATCTATTTATGGGTGGTCGAGTAGCTGGGATTAATTCAACTCTTACTTTCATTCGACAGTTCTATCCTGCAATTATTAATTGTGATATATCTTGTATGTATGTTGATGCCTAACCCAAATTATAATGCTTCCTTGTCGAGCTATATTTACATGAGTGTTTTAATATTCAACTTAAAGCATTAAATTGCTTTGTGATATTCCTATTGTGACTTTGTGATAAATAGTTCATGTTTTCATGCTATCAATATCAGCTTGCTCTTTCCTTATTAATACCTGTCATCAATCGAGATATCATTGTTTTATGCTTTTATGATCAGCTAACTGGCATGAAGTCAACCCTTACTTTCATTGCCATCTGGCAGTTTTATTGCTGTGATATGTGTAACATTTCTTGATGCCTTCTATGTAGGTACTACCCAAATTATTACACTTCCTCTGTCGAGCCATGTTCAAACTTTTAAACATTAAATTGCATTAATGTGTTTCATGCTATCAATATCAGTTTACTCTTTTCTTACCTACCATCATTTGAGATTTAATTTTATCTGCCATGTGTGAGTTATGAGTAGCTTTGATCTTTTGATTAATTCAACCCTCATGACTTTCATTCAACTGTTTTAGCCCGAAATGCAGTAGGGCCATGGCCCTACTGGCCCACCCACTTCCTACATCGCTGTTTCTTGCTGCTTGCTAATATAGTAATATGCATATTAGTTTGCCCTCTCCCACCATCAATTGAGATATCATTTTATCATGCCTTAATGTGATTGTGAGTAGCTGGGATTAACTCAACTGGGGATCCTCCACGAACGGAGATAAGTGTACTTAAGAAATACTTATGATCGATTTTAAGAGTGCTCATAAATATTCTGTTCACGAAACTTGAGTTAAAAGATATTTCGCACTTATATTTTTCTTCTTAGGAACATCCTAAATATTTAAGAAGGCCTTTCATAAACCCTTCTTAAGTCTGCGTTACCCTCCATATTTGATGCGTGAGTCAAACGTGAGCTTAATTGGGGTCTTCCTAACTCACTAAGTGCACTTAACTTTCTTCTTAACTTCACTATATTTAGGTGCATCACTAAGAGCGGTTTTATCCTTCTTAACGTCTTCTTAGCGTGATCCTAACTCAGGAAAGGGATTCAATTTCAATCAAATAATTATTATATCGCCCCACATTATTGAGTTAGAACAGTTTATTGGAAATGTTTTCATAGCAGCGATAGGAAATACTATTTTAATTAGCTTATGCTTGGCGTGACACAAAATCAATTATCCTTTCTTGGCCTCCTGATTGGCTTGTGCACCATGCATGTGATCTGCGTTAAGCTCATTCACGTGACATCCTACAACACTTAAGAAGGGTTTCGTGGACAAGATAATCCATCTTAAGGACAATATTGGTTAAGAAGAAAAAGTTTCATGAACAGTCATAACTCGCGTTTCTAAATATGAAAAGTGTTCTTAACTTTAGTCACTTTAACCTATATTCTCCAGACCTCGAAAACGTCAATCTTTTGAGCTGATTTTTTGTCTGAAGACTAGTATAACCCTAACTAAGGTTTTGAGGAAAGTTTTTGAGCCCCAACCATCTCTCTTCTGCACGTACACATGACCGCAGCTATATAGGACGTTATTTGAAAATCTTTCACCATAACTGTACCTGCTGGACATTATTTCCAAAAATGATGTACTATATATAGTACGGGTCTCCATATTAGGGAGTCAATAAGTGGACAATCCGGGGAAATTTAAAATGTTTTCAAAAAATATTGAAGGAAAAAGTTGTTCCTTATGCAGGCGCTTAATTTCCCTCTCCTGCGCTTGATGTTGACCTAATATCTCAATGCTTATGTTAATGTACGGCAAATCGTCAAAAGTTGTCTGACGTATATGGCGCACGGTTGCCAGACGTTGTCAACGTCAGTGTCTGACTTATATTTCAAAGAGGCCGAGAGCCAGGAAACCCTACAATGAATAAAAGAATCAGCAAACGGTAAGGCATTCGTTACAACAACTGAAAGTATTGGTGTTATAAAATGATACGTAATATAAGGAAAAGGATTGGAACTGAATTATAGTTGCACGTTCTATTGCTAAATCATTTTGAGTAATTTTGTGTAGAAAGCAATTAAATGTGCGCATTCACTAAAACATAAATGACGCAAACTCTTATCGTAGCTTTTTGATTCTTATTTCCTGAATGAGTTTTTAGTTTTGTTGTTAAAGCGGCTAAAGTGACTACAGTAATGTTCTGATAGCCGCCCTTTGGGCGAATGATAATTTTATCTACTAACCACAGTACAGAATTGCTGTACCCTGATCAGTCCATGTCTTAAAGTTAGTAGGTAAAAATAATAAAATGAATTGAAAATCATGCTCATAACATGCTCATAGATTTATGCAAGCTTCAAACTGGAATGAATAAGAAAGGTTCAATGAGGTTAATAATAATTTAAGGCCTAAAACCAACAAGTGCTCCAAGGGGCTAACAAGGGTCATCAGTTGGGCAAGGGTGATTATGAGGCACAAAATGTACCGCACACGGTTTTTCGGCTCCCCTAGCCCATGGAAACCTACACCCCCGGGAGCCATGGACACAGACAGTGAGCACACTGCACTGCATCCATCCCGAACTGAAACCAAACTCAAAATAAGATGACTCAAAATAAAATCACTCAAAATAAGATCACTCAAAATTAGATCAGAGACTAATTTTCTGATAGGCGCCCTTCGGGCGCCATGGTGACTCCTTAGGACTAATACTTTCAAGAATTCGGGCCGTGTCCCCTGGCCTTCGGCCAGGGGACACGGCCCATTCGGGAGTCACCCTCGGCCCTATCGGGCCGAGGGTGACTCCCTTAACAGGCTAACCTGCTCGATTCCGGCGGCTGGAATGACTTGGGCCTAATTTATCAGCCTCGTATATATGATACATTTCTGATAAAGGAAGAAATTGGACATTATTTGGCACGGACGCCGGCCGTGGCACGCGCACGTGCAACGTGAATACTGGCCTCTGATTGGTTGTTAGCATGGTTACCACAGTTGAGGTAGTATGTTCAAATTTCCTGGGCACTTTCTGAACTTGTCCATTACTAACCCTCTCATTTGCCTTTTTGTATTCACAAAAAGGCCAATGGGGAGGGAAAAAATAACTTTAATATCAAAGTTTTGATGCTAAAAGAAAAGATAAACGTATCCAGTCTGAGATAGAGTCCCAAAATGATAAAGGGCAAGGGTGACACAAAAATGAAGGTTCCGTAATTACTATTTACTATGTATCTTTTCAGTGGAACAAAATACGAAAGGGTTTAATTCTACACTCACTTTTGGTTGTATAATCAAATGATATCAAATTCTCTTGCATCAAGAGGAATGTGAAAAGAGAATTTGATATCATTTGACTTAGGACCATAGAGATAAAAGTATTGAGTTACAAATCGAGAACATTCGATTTTCACTCATGTACAACACTCATGATATAAAGATATAAGTCATGTGAGAAGAGACATTGTAGAATTGAAGGACAGAGTAATTATTAACACTAGGACGGTAACTTATGGAAGGCGCATAACCTTCCATAGTTAATGCAGTAGTTATTGGTCACAGGTCTATTTGACAGTGATTTGACCGTGCGAGTTTGCTGTTAAAATTACTTTTGAATGATGAATGAGCGGGAGGGGAAAAATTCGATACTTAAATTTTTGCGAAAAAAGGATTTCCCCACCCCCGCAGTAACCTTTTTGCGTACAAAATTCTCAAAACCTGGGGGGATCGTAGCCCAAAAAAAAGCACAAATAAAGCCCAAGATCCCAAAATTAGGGATTGATGACCTGTGGCAGCTTGAGCTACGAAGAACGAGCCCGACGGCCTAGCTCGTTATTGATATGTATCTTCATAAATCATAGGTCAGAAGCATCAGATTGTGAAATAAGTTGAAAGGGTGAAATGGCTCACGAAAGAGGGCATAGATCAGAACAGCAACGCCACGAAGACGCCACGGTAGCGCCACGGTAACACCACGGTGACGCCACGGTGACGCCACGAGGACGCCACTGCGGCGCCACGGTGAAGCCACGAAGACGCCACGATGAAGCCACGAAGACGCCATGGCAGTGCCACGGTGACGCCACGGTAGTGCCACTGTGAAGCCACGAGGACGCCACGAGGAAGCCACCTAGGCGCCGGGGCAGTGCCATGGTGAAGCCACCGTGATGCCACGAGAAGGCCACTGTGACGCTGGCCTGTGAACGCCACGAGAAAGCCACGGTAGAGCCACCGTTGTGCCAGGAATAATTTCGATAAGATAATTTAGACAATCATATACACGCATATACACGCACTCATAATAATTTATTCATTAATAAAGAATCATTGACAGTTTATAATGTATAATATCATTAAATGCAAACATATCTGAATAGCTGATATATAGGTGGAAAAACACTGATGACTAAAGCTTTGCTTGTTCAAAGGCAGCATTCTTGTACTCGTCCTCTGAAACCCCATCCACAGCAAGCAAGGCATCTTCCAATGGGGTACCAAGGTCAACGAGTTCATCAATCTTGGAGATGAGGAACATAAGTTCTTGACGGCTTCTTCTGTTCTCAGCAACCCTCCTCCGGTGAGCAGAACAAGGAACCGTTGTAGTCACGATGACCTCTGTTCCACTCCTGGTTTCGTAGCAGTAGGAATGTTGACACTGCTTGCAGGTGAGGGAAAGTGGCCGGTTCGTGGGCTTCTCCGCGGTGCAGAAGGTGTCCTCGTGTCCAACATCACCACAGGAAGAGCAGCAGAGTAGTTGGACTCCGACCTCTGATCTGATTGGCTCAACCGTGGTGCAAACAGCTCGGGAGTTGTTGTCCGACTGGCCTGAATCTGGGACTGCATCTCCTGTCAGGGGACCTCCTCCGATCTGTCTGTTGATGGTTGCCTTGCCTCTCCCCCGTCGTCCACGTCTTGTAGTTGCTCTCCTGGTACTGTTGGACGGCACTGCGTCATCCTGGGCCGAACTGGTTCCTGCGACCTCTCGTAGGGGATCGAACTCTGCATGGAGTCTCATTCGGGTTCTGGCGGTTCTGGAACGGGTGATAGAAGTGGAAGTCTTGGGCATGGTAGAGTTGAATTGATAGGAGATTGATTGTAACAATACAGATTGAATGATATTGCCTTTGGTCGGGCGCGCTTGATATTTGTCCTAATTGGCTCGAATTGCACTATGCATTTACCGATTGATAGGATCATATAACTGCTGACACCCTGATAACGAGAGCTGAATGCGAGATGCATTATACCTTGTCTACCGTCATGTGACACTCGTCTCATGACTGATGAGTCATGAGGCATACGCGCGTGTCACATGACGTCATGACGACACGCAAAGCTGCAAAGGTATGCATCTAGCATTCGGCTCTTGGCACCCTGGCGACATGTGACCCGGTGCAAGGTGCATGTTGTCCCTGCGCTTGCAAATGTTGCTATGTAGGCATATATAAACTGTGATAATTCGAGCCTATTGTTTGAGTGCGACGCTCATCTTGTGAGTCATGAGTGCCCTCATTAGAGTACCTAATTAGGCTATTATATCTGCATTAGTCGACCGCATTACTCCAAGAGTCTCATGATTGCATGCGATGTAATGTTTCCCGAAAGATCCTCAGTGGCCGGGTAATTGCATTATGCAATTACCGGCCACTGAGGATCTTTCGTGAGCCATTTCTCTGTAGATTAAAACCACCATATATGCAATTTGCATATATGGTGGTTTTAATCTACAGAGAAATAGGTAGTTCTTGTAAAGAAAATTGTCCACACTGGGGCTGTAGTCTACGGCAAACCAAACGACCATTCAACGTTTGAGAAGTTTTACTGTAAAAGAATAAAGGAGCGAAGGTGCTTTGAACTTTTGGAAACCATGCGTGGTAACACTTTTTTGACCCAAAATGTTCTTAAAACAACACTATCACTAATGATGATTGCATCACTTTACTTGAGCCCGAGTGTGCAAATTCTGATTCATTAAAACATTCAAAATATAATTCACAACGAAACATCTGACATTTGTTTGAAATGATGGAAATTTTGCCGGGGTAACATCGCCCACAAATAGTAAGTCCCACACGAACAATATGCCCCTGACACTGTCAGTAACAGTAACAATTCTTGCGCCTATTTTTCGCGCGCGACGCATAACATGCCCGGGCAAGTTCAGCGGCAGTTAGGGAAATATCGCGAATGTGTCATTAGTACAGTCAAATCTGGCAAAAAATAGCCAAAAAAGTGGACAAATTCGACTCCAAGCGATTTTGCGTGGTTTCCATGGTTTTTTGCATGGAAAATCGATCTAACAACTTTCCACCTCTCCGAGTTGTGGAAAAGTGCCAAAAATCGATTTTAGCCGAGGCTCAGCCGACTGATATGTATAAATCGTATCTCGGCTCCAGGAAGGTCGTAGAGACTTCATCTTGGGCGGGAAAATGTGTGCAATGGCCATGTTTTATACAACTTGTTAGTAAACATATGCTCTAAAATGCTCACAAACTGAGTTATGGGCCAAAAACCATTTTTGGGGCACCCATGGCTAATTTAAGGCTTTTTCGATATCTTGGCTCCAGGAAGGTCATGAGACTTCATCTTGGGCGGAAAATATGCGCAATGAGCATGTTTATGTACAATTGTTATAGAACAAATGCTCGAAATACTCACGAACGAGTTATGGTCCAAAACCACTTTGGGGCACCCTTGCGGCTAATTTAGGCTATTTCGATATCTTGGCTCAGGAAGGTCGTAGAGACTTCTTGTTGGGTGGAAAATGGGCGCAATGGCCAGGTTTATACGACATTCATAAAACATATGCTCTAAAATGCTCACAAACCAAGTTATGGGCAAAAAACCATTTTTTGGGGAACTTTCCACCATGGCCTAATTTAGAGTATTTCAGTATCTTGGCTCAGGAAGGTCGTAGAGACTTCATCTTGGGTGGAAAAATGTGCGCAATGGCCATTTTATATACGACTTGTTGATAAACATATGCTCTAAAATGCTCACAAACTGAGTTATGGGCCCATAATCATTTATGAGCCACCCTCATGGTTTAACGCCAGGGTATTTCAGTATTTCGGTGCCTTGCCTCTTGGCTCAGGAAACATGCAGATATTTGGTTTTGGAGTTTTTGGGTTGTGTGTGCGCAGTTTATTGACAACTTTTTTTAACAAACTTACCCATAAAATGTTTGAAAGGCCGAATTATGGGCCAAAACTGGTCTCAGGACACCCATGAGGTGAATTCCATGCTTCAGCTAAGGAAGGTCGTAGAGAATTCATTTTCGGTGTGAAAATGTGCGCAATGACCATGTTTATATACGACTTGTTAATAAACATATGCTATAGATTACTCACAAACTGAGTTATGGGCCCATAACCATTTTCGGGCACCCTCATGGTTTAATTCAGGGTATTTAGGCGTCTTGACTCAGAAAAGCCGTAGATATTTTGATTTGGGTTGGCCCATATATATTGGTTCGCAGCCTTGGCATTCGACTCCTACTAGAGACCGAATTTTTGAGTTGTTGGTATTCCAGAACAAATCTTTATGAGCAAATCATGACGTATATACGTATATAAGAAACATGACCATTGCATAATGCATATAGTTTTCACACCGAAAATGAATTCTCTACGACCTTCCTTAGCTAAGCATGGAATTCACCTCATGGGTGTCCTGAGACCAGTTTTGGCCCATAATTCGGCCTTCAAACATTTTATGGTGCAAGTTTGTTGAAAAGTTGTCAATAAAGTGCGCACACACAACCCAAAACTCCAAAAACCAAATATCTGCATGTTTCCTGAGCCAAGAGGCAAGGCACCGAAATACTGAAATACCCTGCGTTAAACCATGATGGTGGCTCATAAATGATTATGGGCCCATAACTCAGTTTGTGAGCAATTTAGAGCATATGTTTATCAACAATTCGTACATAAAAATGGCCATTGTTACATTTTCCAATTCCAAGATAAGTCTCTACGACCTTCCTGAGTCAAAGATACCGAAATACTCTAAATTAGGGGCCATGTGGGTACCCCTAAAAAATGGTTTTTGGCCCATAACTCGGTTTGTGAGCATTTAGAGCATATGTTTATTTACAAGTCGTATATAAACATGGCCATTGCGCCCATTTTTCCACCCAACAAGAAGTCTCTACGACCTTCCTGAGCCAAGATATCGAAATAGCCTAAATTGGGCCATAGGGTGCCCCAAAAGTGGTTTTTTGGCCCATAACTCGGTTCGTGAGTATTTCAGGCATTTGGTTCATTAACAATTTATTTTATAAACACGCTCATTGCGCACATTTTCCACTTAAGATGAAGTCTCTACGACCTTCCTGAGCCAAGATATCGAAAAAGCCCTAAATTAAGGCCATGCGGTGCCCCAAAAATGGTTTTTTGGCCCATAACTCGTTTAGAGTATTTTATATTATGTTTATTCAACAAGTTGTATATAAACATGGCTATTACACATTTTTCCAAGATAAGTCTCTGACCTTCCTGAGCTGAGAGATACGATTTTTACATATCAGTCATGCGCTCATTAAAATCGATTTTGGCACTTTCCACAACTCGGAGAGGTGTGGAAAGTTACTAGATCGATTTTGCATGAAAAACCATGGATACCACGCAAAATCGCTTTGGAGTCGGAATTTGTCCCTTTAAATCCAATTTTGACTGTACTACATTGGTTGCGTAAGAATCCTTCATTTCCGTTGCATTACAGTACTTTCATTGCTCAGACGGCCCGTGCACTTATATTCACCTTTTGCATAATTCGACCGTACGTTTCATCTTATTCATCTTATTCACCTTTATGAAAATGTTCAAATGCTACATTCCAACATTATATTTTGTTGTTTATGTTACTTGATATTTAATCACGTGGGCGGTGGGACTATGAAATCCCCCACAATGTACACTTACAGACGTATCAAATGTTACTTGTGTATTGTGCAATGATAAGTTATTACAGGCAGCCCTTGAATTGTATGTCGGGTAATACGGACATGGTATCGAGGTTTTGGCAATTAACTAATTAAGAAACAGCGCATGTAATTGTAACAAAATAAAAAACTATACCTAACGAGTGGACGAGTTTTGTGTGATATTTCATCTCTTTGCAAGCCTCTCTTTGATTTTCAGCATGATCCAATAACTATCGTACCTACAGCAAGCTGAATTTCAGCACGGCCGTTGATATAAATTTCGGATTTCAGATGTCTCACAATCTCTGGTCTATGACTACGTAATATTTGACAATTTTGCAAATTGCAGAGCTTTATGCCACTACTTCCATGCAATTGTGCTCAAACGTAATCCATGCACATTGCACGTGGCACATGATCAGTTCATGATTCATCATTGCATGTGATCATTAAATTTCGGAAAGTTTTAATTTCTCATTTTTATATGGTAACAGAGCTATACATCATAATATAATGGAGATTGGAGTACGGTACTACACACTAAGTTAACGTAAAATCGACAGAGTATCAAAATGTACATATCGGAGGAGAATGATTGATATGATCACAATTGCCAGTTTAGAAACCGTCAGTCCACCATAACCCAAAATTCATCGTTGAGGTGGTTTCGTATTGTTGTGGGTTGTTTTGGGTTGTTTTGGGTTGTTTCGGGCTGTTTCGAAACCATACGAAACAGCACAAAGTGCATAATTCATATTTTGTGTGGAATCGGCTGGTTTCAGGTGGTTTGAATACCCCAATTTACGCAAAAAATTTCGAAACTAGTGCAAAACGACGTTTATACTAAAAGGTGGAACCACCCGAAACCACCCGAAACCACCCGAAACCACCCAACCCACCCGAAACCACCCCCGAAACCACCCAACATAACTCCGAAACCACCCGAAACCACCCGAAACCACCCGAAACCACCCGAAACCACCCAACCACCCGAAACCACCCAACCCACCCAACCCAGCCAACGGTGGGTTGGGTGGTTTCGGGTGGTTTCGGGTGGTTTCGGGTCACTCACATTTAAGTAAAATTTTGGGTCGTTTCGGGCTGGTTTCGGGATGGTTTCGAAATTTTAGCATAAATTGGGAAACTTAAAACACCGAAACCACCCGAAACCACCCAAAACCACCCGAAACCACCCAAAACCACCCGAAACCACCCGAAACCACCCAAAATTCATATTTTGGGTTGGTTCGGTGGGTTGGGTCGTTTCGGGTAGTTCCAAACAAAGGTAAAATTTTGCCTGTTTCAAAATTTTTGCATAGATTGGGAAATCTAACCACCAAATGACCTAAAAACGACCCAACCCACCTGAAACTATCCAAAATCCATATTCTGGGTGGGTTCGGGTGGTTTCGGGTAGTTCAAATTTAAGTAAAATTTTGGTCTGTTTTGTTAGTTTCGAAATTTTTTTGTAAATTGGGGTATTCAAACCGCCTGAAACCAGCCGATTCCACACAAAATATGAATTATGCACTTTGTGCTGTTTCGTATGGTTTCGAAACAGCCCGAAACAACCCAAAACAACCCGCCAACAATCCGAAACCACCCAAACGATGAATTTTGGGTTATGGTGGACTGACGGTTTCCAAACTGGCAATTGTGATCATATCAATCATTCTCCTCCGGATATGTACATTTTGATACTCGTCGATTTTACGTGGTGTAGGTACCATTACCCAATCTCCATTATATGATGTATAGCTCTGTTACCAAATAAAATGAGGAAATTTGGTAACTTTCCGAAATTTAATGATCACATGCAATGATGAATCATGAACTGATCATGTGCCACGTGCAATGTGCATGGATTACGTTTACGAGCACAATTGCATGGAAGTAGTGGCATAAAGCTCTGCAATTTGCAAATTCTCAAATATTACGTAGTCATAGACCAGAGATTGTGAGACATCTGAAATCCGAAATTTATATCAACGGCCGTGCTGAAATTCAGCTTGCTGTAGGTACGATATAAGTTATTGGATCATGCTGAAAATCAAAGAGAGGCTTGCAAAAGAGATGAAATATCACACACAAACTCGTCCACTCGTTAGGTATAGTTTTTTTATTTTGTTACAATTACATGCGCTGTTTCTTAATTAGTTAATTGCCAAAACCTCGATACCATGTCCGTATTACCCGACATACAATTCAAGGGCTGCCTGTAATAACTTATCATTGCACAATACACAAGTAACATTTGATACACGTCTGTAAGTGTACATTGTGGGGATTTCTATAGTCCCACCGCCCACGTGATTATATATCAAGTTACATTAACAACAAAATATAATGTTGGAATGTAGTATTTGAACATTTTCATAAAGGTGAATAAGATGAATAAGATGAACGTACGGTCGAATTACATGCAAAAAGGTGAATATAAGTGCACGGGCCGTCTGAGCTATGAAAGTACTGTAATGCAACGAAATGAAGGATTCTTACACCCGGGTTCCTGTTACGAGGGAACTCGCGAGAAGGCTCGCAAGAAAACTTACGAGAAATGTTTTCGCCGCAGTTCCTGTACAAAAATTTTCGCGAGAAAAACCACCTTTTTTCCTCGCGAGAATACTCGCGAGAAATTTGAACACGTTTTTTTGCACATTTTCCTCGCGAGAATTCTCGCAAGGAAAATACGAAAAAGGAATAATTGATTTTGGATGGAATGTTACACATAATGGGAATATCGAATTATGAGCGTCAATTACGTCCAAGCAAAACAAAAAAACTCGTGTACAGGAACTACGTTGATGAAAATCCTGATTTCTCGCAAGTTTTCTTGCAAGTTTTCTCGTGAGTTTTTCTCGTAACAGGAACCCGGGTGTAACGCACACAATGACACATTCGCGATATTTCCCTAACTGCCGCTGAACTTGCCCGGGCATGTTATGCGTCGCGCGCGAAAAATAGGCGCAAGAATTGTTACCGTTACTGACAGTGTCAGGGGCATATTGTTCGTGTGGGACTAAGGTGCATGTAACGTTCGTCGGTCGATCGAATGGAATCGGTCGATCGATCAACTCCATTTGATCGACTCATGTGTTTTTAATGGAAAGTCTTTAAGCTAGTAGGGAAACAACTAAATATTGCTCATTTAAACACAATTCAAGTCAACAGGGACCATTAAAACACATCATTCGTTCAAATGGAGTTGATCGATCGACCAACTCCATTCGATCGACCGACGAACATTACGGGCGCCTTACTATTTGTGCGCGATGTTACCCTCGGCAAAATCTTCCATCATTTCAAACAAATGTCAGATGTTTCGTTGTGAATTATATTTTGAATGTTTTAATAAATCAGAATTTGCACACTCGGGCTCAAGTAAAGAACATTTAAGAACATTTTGGGTCAAAAAAGTGTTACCACGCATGGTTTTCAAAAGTTCAAAGCACCTTTGCTCCTTTACTCTTTTACAGTAAAACTTCTCAAACGTTCAATGGTCGTTTGGTTTGCCGTAGACTACAGCCCCAGTGTGGACGATTTTCTTTACAAGAACTACCTATTTTCTGTAGATTAAAAAACCACCATATATGCAATTACCCGGCCACTGAGGATCTTTCGTGAGCCATTTCACCCCTTTCAACTTATTTTACAATCTGATGCTTCTGACCTATGATTTATGAAGATACATATCAATAACGAGCTAGGCTGTCGGGCCTGTTCTTCGTAGCTCAAGCTGCCACAGGACATCAATAAGTCAATACACGTCTTGTTCCTGATTAACGATTTTAAGTCGAGCTCAGTGTTCAACCCATGTTAATAGTGATAATATAATAATGCTGTTATTTCTCCGAACCTCGCTCTTGCATTGAATAGTCGTTGTATTTTGCCACAAGAACTTTCTGTTGGTTTTAAAATTCTTTGAAGATTTATACTCAAACTTTCAACATTTCCTTTCTAGAAGGGTAAATCTGCCGCAAAATTCGCTCTCCAGGTATTATACATATTATTGATACACGTATGGATTGGGTCACGCTGAATTTGAGCAGAGCCGTGGACACTGGACATATCCATGAGGAATCTCAATTCCTACTTGCACACGCGAAGTGAAATAGCCCATGTCAGTGTCAACTGTGCAACATGGTGGAGGATGGAAGTCACGCTACTGATACTGTACTACAGTTATACCATCCGAATTGGAAACTTTTGCCATGGGCTTTCCTTGAATTCACAGTGTATCGGGTTGATTCACGTGGGTTGGGTGGTTTTGTGTGGGTTGGGTGGTTTCAGGTGGTTTCGGGTGGTTTCGGGTGGTTTCGGTTGGTTTCGGGGCTATATTGGGTGGTTTCGGGTGGGTTGGGTGGTTTCGGGTGGTTCCACCTTTTAGTATCAACGAAAATGTTGTAACAGAGGTGCTACACTTTTAGACGATAATCAGATTTTCCAACCTTATCCAGACCAATTGAAAAATTTATTGACAGGCAATAGTATCAACAGTCGAAACTGGGTGGTTTCGGGTGGGTTGGGTGGTTCTGGGAAGGTTGGGTGGTTCTGGGAAGGTTGGGTGGTTCCGGGAAGGTTGAGTGGTTTCAGGTGGGTTCGGTGGTTTCGGGTGGATTCGGCGGTTTTGGGTGGTTTCGGGTGGGTTGGGTGGTTTCGGGTGGTTTCGGGTGGGTTGGGTGGTTTCGGGTGGGTTGGGTGGTTTCGGGTGGTTTCAGGTGGTTTCGGGTGGTTTCGGGGCTATGTTGGGTGGTTTCGGGGGTGGTTTCGGGTGGGTTGGGTAGTTTCGGGTGGTTTCGGGTGGTTCCACCTTTTAGTATCAACGTGCAAAACGAACCAAAATTTTACTTAAATTTGAACTTCCCGAAACCACCCAGAATATGGATTTTGGATAGTTTCAGGTGGGTTGGGTCGTTTTGGGTCATTTTGGTGGTTAGAATTCCCCAATTTATGCAAAAATTTTGAAACGAGCCAAAATTTTACCTTTGTTGGAACTACTGAAACGACTAACCCACCGAACCAACCCAAAATATTAATTTTGGGTGGTTTCGGGTGGTTTCGGTTGGTTTCGGGTGGTTTGGGTGGTTACGGGTGGTTTCGGTGTTTTAAGTTCCCCAATTTATGCTAAATTCGAAACCATCCTGAACAGCCTGAATTCAGCTCCGAAACCAGCCCGAAACGACCCAAAATTTTACTTAAATGTGAGTGACCCGGAACCACCCGAAACCACCCAACCCACCGTTGGCTGGGTTGGGTGGGTTGGGTGGTTGGGTGGTTTCGGGTGGTTTCGGATGGTTTCGGGTGGTTTTGGGTGGTTTTCGGGTGGTTTCGGGTGGTTTCGGAGTTATGTTGGGTGGTTTCGGGGGTGGTTTCGGGTGGGTTGGGTGGTTTCGGGTGGTTTCGGGTGGTTTCGGGTGGTTCCACCTTTTAGTATAAACGGAGAGATATGTCATTCTGACGATGTGGAAGATTCTCCACAATGTAGTCCCGAATTCCTGTGACACTTCATTCAAGATGACATCGAGAAACGGTATGGTAGCTGTCATCCCACCACTAGCAAAGTCAAGCTCCTCGAGAAATCAAACACTCTATGACAGTTCATTTGCGGTAAAAGGACCTAAATTATGGAATAAGGTACCTAGCCATGTGAAAGCTGCAGAAACTTTTGACACGTTTAAATCTAGCTTGTCGAAATTTCTTTCCTTGATACCGGACGAGCCTCCGGTCGCTGGCTACAGCTGCAGCTGGTCCAACTCTCTGGTAGACTATTTGCCAGCGCGGTGGTCGGAACTCTGATGACCCTTCCAACTCAACGGATAAACCCTACCAAGTTACCTACCAAGTTAGTTATAATTCAAGTACGTTAGAGAGGGAAATGAAGCGCCTGCTAAACACGGCAACGGGACAAAAATGAATTGAGCATGCAGGCGCAATTCTTGTTGTTGTTGTCCATTTTACCAGGAGAATAGAGGCAATTTTCAGATATTATAATTGTATAATTATCAAATCATACAATAGTATAATTAATGTTTATATTATCAAGCCTCTTCACATAGACATGACATCTCCTTGCATCGGTCAGAAGGCAAGTGATTGGAAGGGAAGGGAACACAGACAAAGTAACAGGATACAATGAGAGAGGATGTAAATTTTAAGCAGATCTACAAAGAGAAAATGTAAGGAAATAGTAGGGAAGGGATTGTGAAAGGGAATGAGGAATAGAAATATATAATTTGGTCTCACCATATTTATTTCTTCTTCTTGAGTTAATTTTTCAGTTGTTCATTCTAAATTGTGAAGCAAATTAATTATCTGAATGTCATGTAAATAGTTAAATAAAATAAATAAGAACATTTCTAACACGTTGTCAAACAGTTTTAAACTTACAACACAACACATATTAAATTAACTAACTGAGCAGGTAGATGGAGTTCAAGAATGCTCAAGGGGAGTCATGACATGACAATATCATTGGCAAACTGAGGAGTTAAAGCAGAAAGTAAAGCATCTCAGACATCTATCTACTTCATCATTTTTCATCAATTACGGGTAATATCATATTGATTCCTAACTATGGAGTATGGATGCACCCATTTCATGGGAAAACTGTGAATCCCTTATAATAGTCTCACGCACATTTAACATAGCTCCTCTGCGAATAACATCCCTTGATATCCAGTGTCTCTCACATACATTTTATAAAATGCTAAATGAAAAACCCGTCTATTACATGCAAGGATCGACCGAGGCCTCGGCTCGGCCTCGGTTTTCACCGAGGCTCGGCCTCGGTCAGAATTGCCAATCCTCGGAATGCCTCGGCCTCGGTCATTTTAAATCCCGATTCTCCTCGGCCTCGGCCGAGTTTTTATAAATTTGCCGAGGATTTTACCGAGGATTTTAAATGAAAATATCCATATTTGATAACAGGAAAAACCTGAATTTTATTTGAAAAAGGTCCAAAAATAACTAGTAGGATTAATTTGAAAGATCTTGAAACATTTGATGAACTGTGGCCATCATAGAAGTCAAAAAACTGACGTCCTTTTATTTGACGAGTCTCGTCAAAAATAGGAAAAAATGGGTAGGAAGAAATTTAGTCTATAATCTGATAATTAAATTAATAATAGTCTTATCCAAACGTCTGGCTTAAAGGGGCTGCCGGCCAATACCCATGCTTAAGCAGTTATTCAGACTTTTAAAAACTGCCTTGATTTTAGTGTGGCCATTGTCATCTAGAAAGTACCTAAATATGCAAAAAAAATTAATGAAATTTCACTTACTCCGAACGTTTGGCTGCCGCCCCAGACCCCTCCTAAGCATTTAACATTATGTATAGTAGTTAGTAAGTTACTGCTGCGATTTTAATTCGGCAGGTACTGTATTGTAAAATATTGATAAAATCCTATTCAAGGAGATTCAATTTAATTCACTAGCACTGCACGTCTTAAGTGGCTGCCGTGATTTTTTTCGACCAGTCTCGTCGATAATAGGCAAGAATTGAAGTGAAATCCTACTAGGGCACCAATCTAATCTAATCCATAATCTAAACGTCTGGTTCTGGGGGCTGCCGCCTCCAGACCCCCCGCCTAGCTCTGTACTTAAGTTGCTGCTGTGAATTTTCCTCGACCAGTTTCGTCGAAAATAGGCAAGAATTGAAGTGAAATCCTATTGAGGCACCAATTTAATCTGATCTAAACGTCTGGCTTCTGGGGGCTGCCGCCCCCAAATCCCTGCTTAGCACCGTAATTTAGTTGCGCCGTGATTTTTCTCCGACCAGTCTCGTCAAAAATCGGCAAGAATTGAAGTGAAATCCTATTGAGGAACCAATTTGATCTAATCTAAACGTCTGGCAGCTGGCCTTTGGGGACTGCCGCCAACAGACCCCTGCCTAGCCCTGCCTAGCACTGCCGTAGATTTTCCTCAACCAGTCTGTTTTAAACTTTACAAAACTACTTTAAACAAAAATATACCGAAATTGAGACCTGAAGATACGTCGTAGAACGTCGAAATTTATTGTCATTAAAAAACCACATCGTTTCCGTTTGTACGTGTACCACTGAGTCAAAAAAGAATAAATAAAGTACTCATTAATTACAATTATGGGACTCTTATTCAACGTCCCGATCCGTGAAATTGTCGAAAATAGGCAAGATTCGAAGTTAATTCCTATTGAAGCACCAATTTTTAATCTCATCCGAATGTCTGGCTTCTGGGGGCTGCCGCCCCTAGACCCCTGCATAGCACCGTACTTAAGTCGCTGCGGTGATTTTTCTCCGACCAGTCTCGTCGAAAATAGGCAAGAATTGAAGTGAAATCCTATTGAGGCACAAATTTTTTTTTCTTTTTTTTTCACTCAGAGTGTGGCGAATGATCACTGAGCTCCTTGTTAGGGCGCTCTCACATCCTGTCACATTCATCATAGTGATAATGTACTTAAACAGTGACAGTTTTCCCTTGTCTATTGCCTCAGCCTTCATCCCACAAAATCTGAAATACATGAAATAAAAGTAAATATGAAAAAATTAAATTAAAATAAATTAAAATAAATTAAAATAAATTAAAATAAATTAAAATAAATTAAAATAAATTAAAATAAATTAAAATAAATTAAAATAAACTAAATTTTTCTTTTCTTTTCTTTTTATTTTGTTTTACGTTCTTTTTTTTAACTTTTTTTTCCTTTTTTTTGTGTTTTTTTATACATTTTTCGATTTTTTTTGGTTTTTTTGTAATTTCATAAATCGCCTCATCAGCAGACAGCTCCTCACCACGTCAGATGTCACCACCCTGGCAAGCACAAGATATGAAGGTGTCAGAAAAAGAGATAGAATTCAGGGAGGGAAGAGCAGGAACGAGATAACCGAGAGAGATGAAGAGTATTTAGATCACGGAGTCAGCTTCTCCAGTAGAATAACGCGGATATTTGTTCTATCGCCGTTTAACGCGAATTTCGTATATCTAGTATATTCTAGCCAATCTAGAGGCTTAGAGTTTTGAAAGTTCTTACTTATGTACCATTTAGCAGATAGATTTAGATAATTAATGGTCGGGTCGATATGGTTACATAGCATGAAGAATATCTTATTTCTATCATCATAATAGGCGTCTATGTTAATCTTAAAGGACGAGTAAAGCGAAATTTAAGGTATATTTAAAAAATCATATTATGATAGGTATCATAATTGAAAGCACTTTAGTCAAAGTCCGATGTTTCTATTCACTTCCTACCGCACGCTATAGCTAAATCAAAGAGCAATTCTAGGCGCAAAATATGATGCAGTATGGTCCCCAGTATCAAATTACACCCTGAGTTCACTATGTAAACACAGTATATATATTGCACTGTTATTGGCGGTTTTGATTGATTTTTTCACGCCTCGATTATTAATTAGATTTTTTGGTTTCTTTTATTGACTCAGAAAATTGAGAATTCCACTAGACGAAACAAAACGGTGTTTAACCACTCATATGGGATAGATAATTATACCAAAACGCAAGATAAATAACATACAAAGTACATAACATGCAAGGTCGCGTGGATAGGAAGGGGACCAGATTTCGACATCAAGTGCATGTGATGTATGATAAATATATGGAAGGGAATATCTCGTCTTGTGGGTGTGGTAGAATCTTCGTTTTTTAACGATTAGATTAGAGAATTGCCCTAGATTCTGTGTACAACGTCTCAGAACGATATTTGAACAAAATTTCTTCGCTTTACTCGTCCTTTAATGAATTTTTGCAGCTTATCTAGGAATAGCTGTGTGTGTGTGGGCATTTTAGGAATATATGTTCTAGAGTTTCTAAGGAGGTATGGCAAAGACTGCACTGACCATTGTCCGTTGCAATTTTCATTTTGTATCTCATATATTTACAGGTTGATATCCGCATAAATAACTTATATTGAAATTGAATTAATTTATAATTGTTGGTAATGCCATTGAATGTATTATCTAGCACTACTGTCCAGTCTATATGTACTTTAGCGAAAGACCAGGAATTAACATATCTCTATTACATACGAATGAAATGAGTATGTAATAGGATATAAATATTGAGTAGCTTGCTACGAAATATTTATATCTAATTTATCACGCGACACTCGAAGAGTGGAGCCGTGATAAATTTAGATATGTTATGAATATTTCGCTAAAATATATAATCAGTCGAACGTGTTCTGCATATTTTACAACATGTAGGTTATATGTAGCTGTGGTTTGGGGATGACTGTGAATAATATTCATCTTGGGGCTATAAATTACATGGGATACAAAGACGCATGATAACTTGGCATGTAATTAGCAAAGATCTATTTTATATAATGTTGATGTAGAGAAGATATAACATTGATGCGGTGTCGGATTTATCAAATAGAGCTCATGTAATAGATGGGTTTTTCATTTAGCATCCTTATAAAGTGTATGTGAGAGACGCTAGATATCAAGGGATGTAATTCGAAGAGGAGCTATGTTAAATGTGCGTGAGACTATTATATAATCTTTATTAAGGTGCGTAGTCCATGCTTTGAGTGCAGGCAGATCGTCTGGTGAGGAAGTAACCTGCTTCTCACCGCGGATTTTACCTCCATTAACCGATTTACATATATTTTTATTAGCGTCCTTGAAAAATTGCAGGCTATCCTTCTTATCGATTCTGGAAATATCTCTATGCGTCACCATCGGGCAGTTGAATTTTCTAATCGCCATTTTTATATCTACATAGGTTTTGGGGTAATAACAGTACTATCTAAATTCCAGCGTTCGCAGAATAGATTGTATGGCATCAGGGTGTTATCATCATCCATGAAATCTGTAATATACAAGATACCACGTGAAATAAGACCATTGTTCCATAATCTGGAGCCAATATCTGTAATATTATAATTGTTCCAGACACAATGGTTCGTACAACTGCCCTTAGCAGTAGTTGATTTAGTTTTCCAATCTTGATAGCATTTTAATAAATCCCCAACAATAACATAGCTTGGGTGAGCGAGGGCATTTTCTATCGAGATTTCAGGTTCGTTTGGAAATTTTAACTGACTTACTAAAACGTTCTTCCAGTTATGTCTGAATTTCGGATCCAATAATTTTCTAATAAGAGTCAGCTTAAGACTTATAGTAAACTCTGAAAAATCGAAAAGGCCCAAACCTCCACAACTAGTGCTCCTTTTTACCACCTCCTGTTTAATCTTATCTCGCTTGCAGCCCCACAAGAAGTTAAAAGTCATGGTGTCGATCTTCCTGATTAGAGTGACTGATGGATTAATCATGGGTGAAGCTAGGTATGAGAATTGCGCATAGATCAGAGATTTTATAATTGTGACTTTGCCCATGAGAGTGAGATCCCTCCTATTCCATATGTTTACCCAAGATTTAGCTTTTGTTATTTTGGCTTCATAGTTCACTTCCATAATATCTGTTATAGACATATTATTCGCAAATTGTATTCCGAGTGCAACAAAACTACTTTGAATAAAATCTGGGTTGTAGTTTCTATCCGCGATGTTTTTTAACAGTTTGGGGTTATCCTTAGCTCTGCCTAGAGGAATGCATTTAGTTTTATCTACATTACATCTACAACCTGAGTACTGACCAAAGTCACTAAGTTCAAGGAACACCGCCTCCAGGCACTCAATTGATGCATCAATAAACATATCTGTATCATCTGCAAATAAGCTCAGGAGGATATCTATCCCATTAACTTTTATACCTTTTATATTCGGGTTTCGCTTTAGTTTCAGCGTGAAAATTTGCGCGACTATAAGAAAGAGAATTGGTGAGAGCGGACTGCCCTGATGTAGAGGCACAAATTTAATCAAATCTAAACGTCTGGCATCTGGGGGCTGCCGCCCTCGACCTCTCCCTAGTCCCTAGCACTGTACTTAAGTTGCTGCCGTGAATTTTCCTCGACCAGACCCGTCGAAAATAGACGAGAATTGAAGTGAAATTCTATTGAGGAACCAATTTAATCAAATCTAAACGCCTGGCTTCTGGGGGCTGCTGCCCCCAGACCCCTGCCTAGCACTGTAGGGCCTGTGGTACTCACGTTCCTGCCATGATTTTGTCTTTGAAGAGTCTTGTAGAAAGTAGGCAAGAATTGATGTGAAATCATACTGAGGCACCAATTTAATCTAATCTAAACGTCTGGCTTGTGGGGGCTACCGCCCCCAGAACCTTGCTAAACATTGTCAACTAGGAAGCAACGTCAAACCTAAAACACTGTTAGGCTACAGAAGTGAAAGAGGTCGAAAACTCGAAATTGACAAATGCCCGCAAGACCAAATTTTAAAAGCCTTTGTCTTGTATTATAGGTATCTTTCTATGCAAAACAATACCTATTACCTACTATAAAGGGTCAGTGGTGTAACTGTAGTGGTATCGATTTGAGCACAGGATCCAAAAATCCTGAGTTCGAATCCCGGTAAGCACGACTAAGCTAAGGGTGAGAGATTTGTCTCGAGCCTATGCAGCCCGACAGTTCACTCAGCCGAGTGTATAGGAAACTGTGCCGGAGGGTTAAATGAGGAGATGCCCATTGCAGCATAGTCTCGGGCGAATAAAGTATGGATTACACTTCCTTAACTGCACTGGCTTGATTTCACTTGAATCCTTCGATTCCTGTCATTGGCCGTACGGCTATTGGAATAAAAGTAAAACCTTCAAAATCAAAAAATATTATACTATGCTATATTATGCTCGTTGAGGTCTCATACAGATCCCTTGCAGGGAAATGTGCTTTCATTTGTCCAGATAAGATGAATAATAAGTACAAATAATGTACTTATTACAATCCACTGAACAATATCAATTAGTTTTTGATTTTTCCAACAAATCAGTGCAGTTGTGGTTATCCGTTCAAATTGTTGAAAATATCCACTGAAATCCTCGGCCTCGGCCTCGGTGCAAATTAGGGCACCGAGGACTCGGCCTCGGCCTCGGTCAAAATTTAAGATCGCCGTTTTCCTCGGCCTCGGTTGAAATTTCAGATTTTCGTTTTCCTCGGCCTCGGCCTCGGTCAGAAATCTGCCCCTCGGTCGATCCTTGATTACATGCAACAGCAGTTCACATATAACATCACATACCACCTATACCATTAAAAGAACAATATCATGTACCCAACTGACAACAGTCCACTTCCCTGCCTTGAAATACAGTATTTAATAACGAATATTGATGATTCGTTACCTTCATAATATCATATTTACTGGTTAGTATAGTGCTGGTAATTAAACTATTATATCTCCGATTGTTTTTCTTTCAAATATTGATAATTTAAATTGTTTTTGACTTGCAGCAAACTTTCCTTGAAACAAATTGACGAATTCAAGTAATTCATTGTGCCCAGATTAGTTGTACCAAGGGTGATGTCCAAGTTCCCACAGGCATTTCCTATAGCCCCAATACAACTCAATTTGTCTTTGAAAATTAGATTTCTATATCTGCTGCATAGTTTGCACTTTGTTATTGTGATTATTATAGCTTATTGCAAATCTACTGTTTTCATTTTTTACAATAAATAATTATTTCAGATTGTTAGGATATCCTGACTTTTAGTTTTTATAATTTATTAAGTTGTTTTGTTATGTTAATGTTGCTTATTGTAATTGAGCAATTAATCTGAATCATAATTGAAAATGAGATAATACTAATATATGTTCAATCATGGTGTAATGGCTATAAAATATAAATTACTTGTTTTATTAAATTACTTGTTTTATTAGCTCTATTTGATAAATCCGACACCACATCAATGTTATATCTTGTTACCTGATGACTAACCAAAACTACTGCAGCTAGCATGAAGGCTTCTTGTGGATAACTAACTGTAAGTTATCTGTGTTGAGTGTAACATTGGTGACAGGAAAACTGTTTTCCTGGTTTGAATCACCAATTGTTTGATTGCTCGTTTTTTGTTTTGACATCTTTCGTTTTCTCGTTACATTAACTGTTGTTTGTAAACTTCTCACTTTACCACTGATATTGGTCCGTGGATTTTGTGACGGTCCTCGTATGGCAATGACTGAGAAGCAAAGAGTTGTGCAACTGGAAGAGAAACTTGCACTTCTTCAGGATGCCCATGAGGAAGAGAAGAAGGAAATGAGAGATACGATCAACCAGCTGGAGGATGGGGGATTAGCTGAACGGTTAGCTAAGCTGGAACTGTGGATGGCAGCAGAGGCAAGTAAAACCCCAGCTGGGACAGGAACGAGCAGCAGACATGTTAGACGTTAGTGGTGAGTTGTCTGGGAGGAGTGAGATGGCTAATGATGAGGATGCTGTGAAAGGGAGGGAGCAGCAGCTGACACTCAGTTTCGGGGATGATGACACCCTTCCAGGGAGTTTGGAACGGTTTATTTCACATTATGAGCTAGTGAGGGAGATAAACTTAGAAAGGGGTGTAAGAGTGTGGGCTAAGCCATCTTACCGCGCTCTGATGCTGCGGATGGCACTGAGAGGACCTGCAGCTGATTACCTGGAACAGGAAGCCCGAATGCTAAGCCCTTGGGTTAAGGATGACGAACTGATATTGGAAAGATTGAGGGCACGATATGTCAAAAATGCAGCAGTGGAGTTGCATATCATCGCCTTCGAGACCGCATCACAGAAG
This sequence comes from Beroe forskalii, assembly GCA_011033025.1. Classification (NCBI taxonomy): domain Eukaryota; kingdom Metazoa; phylum Ctenophora; class Nuda; order Beroida; family Beroidae; genus Beroe; species Beroe forskalii. The sequence goes on from WFMF01000185.1 coordinate 229,499, forward strand.
GAAGGGGAACCACTGGGAGAGTACATGGTCAGACTACAAAGACTGATAGAGAATGCTTACAGAGAGTACCCAGCATTCATCAAACAGGGTCGGGTGGTGTGGCAGTTCTTGAATGGTGCACGAGACAGAGACGTTAGGGAGGCGTTGATTAAGGATGGCTGGATGAAGGACAGCAAGACCACTAAAAGCTACGAAGAGATACTGAAAAGAGCTGAAGCTGTGGTGAATACTAAGAAAGCAGCGAGAGCTACAGGTAAGGTCACTGGTACCACCACAACAGCCGGGAGTGTCAGTAGCACCCAGTTTCAACCTCAGGCGAGGGGTAACCAAGGAAACCAAGGAGGGGGGAGTAAGAAGAGGCTGACATCAGGGAGTAAAAGGGGTAGCAGGAGCAGCACTCGGGAGGATGGAAAATGTGTCCAGTCAGGACACCAGCAGAAGCTCACAGTGGGAGGGTGATGACGAAAGAAGCACAGGGATTGACACATCCAGGGACCCAAAACCATGGTCGGGTAACATAGCCAAGATGCAAGTGATAACTCCTAACAGGGGAACATCTAACAGGAGGAAGACCCTCACAGAACAGAAAAGAGCTATGGACCATAGGGGCGGGGGTAAGGCAAACTTTGGCAAACTTTGGCAAACACTTTTTTTTTGGCAAACTCCTAAATTTAGGGATTAATTTGCCAAAGTTTGCCAAAGTTTGCCAAAAATTACATGACTTCTCAAAACATTTGTAAGAATTTTTTCACTTGAATAAGTGTCAGATGGTAACGCCAAAAAGCGTCAAAAACGCGCCAAAAAGTGTCAAAAACACCACAAAGAGCGTCAAAAATGCGACTAAAGCTGCGAAAAAAGTGCTGAAATGTTGTCTTAGAGTGTAGAAAAGCGTTTTGTGTGTAAGTCAGTGTAAGTTATTTTACACATCGGGTTTTAGATGCAACAAAGAAGATGTTTTGGAGAGAAATTCGGGAGAGAAATTCGAGAGAGAAGAAATTTGGGCAGGATAAAAAGATTAAATTCTACTTGTATTGGTTTGTGAAATTCACTTTATCTAATGTTATTAATTATGAAATAAATATAAAATATATTAGAATACAAGTTCAGGGGATACAATCCACTTGAAAGTGCTCTACTGATGGAATAAGGAGGCGAGTTATACAATGATACAACACTTTAGTTTCATGGTTGTAACACCAATCATCAGCATCGTTAGCTACTTATTAACTTGACATTAATTTTCGCAATATCCATTGGATACCGAGTCAGAGAACTCCATATCAATCAATAACGAAAATTTTAGAAATATAAAAATAATAATAATAATAAAATATGGTTGCTTATACACAGTACTGAGGAGATAAAATAAATAAATTACTTTAACCCTATGCACAACTGTGTGGAATACTTCATAAATCATAAAAATGTCAACATGAAAATAAATCATAAATATTTTAATTCCTTGTGAAGACATTATCAATGGTAAACCTTTTGACACTAAACAGTTAGGTAAAACAGTTATGAATTTCTACGAGTTAACCATAGCATCTCTTAAACAAGAAAGTCTTTAAGCTACTTGAATGATTTCAATGTGTCACATGATCTGATGTTGTGAGAGTAGGTTCCATAGTACAGCTGCAGTATAACTGAAGGATCGACATCCCATTTTAGATTTTGGTATGCAAGTCTGTAATGTTGGAGTTCTACTTCCACTGATATTGTTATAGCTAACAAGCGTTGACAAATAATCTGGGGTCAAACCATTCAATGCCTTAAAACAGTGAGCAGAATCTTGAATTCGATCCTCTCAGTCACTTTTAGCCAGTGCAGCTCCTTCAAATGTCAGTTTTAGCATCTCCTTTCAGCCCTAAAACTGTTGCACACGATCGGTTCTGAATATTTTGAAGAAGTCGTAAATTCTTGGAATGAGTGCCATACAAGGAGTTGCAATAGTCAATTGATGATATCACGAGGGCCTGTACAAGCTGTTGCAGCTGTTCTGATGTTAAGAATGGGCGCATTTTGGATATGTTCCTGAGTTTATTGCAGCAGCTGATTTGCAAGCTGGTTCTTGGGTTAAGTTTTGAATTTGCTTACCATCCTGAGTGTCAGCGTTGGTTCCAAACAACGGACAGGAAGGTGGATAGAAGGATGACAAAGGAGAAGCTCATGAACTGCGGAACCAAATTATAAGTCACAAAATTGTATGATATATTATAATAGTGGTGTTTTCAAATGTGACATCTTGTTAAAAATAACCTTGATTGAATCAATCAATATGGGTTGTACTGATATTGTCGAAATAATAACGGAAACGGGCCCAAAATGTTTGATCCGCACGGTTTTCAAGAAAAGGGCGGACGTCCTTGACCCGCTGAAGCATCTTACCCTCCACAAGGAAACTCAGTGTGGGCATCGAGTTATGAGGGTCCTTTTGAGGCATCAATTCCCTTCCCTGCGCTATATGTTAATATTTCCATTGTTCATTCCCTTCCCTGCGCCATATGCTAATATTTCCATTGTTCATTCCCTTCCCAACGTTATATATATGCTAATCTTTCTAATTATCTATTCCCTTCCCAGCGCTATATAATATATGCTAATATTTCCATTGTTTGATCGTTCTCTGAGCCACCCTCTCCTGATTGAAAGCAGCCGAGATTGGACTAGGTCATCATATAACGAAGAGAATCATCGGATTGCTTCCGTCGATATCGAATCCCAGTAAGGGTATACGGCTGAGAGGTCCTCATATGCACGTGGGTTAGGTATTTCTATCGTAGCGATTGCTTTGGTAGAAATCACATCCGGGGAATATGGAACTTATACTCCTATAAGCCTACAGAAGCTAGAAGCTGGTGCAGGAGAATTGAATGATCCCTATGATATAAATTAGAATTGAAATCAAATAAAACCTTACTTGTGAAGCTTGAAGTCTTTGGTGATATCAGAGTATCAGAGGCATGTAGCATTTAGCAATCCACATAACCACTTAGGGGCAAATTTAAAACGTTCAAATGATACGATAAAGTTTAAAATCAGATTATCGTGTGATTATCGTCATCATAACAACGCCTACATTTGTCAGCATCATTTCCAAATTAAGAGGACAATCACAGGAAAAGCTTGCTTTATGGCTTGACACAGTCCTCTATCCCATGCTCCCCCAATTCCCTAACACACCCAACTCCCTAACACCCCCAACTCCCTAACACCCCCAACTCCCTAACACCCCCAACTCCCTAACACCCCCAACTCCCTAACACCCCCAACTCCCTAACACCCCCAACTCCCTAACACCCCCAACTCCCTAACACCCCCAACTCCCTAACACCCCCAACTCCCTGATTCCCCCAACTCCCTAATTTTCCAGATACTGGTACTATGCTCTGTCCCTGATCGACAAGATCCCGTACGTCTTGGGCTCGCTACTCCTTCTTCACCTTCCTCTATCCCATGCTCCCCCAATTCCCTAACACCCTCAACTCCCTAACACCCCCAACTCCCTAATTCCCTTAATTCCCTAATTTTCCAGATACTGGTACTATGCTCTGTCCCTGATCGACAAGGTCCCGTATGTCCTGTCCTGGGCTCGCTACTCCTTCTTCACCTCCCTCTATCCCATGCTCCCCCAATTCCCTAACAGCCCCAACTCCCTAATTCTCCCAACTCCCTAATTCCCTTAATTCCCTAATTTTCCAGATACTGGTTCTATGCTCTGTCCCTGATCGACAAGGTCCCGTATGTCCTGTCCTGGGCTCGCTACTCCTTCTTCACCTTCCTCTATCCCATGCTCCCCCAATTCCCTAACACCCCCAACTCCCTAACACCCCCAACTCCCTAATTCCCTTAATTCCCTAATTTTCCAGATACTGGTACTATGCTCTGTCCCTGATCGACAAGGTCCCGTATGTCCTGTCCTGGGCTCGCTACTCCTCTATCCCAGTATCCCATGCTCCCCCAACTCCCTACCACCACCCCCCCCAATTCCCGTGCTCCCCAAATTCCCTAACCCCACTAACTCCCTAATTCCCCCACAAGGATCGACCGAGGCCTCGGCTCGGCCTCGGTTTTCACCGAGGATTGGGGTTTCACCGAGGCCTCGGCCTCGGCCTCGGTCAGAATTGCCAATCCTCGGAATGCCTCGGCCTCGGTCATTTTAAATCTCGATTCTCCTCGGCCTCGGCCGAGTTTTTATAAATTTGCCGAGGATTTTACCGAGGATTTTAAAGGAAAATATCCATATTTGATAACAGGAAAAACCTGAATTTTATTTGAAAAAGGTCCAAAAATAACTAGAAGGATTAATTTGAAAGATCTTGAAACATTTGATGAACTGTGGCCATCATAGAAGTCAAAAAACTGACGTCCTTTTATTTGACAAGTCTCGTCAAAAATAGGAAAAAATAGGAAAATCTGATAATTGAATTTAGTCTTATCCAAACGTCTGGCTTAAAGGGGCTGCCGGCCAATACCCATGCTTAAGCAGTTATTCAGACTTTTAAAAACTGCCTTGATTTTAGTGCGGCCATTGTCATCTAGAAAGTACCTAAATATGCAAAAAAAAAATAATGAAATCCTATTGGGAATTCAATTTCACTTACTCCGAACGTTTGGCTGCCGCCCCAGACCCCTCCTAAGCATTTAACATTATGTATAGTAGTTAGTAAGTTACTGCCGCGATTTTAATTCGGCAGGTATTGTAAAATATTGATAAAATCCTATTCAAGGAGCTTCAATTTAATTCACTAGCACTGCACGTCTTAAGTGGCTGCCGTGATTTTTTTCGACCAGTCTCGTCGATAATAGGCAAGAATTGAAGTGAAATCCTACTAGGGCACCAATCTAATCTAATCCATAATCTAAACGTCTGGTTCTGGGGGCTGCCGCCTCCAGACCCCCGCCTAGCTCTGTACTTAAGTTGCTGCTGTGAATTTTCCTCGACCAGTCTCGTCGAAAATAGGCAAGAATTGAAGTGAAATCCTATTGAGGCACCAATTTAATCTGATCTAAACGTCTGGCTTCTGGGGGCTGCCGCCCCCAAATCCCTGCATAGCACCGTACTTTAGTTGCGCCGTGATTTTTCTCCGACCAGTCTCGTCAAAAATCCGCAAGAATTGAAGTGAAATCCTATTGAGGAACCAATTTGATCTTATCTAAACGTCTGGCAGCTGGCCTTTGGGGACTGCCGCCAACAGACCCCTGCCTAGCCCTGCCTAGCACTGCCGTAGGTTTTCCTCAACCAGTCTGTTTTAAACTTTACAAAACCACAAAACAAAAATTATACCGAAATTCAGACCTGAAGATACGTCGTAGAACGACGAAATTTATTGTCATTAAAGAACCACATCGTTTCCGTTTGTACGTGTACCACTGAGTCAAAAAAGAATAAATAAAGTACTCATTAATTACAATTATGGGACTCTTATTCAACGTCCCGATCCGTGAAATTGTCGAAAATAGGCAAGATTCGAAGTTAGATCCTATTGAAGCACCAATTTTTAATCTCATCCGAATGTCTGGCTTTTGGGGGCTGCCGCCCCCAGACCCCTGCATAGCACCGTACTTAAGTCGCTGCGGTGATTTTTCTCCGACCAGTCTCGTCGAAAATAGGCAAGAATTGAAGTGAAATCCTATTGAGGCACAAATTTAATCAAATCTAAACGTCTCACGTCTGGCATCTGGGGGCTGCCGCCCTCGACCTCTCCCTAGTCCCTAGCACTGTACTTAAGTTGCTGCCGTGAATTTTCCTCGACCAGTCCCGTCGAAAATAGACGAGAATTGAAGTGAAATTCTATTGAGGAACCAATTTAATCAAATCTAAACGCCTGGCTTCTGGGGGCTGCTGCCCCCAGACCCCTGCCTAGCACTGTAGGGCCTGTGGTACTCACGTTGCTGCCATGATTTTTGAAGAGTCTTGTAGAAAGTAGACAAGAATTGATGTGAAATCATACTGAGGCACCAATTTAATCTAATCTAAACGTCTGGCTTGTGGGGTCTACCGCCCCCAGAACCTTGCTAAACATTGTCAAAAGGAAGCAACGTCAAACCTAAAGCACTATTAGGCTACAGAAGTGAAAGAGGTCGAAATTGACAACTGACCGCTAGACCAAATTTTAAAAGCCTTTGTCTTGTATTATAGGTATCTTTCTATGCAAAACAATACCTATTACCTACTATAAAGGGTCAGTAGTGTAGTGGTATCGATTTGAGCACAGGATCCAAAAATCTTGAGTTCGAATCCCGGTAAGCACGTCTAAGCTAAGGGTGAGAGTTTTGTCTCGAGCCTATGCAGCCCGACAGTTCACTCAGCCGAGTGTATAAGAAACTGTGCGGGAGGGTTAAATGAGGAGATGCCCATTGCAGCGAAGTCTCGGGCGAATAAATTATGGATTACACTTCCTTAACTGCACTGGCTTGATTACACTTGAATCCTTCGATTCCTGTCATTGGCCGTACGGCTATTGGAATAAAAGTAAAACCTTCAAAATTAAAAAAAATATTATACTATGCTATATTATGCTCGTTGAATAATAAGTACAAATAATGCAGTTGAGATCTAGTATTACGATCCACTGAACAATATCAAATAGTTTTTGATTTTTCCAACACATCAGTGCAGTTGTGGTGATCCGTTCAAATTGTTAAAAATATCCACTGAAATCCTCGGCCTCGGCCTCGGCCTCGGTGCAAATTAGGGCACCGAGGACTCGGCCTCGGCCTCGGTCAAAATTTTAGATCGTCGTTTTCCTCGGCCTCGGCCTCGGTTGAAATTTCAGATTTTCGTTTTCCTCGGCCTCGGTCAGAAATCTGCCCCTCGGTCGATCCTTGTTCCCCCAACTCCCTAATTTTCCAGGCCGTGGGTCTTATAGAGGCCGTGGGTCTTATAGAGGCCGTGGGTCTTATAGAGGCCGTAGGTCTTAAAGAGGCCGTGGGTCTTATAGAGGCCTTGGGTCTTATAGAGGCCTTGGGTCTTATAGAGGCCGTGGGTCTTATAGAGGCCGTGGGTCTTATAGAGGACGTGGGTCTTATAGAGGACGTCTGTTGCTGAAATCGTCAGGTAACTTACTAACTTATATCTTTATATTAAATTGATGAGTAAACTCTGATATTCCTCTTATGTTGCGAACTCGTTTCGCGAAAAAAAGGGTTTTTAATCAATTTTTTTCCAATGATCGACATCAACTTCAGTTCTGAAATTAAAACCCCACTGAAGACCTTGGGTCTTGAAGAGTTCATGCGTGGATAAAATCGTCTGGTAACTGGGCCATATTGTATTTGTCTTGTAACCAAGGAAAATGCTTGAAAATCCGGCAACCCTAGATAAGTAGATGCGGAGAGTTCATCGATATACACAAAAAATTAACAGGACCTTGGATGGCAATCATTGGCTCATTCACTCTTACACTGCAAGGTTCACCAGTTACGACTTTCATTTGAGAATACACCTACCCGATTACTCGATTAAAATCAGTAACTGGTTTAATTACTTCTTACTAACGCCTATATAACGTGTTATGTTTGTTGTATACCCATACACCTTTATAAGACATTGGATTGTACCCCTATTGTTTGTTAATTGCTAATTAATTGAATCGAATTGGAAGTGATAATTCATAGAATGGAATGAAAAGCTGTTTATAATCGATGCATACACCTATGCATTTATTAAGACTGAGGGATACAAGTGATACATGAGCAATACGTCATTTGTATGTTTTAGGCAATGAAGCAGCAAGTTATTGCTTTATTGGGAAATTGAAATCATTTAATGCTTATTCAACCTCATATTATAAGAATCAATACCTATGCAAGCATCAAAATTGCGATAAGTCATTGAACACTTTAAAAATCTGTTATTAAGATGGATTTAGTTCAAGTCCTTCTGCATAGGAGTAATAGAGCAAAGATTAAGCTTCCAGAAGAAACTCCAATGCCCGAAATGTCAATTTGAAGATCGGATGAATCGATTAATTATTACTTGGTAATCAATTATATATCCAATCTTAAACAAGAATTGCGCCTGCCGGCACAACTCTTGTTGTCCGTTGTTACCGTATGCAGGCGCTTAATTTCCCTCCCCCATTATCTCTGATATGAAAGAAAAGAGGAAGAAATAACGAATAACAGATACATCACAGCTTAATCAATGTTTCTTGTACCGTTCACGCATAACTTTGTGGAGGCGCGTAGGTTTCACGTGTGATCATCAGCTCACGAAAGCCGCGCATGTTACGTTATTCGTTGTAATGATCTGAGATTTCGCGCGAAGCCTTTATTTCATTTCATGTGAGTTTTGTTACGTTCGCAGTTTGTTCCTGCGTACTCCTGCGTACGCATTTGCCTACTTATGAAAGTATGAATGGGCTTAACGCTGCTTCTTTGATATGAAAAGGTTAACCGTTTAATTGTGTTTTTCCTCCAACTCCGAGATGCCAGATGATCATTGATCAGTCCCAATCCTCATGATTCAATGACTTTTAGTTTTTACTTTTGTTGAAATAGTTGTTTCTTTTCACTTTTGTTGTTAAAATGTCAGTAATAAAGTAAGAAATGAGTCCTCAGCCTTATGTTTTGATAGCCGCGCCCCCTGGCGGCAAAACTTGGTGCTTCATGTTCTGATAATCGCCCTTCTGGCGGCTAAGATAAGTGAATAATGTTCTGATAGCTTGATAGCCGCCCTTGAACTGGCTGAAAGCACTTATGGCTAAATCACTGGATCATTCTTGAGTGAAGGTCAGACTCAAAGTTTAAGGTTTAAGTTAAAGGTTTAAGAATCATGAAAATTGGTGAGGACTGACGGACGGACACCGGCCGTCATTTTCGCGACTGATAATATAAAGGAGCAATCCGGGAACTTTCAAGAAATTACAGTAGTTGTATTGCAAATCTGGACCTCATATACACATATCCCTATTCTCATCCTCCCAAACCACGATCTCTGCCAACCCTCTCATTTGCCTTTTTGTATTCACAAAAAGGCCAATGGGGAGAGAAAAAATAAATTTATTGAAGCCTATTCATTCCCAAACTACATATGCCTACTGTCCATTGAACGGAGTAATGAAGACAGATGGAACATGTTTTGGATCTTGCTTGCGTCGTCACAACCCTCCTCTCAGACGACTGATTCCTCCTCCAAAACAGCAGTTTTCGCGTCCTGAGGGGATTACTCGTGACTATTTGAACTGCCTTTCTGTCATGAAGACAAGCAGAAAATATTAAGATCTGTTATGAATTTAGAAGTTCTTCAGCAAAAAAACTGGGGAGAAATTCCAATATAGTCGAAATGTCAGATTGAAGATAAGATAAAGAGATAAGAATAAAATATCAGCACGTTGTATTGCTATCTCCAATCATAAACTACCTATACGTACTGTTCATTGAACGGAGTAATGAAGACTGATGGAGCATGTTTTAGATCTTGCTTGCGTCGTCACAACCCTCCTCTCAGACGGCTGATCCCTCCTCCAAAACAGCAGTTCACACGTCCTGAGGGGATTACTCGTGACTTTGATACTGCCATGAAAAATTGTGTTTTTTAAGCAACGTTTGCTTTACAAACTTACAATACGGAAGTAGGGAATATCTGACATTTGAAATTTAGCATAATGTATGACTACAATAAATAATTAATTAATAAATGAATTGAACAGCAGGAAAATTACCTGCAATACTTGCCTTCCTTTCCATGAAGGCATGTGACTGGAGTTGGGGCTATGGCTCACCTCCTAGTCGGTTGCCCTGGAGACTGTCCTTAACTGCTTTATCCCTGACAGTTAGGTCTGAGCTGACGAGTCGCTAGCATTGCACTATGCTAGCAAATTCCACTACTGAACTCACCAGTAGTGGAACGCATCCCAACGCGTTCTATTGGTTTTGTAACTTGTGTGAGTATTTTGATGTGTCAAGAGCCTCTATGATATGTCATACAAGTTACATCATCACTAGTGCAGCAAACCAGTAAGGGATCAATATGAATATAATTACTACCTTTCTATATACCAACTAACCACCACTATTGCAGGAACCACATTATCTTGAATGTATCCCAACAGCTACATTCGACCACAATATGTGCTCGCATGTGAGCTCAACAACTTAGTAGGTATCTCCATGTACCCAATAACTCAAAAGCTCCTTGTGAGCCTAACATCCCAATAGCTCCAGGGGAGCCCAACAACCCAATAGCTCCAGGGGAGCCTAACAACCCAATAGCTCCAGGGGAGCCCAACAACCCAATAGCTCCAGGGGAGCCCAACAACCCAATAGCTCCAGGGGACAACCCAATAGCTCCAGGGGGAGCCCAACAACCCAATAGCTCCAGGGGAGCCCAACAACCCAATAGCTCAGGGGAGCCCAACAACCCAATAGCTCAGGGGAGCCCAACAACCCAATAGCTCCAGGGGAGCTCAACAACCCAATAGCTCCAGGAGCCCAACAACCCAATAGCTCCAGGGGAGCCCAATAACCCAATAGCTCCAGGGGAGCCCAACAACCCAATAGCTCCAGGGGAGCCCAACAACCCAATAGCTCCAGGGGAGCCCATCAACCCAATAGCTCCAGGGAGCCCAACAACCCAATAGCTCCAGGAGAGCCTTAACAACCCAATAGCTCCAGGGGAGCCCAACAACCCAATAGCTTCATGTGAGCCCATCAACCCAATAGCTCCAGGGGAGCCCAGCAACCCAATAGCTCCATGTGAGCCCATCAACCCAAGCAAATCACCATGGTCATTGGTTATTGGCAACACCCCACTCTCTTTGTAAGTGGGGTGGGTGGAGAATAACAGTGTTATTCTCCTCCCCAAGAACCATGGCATGGGTGCCCAACAACCCAATAGCCCAGGGGAGCCCAACAACCCAATAGCTCCAGGGAGCCTAACAACCCAATAGCTCCAGGGGAGCCCAACAATCCAATAGCTCCAAGGGAGCCCAACAACCCAATAGCTCCAAGGGAGCCCAACAACCCAATAGCTCCAAGGGGAGCCCAACAACCCAATAGCTCCAAGGGAGCCCAACAACCCAATAGCTCCAGGGTAGCCCAACAACCCAATAGCTACAGGGAATTCCAACAACCCAATAGCTCCAGGAGAGCCCAACAACCCAATAGCCCAGGGGAGCCCAACAACCCAAAAGCTCCATGTGAGCCTATCAACCAAATAGCTCCAGGGGAGCCCAGCAACCCAATAGCTCCATGTGAGCCCATCAACCCAAGCAAATCACCATGGTCATTGGCTGGCAACACCCCACTCTCTTTTGTAGTGGGGTGGGTGGAGAATAACAGTGTTATCCTCCTCCCCCAAGAACCATGGCATGGGAGCCCAACAACCCAATAGCTCCATGTGAGCCCAAAAACATTATAGCTCCATCAAACCAAATAGCTCCATATCTACATTTAGCCTAACAACTCCAACAGCTCTATGTGAGCCAAATAGTTCCATATGAGCTCAACAACCAAAGCAACTCCCAAGCAATCTAATAACTCACTATTACAAAACTGCTGCCAGTTATAATCTACCCATATCAGGTCACAGTTTTTGGCAACACTCTACTTTCCTTTCAAAGTGGGGTGGGTGGAGAATAACAGTGTTGTTCTCTGCCCCAAGAACCAAGACCTGGAAGCCGTTTGCTCCAAACACAGCTGTTTCCAGTGGGCACATGAACAATATGTACTGAATGCAACACCACTGTTACACCATATGAAATTTACGTGGTAACTTCATGCATTTAACAAAAAATGCTTGCACCAAAATTTGCTTCCAACCTAGTAGTAGTACAAAATTAAAAAAATACATTACAAATTTACCAAATAAAACCAATTTACCTAATCAACATGAATACTATAACCACTTTGTCAATGGAAAAAGACCACAAAATTTATTGATATAACAAAAAATCATTGCACACCAACTTCGTTAAACTGGGAAGTTTTAGACTAATTATTCCCTTGTATCCAGTGGATAATGAAAAATGCAGTTTTTAGAAACGAATAACACGCCATCACTTATAGAAAACCACACAATTTAAGCTGTCCCAGCATTAAAGTCAACCAAAAAAGCCATTCTGATAGATATCAGACATAAATGTTGGGTGATGAAACCTACTTGAGAGTACATCAATGAAACACAAAAAGCTTTTCATACACGCCAAAAAAGATATGAAAAGGACTTTTGATAGTGGATACCTCATCACATGCAGTAGTAACACCATGGATAATTCATGACAAGAATTCATGAATCTAATGCAACTAACCACACCCTACCGTCAAGGTAATCTGTGAACTGCACAAATCATAAATTAACAGAGAAATAGCAAGGTAACTCATAATACATTATTATATACTAAACATCAGCTATAAAATATGGAAGTACTGACAGAAAATCCATCCTTTATTAGGTAAACAATGGATAAAACGAAAATGAAACAAGAAATAACTAAATTGTTAAACCATCAAAGTTATGTGAAAAGTAGTAAAAAATAATCTAAGCACGTGGATGCTAATGATAGTCGACCAGAGAACACTGCTCAGAGACACTTTTTAGTAATAACATAGTAAACTGCCTCATTCTTGAGCCTGAACAAAACACACACTTTTCGATTGCAAAAAGGACCTTAAGGACAGGAGCTTTACCTGCAGGAATATACAAAAAAACATACCAAGAAATAGAAACAAAACCAAAAAAGGGTTATTCACTCCTGTTCGCCCAATAATGAGGAACATGATTATTGCGACATTCTTTCCCATAACTTGTCCCTAGAAATAAAGAAGAATGGAGGAGAAGATTTGGTTGCTTCATCGCCTCAAAAAAGAAGCAAACTGTATGTATTCGGCTCAAGTTGAACAGACAGATAACTGCTGTTGGGCCATTGGGGCCTATTACCCAATTGGAGAATATAGATAAGCGAACAATACTCTGTATAGATATCTGTCCTCTACTATAGATTATTAGTTATGCCAACATATTATCAGCCAAACCGCGACTGTTGCCTTCAGACATGAGGCCAGAGGCCGTATGGCATAGGCCTCCGCTGGAAGGCATTTTACCTACCTACCTACCTGTGACTGGAGTTTCAGCTTTGATAATTATTGGTTATCTATGAAGTTTTACTCCTGGTAGAATTTTATTAGAATTTACGTAAATAGTCCGGGTGTTCTATAGTCAACAACTTAGAAATGAAAATATATGGGGTGGTTTACAGTATATAACTATATAAGATAAGTTAGATTTTAAAGTTGCTAAAAATCCCGTGCCAAAGATTTGGGTAGCCCTCTCACCCAAATTTTTGGTTCACGATCGCATATTCTAGCAACTATAAAGCTATAATAACTTATTGATAATCTTATACTGGGTAGTGTTTTACAAATACCAATAAGGACTTGGTTGTAATGCAGCGGTTTAATAAAAGAATAAAAGATTAAAGTATTCTTTATTGTAAAACTCATGATATGAGATAGAACGCGACGGTTTAACCGCTGCGGGGGCTTGCCAGCCCCTGATATTATCGGGTACTGTAGTTATTAACTACAGTACCCGATACTACTAGTTAAGTATGTTATCCTTGTAACTCTGTAAAAATATACCTTATCACTTTATCAATAAATTAATTATTCAATTATATTCATCTGACAATTTCTTTATCTTATATCTCTGTAAAAATATACATTATTACACGAAATTAAGAGATCACTAAATTAAGGTGATCGACTTGAATTTCATCTTGATTTAGTGCTCGTTAATTTATACCCTTCTTATTTTCAGTACACCCTCTTTTTCTGTAACCTTGATTTTTTGACAACGCATCCAAATTGTCACTAAGTATTGGGCTAAAAAGAATCAAATGATTCGCAATTCAAATTAAAATGAATGATCAGTTCAATTTTGTTCTAATTCTGTTCCTGGTTCTGTGATCTGATCCATTTCCATTCTCAACAACTTAACAATATCTCTTTAAGTGCTTTCAAGTGTACTCTGTGTTGGTAGAATGTTTTCAGAATCTTCCTTGACTAAAATCATGTGTATTTATTGCGACTCTCGCTGAATTATAGATTTTTTCCTAAAAATTGTGCAATCGAAATTTCAAACAAACTTACAAAATATGGAATGAACCACAAAATTAAGCGGGCACTGATATAAGGTTACATGAAATTAAGGTGATGGGTTTTTATTTTCACCTTAATTTGATGCACCTTAATAAAGTGTAACCTTACTTTCATGATCTCTTAATTTCGTGTAATAAGGTCCATTATCACTTTATCTTTAATTATTCAATATTCATCTGGCATTATCCTAAATATCAAGATTTATTCAGATTGTGACATGAATTATCTCCATATATCATTAGATAATATGAAGTGATAAGCAGGATAGAGACATACCGACACACCCATTGACAGAGTATGTTTTATACTGTCCAACTCCGACGGTATTTTTGATACAAACATCCTCTGCTTCTTTGCGGTAGAAGAAGCAGTAAAAGTCAGAGTTGCGTATAATAACCACTTCACAGTCGGTAACTTGTATGCACTTTGCCCTGCAGTCTGCTACTGAGGTGCCAGAGTTATAACTAATGTAAACTTCCATATACCGGGGCCCATCACAGTTACCCTCCCACAGCAACCCACAGGTTTCTCCTGAGGGATGTTGCTTGCGTTTATACTTTTTATACATAAAGTCAGGTTCTAGTCTATTATTTTGATATTAGGATAATACCATAATATTATTATCATGCATTATAACATGCTGTTATTCAAAGTACGAAACTCACTAATCTAATCAGATTTTGTAGTTTGCACTTCGAGTTCTGGTTCCATTGCAAGCTGGTTCTTGGGTTAATATATAAGTTTTGAAATTGCTTACCATCCTGAGTGTCAGCGTTGGCTCCAATAACGGAAAGGAAGGTAAATAGAAGGATGATAAAGGAGAAGCTCATGAACTGCGGAAGAAAATTATAAGGCATCGACCATTGTTCCGGAGTCTTCGTTGACCAAACGCCGGTCCAATGCATGTCAACAAGAATTGCGCCTGCACCGACACAATTATTGTTGTTCCCGTAGGCTGTATGCAGGCGCTTAATTTCCCTCCCCCGCGGTGCTTGATGTAACCTTAGCATCATAATAAGATAATACAAAACGCAGTCGTTATAAAGTAATAAGAGTATAAATATTGTTCCGATGCGGGTGCTGCGCGCAAACACCGAGAATACGAATTGGCACGTGCCATTTCTTCTAAAATTCCTGCGTGCGCGCTCGTTGTTGTACTCAGTTCGTTGTAGATTTCGCGCCAATTTGTTGAATTGGTTTACGTTTCACATCAAATTGTGTCACCGTTTATTCACGCGATGTATTTTCTTGAATGTTTATACTAAGGTGATATCACTTTTTATATGATTTTCAAATTTCGTGCTTTTGTTTTCTGTTTCAATGCTGTCTCTTGTTCCAAAAAGCAATATTCGTCTTTCACAGCGAATAGTATTTCTCAAACTTAATCGAATCCAGCAGAAAGTCTAATAGTTATGCAGTTTGGTACTAAACCTAGTACAAAACTGAAGCTCTTTTCCCTCCAATCCACCACCCAACTCCCACACCTAAGGTTTTAACTTTTTAAGACACGAATTCTTCAACAGTCTAATTAAATTTAGAACTTATCATAATTTAGGAGTTCGAGCATGTGGCACGGATGGGCCAGATCAACCTATAAGATTTATACTTTGACAACCGACAGCTCCATGAATTAAGAAATTCGTTATTTTGAAGATGTATGTGATATGAGGGGGGGACGGACGGAGGGACGGAAGGACGGAGGGACATTTTCATGACTGATATTATAAAGGAGCAATCCGGGCACTTTCCAGAAATTACAGTTGTGTATTGCAAAACTGGACCTGCTATGCACATATCCTATTTCTCACCCTCCCATACCACGATCTCTGCCAACTCTCTCATTTGCCTTTTTGTATACACAAAAAGGCCAATGGGGAGGGAAAAAATCGGATTAAATATTCGAATGGCTCTTGTGCCAGTTTAGCATCAGACAAGCGCGAGTCCTACGCTGGTCAAATGCAGACTGGTACACGGCCTGATTTAAACGAGCGTTAGACCAATGCCAGGCCTAGTGGAAACGGTTGTTTGCTTAAAATAGTATGATCATTGTGGCGATGAAAGTGAAAATCTGAAAATGAAATTGAATTTTTGATATTATTTTCAGATATAATTGTCATTTGAATTCACTAAGTTTATAAATGTTTATTTAATGGTGTTGTTTTGCCAAATGCGGACGCATCTTGTAAAAGTTAACCTTGGTTGAGCCTAGGCTTTCCAGTCCGATAATCGAAACCGATAATTATCTCCGATAATTCGTCAAAATAAATTATCGGTTTATCTAGATAAAAATTATTTTTATCTAGATAAAGTAGCAAAAAAGCTTGCGTTGAAGAATGCTAGTAAAATTGAAAAATTTCATGAAAAACCCTCACTCTCGGACTGGTTTCAACTTTAACCATTCTGAAGGATCACTGCCACCAGTCTAGCATGTCACTGGTACCTTTCTGACCAATCACCAACATAAGTCCGACATACCACAGACACCTATATTTTGATGTATAGTTGAAACTATCCTGATGTATCACTGACACTTTTTTTGTGGATAACGGATACCGACACAAATCTGGCACCAGTGACACTATTGTGTCGTGTCACAGAACCAAGTCAAATATTTATCATTGAAACTGGCAAGACATATTACTGACACTAACAACCTGCTAGATGACTGAAACCAGTCTGCCGTATCACTGAAACCAGTCTGCCGTATCACTGACACCAGTCTTCCGTATCACTGACACCAGTCTGCCGTATCACTGACACCAGTCTGCCGTATCACTGACACCAGTCTGCCATATCACTAACACCAGTCTGCCGTATCACTGACACCAGTCTGCCGTATCACTGACACCAGTCTGCCGTATCACTGACACCAGTCTGCCGTATCACGGACAGAAATCTGCCGTATCACTGACACCAGTCTGCCGTATCACTGACACCAGTTTGCCATATCACTGGCACCCGTCTGACGTATCACTGACACCAATCTGATGCATGATTGATACCTTTTGGATGCATCTCTGACCTAGTCTGCTGTATAGTATTCCTAATACCGTTGTGACGGATTAATGATATCACTGACAAATCAATGATATCAACTTGATATGACCTCTTAAACCAACCGGAAGCGCCTTTGGCACCACTATTACGTATCATTGACAATTTTCAGACGTAGTGTTATCACTAACAACAGTTTCACTTTTCACTAACGCCAGTCAGGTGTATCAACAATCACCATGATATCAGACTGACGTATATTTAGCGAAAGTAACCAGATTGGCTTGGACAGTGGCAAAAAAGTTTTTAAAAACTGATAGATTTTATCTAGATAAAAGTTTTATCTAGATAAAACCGAAATAATTATCGGTTTATCTAGATAAAAAATTTGTTACCGATAATGGAAAGCCTAGTTGAGCCAACCATATACGAAAGCTTTATTGATATTGAATCAATCAATATGGGTTGTATTGACTTTGTCGAAATAATTACGGAAAGGGGCCCAAAATGTTTGATCCGCATGGTTTTCAAGAAAGGGCGGACGTCCTTGCCCCACTGAAGCATCTTACCCTCTACGACGAAACTCAATGTGAGCATCGAGTTATGAGGGTCCTTTTGAGGCATCAATTCCTTCCCTGCGCTATATGTTAATATTTCCATTGTTCATTCCCTTCCCTGCGCCATATGCTAATATTTCCATTGTTCATTCCCTTCCCAACGTTATATATATGCTAATCTTTCTACTTTTCTAATTATCTATTCCCTTCCCAGCGCTATATAATATATGCTAATATTTCCATTGTTTGATCGTTCTCTGAGCCACCCTCTCCTGATTGAAAGGAGCCGAGATTGGAATAGGTCATCATATAACGAAGAGAATCATCGGATTGCTTCCGTCGATATCGAATCCCAGTGAGGGTATAAGGCAGAGATGTCCTCAGATGCACGTGGATTAGGTAAGTTCTGTCATAGCGATTGCTTTGGTAGAAATCGCATTCAGGGAACACCAATGGTTAATGGTTTATACTTTTATAGTAGCTAAAAGCTGGTGCAGGTACCGTATGTCCTGTCCTGGGCTCGCTACTCCTTCTTCACTTCCTCTATCCCATGCTCCCCCAATTCCCTAACACCCCCAACTCCCTAATTCTCCCAACTCCCTAATTCCCTTAATTCCCTAATTTTCCAGATACTGGTACTATGCTCTGTCCCTGATCGACAAGGTACCGTATGTCCTGTCCTGGGCTCGCTACTCCTTCTTCACCTTCCTCTATCCCATGCTCCCCCAATTCCCTAACACCCCCAACTCCCTAATTCTCCCAACTCCCTAATTCCCTTAATTCCCTAATTTTCCAGATACTGGTACTATGCTCTGTCCCTGATCGACAAGGTACCGTATGTCCTGTCCTGGGCTCGCTACTCCTTCTTCACCTTCCTCTATCCCATGCTCCCCCAATTCCCTAACACCCCCAACTCCCTAATTCTCCCAACTCCCTAATTCCCTTAATTCCCTAATTTTCCAGATACTGGTACTATGCTCTGTCCCTGATCGACAAGGTCCTGTATGTCCTGTCCTGGGCTCGCTACTCCTTCTTCACCTTCCTCTATCCCATGCTTCCCCAATTCCCTAACACCCCGAACTCCCTAACACCCCCAACTCCCTAATTCCCTTAATTCCCTAATTTTCCAGATACTGGTACTATGCTCTGTCCCTGATCGACAAGGTCCCGTATGTCCTGTCCTGGGCTCGCTACTCCTTCTTCACCTTCCTCTATCCCATCGGGGTCTCCGGAGAGTTACTCACCCTTTACAGGTTCATATTCCGCTTCTGTAACTTATATTCAACTTAAATAGATCGAAGTGTAAAATTGTGTTAAAAGAGACGAAATCTATGTTTTTTGTTTGCAAATTCTGTCCCTTTCGAGTATTTGCTTATTTGAATTCAATCAATATCAATCTTGAGCCGGCAGTGTGTTTCCCCATGCTCTCTCTAACATCCTAATTTTTACCTCCCTAATCCCCAAACTCCCAAATCCCCCAACTCCCTAATCAGCTAATCCCCCAAGTACCTAATTCACCAACTCCCTATTTCCCCAACCCCTATTTCCTCTACCTCATAATTCCTTAATTCCCCAACTCCCTAACCCCCAACTCCCTAATTCCCCAACCCCTATTTCCTCTACCTCATAATTCCTTAATTCCCCAACTCCCTAACCCCCAACTCCCTAATTCCCCAACCCCTATTTCCTCTACCTCATAATTCCTTAATTCCCCAACTCCCTAACCCCCAACTCCCTAATTCCCCCAGTGTGTTGCCCCATGCCGTTGCTACGGGAATGTACTCCTTCCCCCTTCCCAACAAACTGAACGTTTCCTTCAACTTCCCGGCCTTCCTGATGATCTACATGTTGGGATACCTCCCAACCCTGCCCCAACTCTACAAGCACATGTTGAGACAGAGACGGAAGGTTCTAGCCCCTACTCCCGATGAGAAGAAAGAGGCTTGAGTGAGGGAATCACAGAACTAGGATTTATTGAGGAACAGGTTGCATTCTAAGGCCTCATCATATGAACTATTTTATCGATATAATAATCTTGCTTTTTTATGATCTCAGCACTTCAGCATGGTTCCATTAACTTCAGGTTTAACAATTTAACATCTTCTACCACTATCTCTTTTCTGCTCTGTATTGAAATGTTTAACGATTTAATACTTAGTGTGTAAATTCTTAGTAATTTCTTAGTAATTTCTCTATATTAAGGTAATTTACATTGTGCAATGTGCATGCATGAAAGTGGACGCAGGTATGAATATTCAAATACTGATCAGAAACTTGGAAAATACAATAAGCTAGACTTGATAGAAAACATGTATACATATGGAGTGTAGAACTGTAGATGTAGTTACTGTGTGAGTCAATTCCCGCCCTGGCCAGGGCGGTAACCCCCCGCGGTAATAAAAAAGACTGGCCAGGGTATATATTAGACGAACGAGTGTCACAGGGTGATATAATAATATATTTCCGTCCTGGCAAGGACGGCAACCCCCTCACAGTAAGAAAAAACAAAACAAAAAAACTTGCGTTTCAAAATAGTGAAGGAAGCGTCTGAGAGTTTCGAAGCCTATCTTAAACGATCCTACGTCAAATTTTACTCGAAAATCATAAAAGATACAGCTAAGATAGGAGATTGTCATAGGCTATGTAAGAAGTCTCCCTGCATCGATTTTCTTGCTGTTATGACGTCATCAAAATCGATAAAATCACGATTTTAGCGTAAAAACGTAATTTTGGACCACTTTGAAGCACTGTATCTGAAAAGTTTTCTACCGCGTCATGATTTCCCGACTTATGTAGCATCTAGACCTCAAGATTTAGCCACAAAAGATTGGTGGCAAAATGAGGTCGTGGGAGGCCTCCAAAAATCGAGGATCCTTACTAGGCCATAATATAGCGACTTTCAGCATCTATATCTCAGCTCATCAACATTGCTCCATCTTTTCCAGGCGTATCAATGATCTTTCTCAATCAAATATCAAGGGTAAAAAGTTTCAAGTCGTCTCGATTTAAGAGAAAGGTGTGGCGGCCCCTCAAAAACGTCAATTTGAGCCGCGCAAAAAAGTCGAAAATTTGATCAAGTCCAATTTCAGGCCGAATTCCTAAAGTGCAGGGTTGTTGTGCTACATGATAGTGACTGAATCAACATTTTTATTGACTTGGTACTTGAATAGAACAAGAAATGGCCCATGGAAATGAAGTTCACGTGGACGTTTTGTAGAAATTAGGCAAATTTCAAATTTGAGCCTCAAGACCAAATTTTCGACTTGATTTGATTGAAATAAGTCACAATGTAATAGAAAAACATGACTCCAGGTCCATATGACAAATTTTTTCACGTGAGTTCACACGGACGTTTTGTAGAAATAAGGGAAATTACTATTTCAACGATTTTAACGAATGATTTCTATTTCGAACGCCTAATAACGTATGTTTAGATCATATTAACCTCTTACAATTAAAAAACGGCGCCCCCGTGACTCTGTGAGGAGGTTGCTATGACGACCGCTTGCGGTTTTGTCTGTGATAAAATCGAAACGGACTTCGTAATAAGTTCGTTTCGGTTCAGTTCAACAATAAAATTAAAATAAGCTCTAAGGATTGGGGTTTTTCATCGGACTTAGGGAGCCTTGCGAGGGTCACTCGCACGGGTTGAGTATCAGGTGCACGGCTCTCTAAGTGAAAAGGAATTCGTGAAAAAGAAATAGTGGCCCGTTTTTCAACACTCATCGGTTGCAGTAGGTACGATTACAAATTGATTCTCCTCCAGCTAACGGCTAAACTCAGCTATAGTTCGAGGAAATGTTTGAGGAGAAGACTCTCTTCTCCCCTTCTATAAATTATGCGTAGGCAGCTCTCACTGTGCAGATACTGAGAGAGTGAGAGTTGAGTTGGATGTGATAGCTCTCACATCGATATGTGGCTAAATCAAAGGCAAAGATTATGGGCGTTTCTAAGGATTTCTGCGAAATGATCGTTATTTGCTGAGTCAGAGTGATGATCCTGCGGTTATTTGAATTTATGAATGCGATGTCACCGTTGGATGTGAGCACGTGATGGGCGAGCCTCCTGAACTCAGTATTTCGTACATATTATTATGGCTATCCCTAATTCGGAATTCCTATTATCATGACTAGTCGGTTCCCGTCCTACGGACGGCGAATGATGGCAGCCGCATGAGCTAACGGCCACATGTCCCTTTTACAGTGATTTGACCGTGCAAGTTTGGAGGGGAAATTTGAAACTTTAATTTCTGCGAGAAAAAAGCTTCTCACGCCCCCAACGGTAACCCAATATTGCCGACAATATTCTCAAAACCTTTACTCATCATAAAGTCATAAGCAACTCCATAGCGAAGGAATTTTGAAAAAATTCGAAAATCTTTTTTTTTCGAAAAAAGGGCGTGGCCTTCCACGCCCCTTAGGGTGACCCGATAATTCGGACAAAATTCTCAAAACTTTAATTCATCATAAGCAACTTGATGGCGAAGGAATTTTGAAAAAATTCGAAAGTTTAATTTTTGCGAAAAAAAGGGCGTGGCCTCCCACGCTCCTCAGAGTGACCCAATAATTCGGACAAAATTCTCAAAATTTTTATTCATCATAAGCAACTAAATGGCAAAGGAATTTTGAAAAAATTCGAAAGTTTAATTTTTGCGAAAAAAAGGGCGTGGCCCCCCACGCCCCTCAGGGCGGCCGAAAAAATGTCTCATTATTTTTCTGATTTATTGTAACTTTCTGACAACACGATTGAAAGATAATTTTGATGCTAACTTGAAAACGAATCGCCATAAATAAATAAATAAATAAATAAATATATATATATAGGATAGCCAAAAACAATTGAAAATTGTTTGGGCTTCGCAGCCACTCCAGTACCAAAAATTATACGATTAAAAATATTGATATGACTTTTAATCGCAGCCCGTCCGTGGCGGTGTGCTTTGGTAACTAAGAAATGAGCAGAACTTAACATTCAACATCTCACTGCCGTTTGAATCATACCTCTTTTAATTAACTAATGAAGCGTGAGTTAACGCGTAAAGCAAATACCTATATTTTTAGCATTCTATTAAGTGTGATTTCACGTGAAAGGGCTTGTAAGCATGCTAAAATTAATCGTACGTTCATCCCTATTTGATGATTCAAATCGCCAATTTGCAGCGACTCAGATGGTCATAAACATTTAAAACATGAGTCCACTACTTTGATAATGTATGATTTTAAGCCGGTAGGAAACACGCCGTCACACTTATTATGGTCGGCAGGTTGGAGCGAAAGCATCACGATTGTGAAAATGTTCGACAAAAATGAAGTGGACCAATATATTTTTTCGTAACCAAAGCACACCGCCACGGACGAGCTGCGATTAAAAGTCATATCAATATTTTTAATCGTATAATTTTTGGTACTGGAGTGGCTGCGAAAACCAAACAATTTTCAATTGTTTTTGGCTATCCATATCACTCTTTTTTGGCATAAAACTTACGCAATCAGTTCAAGTTAATGATGCCGTTGGAATTAAGCCGCTATCATTCTTACTTTTTGAGTTATAGGCGATAATTACCTTAATTGGCCAATTAACTAATTAAACGGCGGGCAACTGGTACTTAAATTAAACGTGAATCTCGTAATTTTGGCTTTAGTTACTGATGCCGTTGGAATTAAGTGGCCATCACTCTTACTTTTTGAGTTATAGGCGATAATTACTTTAATTGGCCAATTAACTAATTGAGCGGCGGGCAACAGGTACTTAAATTAAACGTGCATCTAGTAATTTTGGCTTGAGTGACTGATGCCGTTAGAATTAAGCCGCCATCATTCTTAATTTTTGAGTTATAGGCGATAATTACTTTAATTGGCCAATTAACTAATTAAGCGGTGGGCAACCGGTACTTAGATCAAACGTACAAATCGTATTTTTGGCTTGAGTTAATGATGCTGTTAGAATTAAGTTGCTATCATTTTTACTTCTTGAGTTATAAGCGATAATTACTTTAATTGGCTAATTAACTAATTAAGCGGTTGGCAACCGGTACTTAAATAAAGCGTACAAATCGTAATTTTGCCTTAAGTTAATGATGCCGTTAGAATTAAGTCGCTATCATTTTTAATTCTTGAGTTATAAGCGATAATTACTTTAATTGGCCAATTAACTAATTAAGCGGTTGGCAACCGGTACTTAAATAAAACGTACAAATCGTAATTTTGGCTTAAGTTAATGATGCCGTTAGAATTAAGTCGCTATCATTTTTACTTCTTGAGTTATAAGCGATAATTACTTTAATTGGTCAATTAACTAATTAAGCGGTTAGCAACCGGTACTTAAATTAAACGTACAAATTGTAATTTTGGCTTAAGTTAATGATGCTGTTAGAATTAAGTCGCTATCATTTTTACTTTTGGAGTTATACGCGATAATTACTTTAATTGGCCAATTAACCAATTAAGGACTTGTCATTTTAAAATTTGATATGGCCTAATGCACGCACACCATTCTTAAGTTTCATATGCCGTTTAGATTTAGATTCTATCTTTTATGGTTCTCGAGAACACTCAAACACTATTTTTATCATCGAGTCGGGTCGGGTCGGGTCGTAGTCCATGTTCTAATTTTTGATAAAATAGCGTTTTTTTGGTAATTTATTGTGAGAAAACTACGCGGTCGATTTTCATGAAATTTTCAGGGTTTGTTATTCTTGTTATGGACTACGGTTGTACAAATTTTCATGACCAACAGATTAAATTAACATGTTAAAAACGCGACTCGAAAAATCGCGATTTTCGCGATTTACTATATTTTTATATAATAGGCGCTGGCAAACGTATTTTTCAATACTTGAAAAACGGTTCCGCTACGACTCTTAGCACTTCATGCTGGTACTACCAGCTTGTTTGGAGTGTCTGGCCAGCAGTCCCGGCCCTTCTGGCCTGTTCGGCTGACCTTGGCCCTTCGGGCCGAGGGCATTGGCCCTTCGGGCAGATGCTCTCGGCCAGCATCCCCGGCCCCTTCGGGCGGGGGTAGATTTCTGGATGCCCTCGGCCCTTCGGGCCGAGGGCATCTGCCCTTCGGGCAGATGCCCTCGGGTTTTTTTTCCGTGGCTGCGGGCGCTTGCCAGCGCCCTGATATATATATATATTAACAACACGCATTATATATAGTAAGATAATGCTATGATCATCTTGTAATTGCATAGCTAGTACTTTGAGCCAGAGGTTTAATATTCGTATATGTCATAATAATACAGATACCCGGATCGGAAGTCTCTGTATTATTCCCCGGGTCCCCTTTGTCAGTAACACAATAGCAAACCCGGATTCCTAACTCCAAAGACTACTTGACTCCAAGGATCAATATCCATGGTAAATTTGCAGGATGCCACATGATGCTAATTCGTAGAAGCTAATTTCTAAAGATATTTAAAGGCATATCCATATGCTCCAAATGCTGGAGCAGACTATGATTATGCATAATCCTTCTATCCTATAACCCGGGAGATACACAGTGCACACTGAGACCGCTGCGAATTGGTGACTTGGTGGAGCTTCCGCAGCTGCTCACTGCAGCCTGCTGGTCAACTGCAAGTGCATAGCAAATTACAGTTACACATTACAACTTTAAAATTTTAAAATTATTATACGTCTTATAACCGATACTCGTAAGGGGCCATCCAGAAATGAGCTCATCGAAAATCGGCCTTTTTTGAACATACATACATACTACCTCATCAGTACCTCATCATTTGGGAAAGATACATACATACCCCAACCTCATCTCATTATTTCATGATTTATCATCCATGTTACGTCACTCTTTCAATATGAAAGGCTGAAGTGACGTCACTACTTTGATTTAAGTTAGATCATCTAACTTTAGGTACTGTACGCGCGTCATCGAAACAAATTCATTCAAAATTGAAATTGGTCCCGTGCTACATTCAGTGTACCGGTATGGTCCAATTTTACAATGAGTGGTTGATGTCAAAATTTCGCCTCTACACCCCAAGTGATGAGCTCATCATTTTGCAAACCTACATACATACTACCTCATCACTACCTCATCACTAGATCTGGTTGCTACATTTCAGCACGTGAGTTCACGCGGACCTTTTGTAGAAATTAGGGGATTTGAAGAAATTGATATTCACACGAGATTTTCGACTTGATTATGTTGAAATGAGTTCAAATACAACCTATGCACGTGAAATTAGATCTGGTTGCTATATTTTAGCACGTGAGTTCACGTGAACGATTTGTAGAAATTAAGAAATAATCAATTCTAGTAATTCCGTTAGAATAACGTAGTTTGGGACTTTGTCTGGGTAAGTTGCGGGTTAGACTTGCGTGTGGGCTAGTAACGTGGGTTCTGGACACGTGAGGGCAAGTTATGTGGGTCTAAACTGCCTTTGGGCAAGTAACATAGGTTCAAACATACATCTGTCAAGATATCACCACCAAAACCGTTGGACGGTTGGTCAGTAACCCCCGCGGGGTTTGGATGTGACAACGGAACCTGAAAAGAGACAAAATGGGCTGATCACATCCAAACCAGCGGGGTTACTAGACCAACCGTCCAACAGTTTTAATGTAAAAGAATAAATATTTTTAATGATTTATTGACTGTTCTCTAGGTTTGTGCTTTAATAAAACATGAATAATGGTTGCTGTTGATTGTTAAATAATTGATTTATTATGCGATGATGTATTTTGAACTTACAAAGTACAAATGGGAGAAATTAACTGAATGTATTTGCGTGTCAAGGGTTTTGTATTTCATATGAGTTTCTCTAATTGAAGCTTTGTCGTTGAATAATGTTTGAAGTTATGACCTTTGTACATTTATTATTATAATTTCATTAACATAATAAAGCATTTCAAGAGTTTAAGTTAGTGCCTCGTTTAGTTATCAGTAAATGAATGTAAGCAATATTTTGAATATTTCTTGGAAAACGGAAAAGCTTGAACTTGTCAAAGTATCTTTTAAGAGAGTATCCTTCCCAATCGTAGTATCGTAGGATGTTATCAATACAGCGGAAGCTGAGAACGTTACAATACCACAGTCCTGACCACATCTCCCTAACGAGTGATGAGGATGTGAGGAACATTGTACGGTGGCTAGAGAACCAGAAAATCAGGTTAGTGATTAACAATTACTGATGATTCAATATACTAGACACTAGTCTCCAATTCAGTTACAATGTTAACATTTCTGCTCCTTCCATATAAAGCAATGAAAGGCTTTAGTTTATTGAGGTCCTACCATATCCTTTGTCGTAATTACTGAACAGTGAAATATCTAGCTAATAGTAATTACAAAAGTGTACAGCATCAGTACCTAATTACCACAATTTCCTATAGAAATATCGACGCAAACCTCAGCTGTTGCTCGACAACATTCGCTGAATTCCACTGAAGGAGGTTGTTGACGACAATGAATGTAGCGAGGAAGGTTGGAGCAAAGAGGAGCTGATCTGCGCATAACTTCTTGGCTGCGACCACCATTGTCATCTTACTACCAAATATCTGAGGTCATGGGAGTGTTAAGGGAAGGTAGCTACTGCAAGGACACTGTCAGTCTGGCACTAGCTTTGCGACATAACAAATAAACAAAACATATGTGATAAGCAGTGAGTACTGAGTAGACACCATTACTTTCTAGATTTCTGAGTGGTAACTGGTAAACTGGTAACCTTGTCAAGGCAGAGATACCACGTTCTGATGGTAGGTGCGATCAGGAACCCACCAATCGCAGTCATTCTAGCACTCCTCACCCAATCATGCTTCCTCTTTCTCTCTATCACCTGGGAATTACATGATTTATTACAACTGGCAATGCAGGGGTTAGTAACGGGTATAAATTGCAAACCGTCACACCGTCATATTGAGGTCCAACTGTAATATCGCATTGAAAATGCAGCAGAAGGCGGATGTTTAATTGTCATGTCACTCCACACTGGGGCAGGGTACTTTATTCGGAGATCATTCTAAGAGCCTTACCAGGGGCGTGTCGAACTCCTACGTCCGCGGCTTTTTCATGCGCGGCTCACGGCCTGTGAGCCTGTCATTTAACAGCCAGTAAGCCGCACATTAAAAAGCCGCGCACGTTAGAGTTCTACACCGTCAATACACACCTGTTGAGCGATGGCATCCCCAGTGAATAGCATTCCAGCTGTGCTCCACATTCCAGTGAGGAGGGGACGAGTAGCGAGCTCCTTCAGGTACCAGCTCCACATGTCACGTGATCTTCACAAGCATGTAGCACGTGACTGTAACGCGTTGCTAGGCGACACGTGACAAGTAATGCGTTGCTAGACAACACGAGTCTAGGGGCTTTCTTCAAACACTGCACTTTAATCGACACATTGTGCTGCTCAGATTTGATTTATGTTAGGAAAAGATATAAGGGAAAATGCTATTATATGATGAAATACCATTGAACCATTCGGCGACCGGCGTGTGATACTCAGAAGGCTTCAGTGTATTGCAATAGAATGATTCTTCGGTTAACACAATGTGAGGATAAAATGGAAGCAGTTCAAAAACATGCATTTCAAATTACTGATGAAACAGTATGAATAAAATGGGCTAAAAACAAAATGTAATGAAGATATGGAACAAATATTAGAAAAACCAACAAGACTTTTCAACGTAAATGATATCAACTTATTAAATAAACTTTTCGTAGAAGTTGAACATATCGAAATTAATTAATATATTAACATACCCCTAAACCGAAACAAAGTGTTGACATTAAAATACAGATCTAAAGTATAACTTTAACTTAAACTCCATTAACTGGAACACTGCAGACTACCGTCCTACTTGTCCCAGTGACGTGTCTGTCTTTGGGTCAGCTGTTTGAGACTGCGCAGCAACGATAGCCTCGTTTATCTGAGTTTGCAGCAACCGTAACTCTTCGATGTGGAGCAGTCGCAGAGCTTTCCCTGCCTCGTTCAAACTAGGATCACCCAGATCAAAACCTATCTGGGAGATAGGAAATCTTAGAATTCTTAGAGAAACTGGAGAACCTAAATTGGGAGATAAGACATCTTAGAATATGTAGGGAAACTATAAACCATTTGCGAAAGAAAGAGCACAACAGCATTAAGGGCTTTCTCATCGAAATCGCAAGTAAATCTCAATCTCATTTTATAGTTCGTAGATCAGCTTACAGCACTTCTGTACTGCTGGTTTGTATATAGAAATACCTCCTGCGCTGTCAGTTGCATTTCATCCCCATCTCTCTTCACAGCACTGCTACCCAGACGCTTGTCTATCAGGACTCTACACGACTTTAACACCTGCAGGGATATTGATGACAAGTTTAAAGTCAAATGATTAAAATGTGGACTAGAAAATGAAACCATCAAAATTGACAGTAAGGTGAAATGGTGGCTTGCAAAGGAAAGGATGAAGTCAATTATCGACACTCAGTTTACACGATAAAAAGTGCATCATAATCTATTAATTAAAATCGATTGAATTGCGCGCGCAGATTAATCATGTGATACGCGCTAGTAACCCAAGAAATACTTTAATGCGCGCTCCGTTCGAAAGAAGACCCTTTTACTTTCGCAAGTAGATGTTCCACAGGAGTTAGAATTACCTGTAAGTAATCATGATGTGGCGGTATCCTCAGATAATCTCTGATTTTGTTGACTCCGTTCTTGAACTGGACACTGTTCACATCAAGGGGCGGACACTCGGTGGCATCTAGTGGCTTGCAAGGGACAGTTTCACTCAAATTACAGTGGGCAAATACAGTGAGTTCATTAGTGGGTCAACTGATGATATTAATCAGGTTTTGTTGCGTAACCCAATTTATCTTATTTTAGAACCTACAGTTGTACGCAGTCTGCTGAAGTACTTAACAAGATTTCTGTGTAATCTTCCAGTCTAACATAGCCTGCCACATAGCCCCCCCCACACACACACACACACACACACACACACACACACACATACACACTACCTCATCGTCTCCTTCTGGTCAGTATACTCGAGTCTGATAGCGTAGTTAAGGAGCCAATCAAGGGCTGCGTTCTGGAACTTCTCAAAGCTGTAAGGACATCTCATCTCCTTGAGGTAAGAGGCGACAGCACTTCGCCATGAGTCTCCATCAAACTCACTTCTGTCACTGATCTGATAGTACCTGATGAGGGGACGCATGAGTCTCCATCAAACTCACCCCTGTCACTGATCTGATAGTACCTGATGAGGGGATGCAAGAGTCTCCATCAAACTCACCCCTCTCACTGATCTGATAGTACCTGATGAGGGGACGCATGAGTCTCCATCAAACTCACCCCTGTCACTGATCTGATAGTACCTGATGAGGGGATGCATGAGTCTCCATCAAACTCACCCCTGTCACTGATCTGATAGTACCTGATGAGGGGATGCAAGAGTCTCCATCAAACTCACCCCTCTCACTGATCTGATAGTACCTGATGAGGGGATGCAGGAGGTAGGGTATGGTAATTTTCTGGGGGGGCTCAATAGTGTTTCTCTCAGCGTATCGGGCTCTCCCGTCTGAGATGCGAATTACGACCTTAAAGCCAAGGATATGGTAGGACCTCAATAAACTAAAGCCTTTCATTGCTTTATATGGAAGGAGCAGAAATGTTAACATTGTAACTGAATTGGAGACTAGTATATGGAATCATCAGTAATTGTTAATCACTAACCTGATTTTCTGGTTCTCTAGCCACCGTACAATGTTCCTCACATCCTCATCACTCGTTAGGGAGATGTGGTCAGGACTGTGGTATTGTAACGTTCTCAACTTCCGCTGTATTGATAACATCCTACGATTGGGAAGGATACTCTCTTAAAAGATACTTTGACAAGTTCGAGCTTTTCTGTTTTCCAAGAAATATTCAAAATATTACTTACATTCATTTACTGATAACTAAACGAGGCACTAACTTAAACTCTTGAAATGCTTTATTATTGTTAATGAAGAGTATAATAATAAATATACATAGATCATAACTTCAAAACATTATTCAACGACAAAACTTCAATTAGAGATACTCATATGAAATACAAAACCCTTGACACGCAAATACATTCAGTTAATTTCTCCCATTTGTACTTTTGTAAAGTTCAAAATACATCATCGCATAATAAATCAATTATTTTAACAATCAACAGCATCCATTATTCATGTTTTATTAAAGCACAAACCTAGAAAACAGTCAATAAATCATTAAAAAATATTTATTCTTTTACCACCAAAACCGTTGGACGGTTGGTCTAGTAACCCCCCGCTGGTTTGGATGTGATCAGCCCATTTTGTCTCTTTTCAGGTTCCGTTGTCACATCCAAACCCGCGTGGGGTTACTAGACCAACCGTCCAACGGTTTTGTTGGTGATATCTTGACAGATGTATGTAGTTTGAACCTATGTTACTTGCCCAAAGGCAGTTTGGACCCACGTAACTTGCCCTCACGTAGTCCGAACCCACGTTACTAGCCCACACGCAAGTCTAACCCACGCAACTTACCCAGACAAAGTCCCAAACTACGTTATTCTAACTTGGAATTACTAGAATTGATATATTTCTTAATTTCTACAAATCGTCCACGTGAACTCACGTGCTAAAATATAGCAACCAGATCTAATTTCACGTGCATAAGTTGTATTTGAACTCATTTCAACATAATCAAGTCGAAAATCTCGTGTGAATATCAATTTCTTCAAATCCCCTAATTTCTACAAAAGGTCCGCGTGAACTCACGTGCTGAAATGTAGCAACCAGATCTAGTGATGAGGTAGTGATGAGGTAGTATGTATGTAGGTTTGCAAAATGATGAGCTCATCACTTAAAACATGATATTCTGTATCATGTTTTAATATCTGATCATCTTTGAATTTGTCTTGTTGTTATGATTTTGTAATTATTAAATTTAATGCTTTATATGTTTTTCAGTAATTTTGCCCTTTTTACCTTTTTTGCCCCTTTGAACTTTTGTTTCGAGACCATTCATTTCGCCTCTTATTTACCTTTGAAATTTTGTTAATTTATTCTACTGAGGATATTATTTGTATTTGGTAACTTATTAACCCATTATTGCCTAGTGGTTGCATATGCAACCACCAAGTTCAATCGCCCATAAAATTTGCAAATGTTGAGATAGGAAAATGGTTCATATTGCGTTTTGTAGGAAATTGGTTAAATTTTCATTTGAGACAGAAATTTCCAGGCTACAGTTTGATATGAAGCTGGTATAACCTGCCAAAGTTGGGTTAAAAATTTGAAAAATGACCTACTCTAGGGCTCTTCACCTCAAAACTTGAAATTTGCCCCAAATGATTTGGAAATTTTTGTTCCCGATTCAGAATTGGCAGCTCTACAGCATGAAAGTAATTTCAAGTTAAAATGGAGATTAGTGTGAACATGAGAATGTTTGAAACTATGCTGGTTGCATATGCAACCGCTAGGTGGGGCCTAGTGGTTGCATATGAAACCGGTTGCGTATGCAACCACCAGGCTACAAGATCTGGCCTAGTGGTTGCATATGCAACCACTGAATTGTGAAATTTTCATAAATGGTTGCATATGCGACCACTAGGCCCACATTATTTGTTATTTAAGCTACATGCAGTCACCATTTTGATATCAACTAAAAATTTAAGTAGAGTTTTAGTGGTGCATCATGTTTAAAAACATTATTTTTGAGTAAAATGCCGCTAAATTTTGCATCTGGAACTTTGTCATAATCAAATAATTTCATCTGATGTAAGTCATTTCATTCTAATATACGTTGGCCATTGCTGCATGAAAACATCAATCTATTGGCCTAACGATTTTATAAGAATAAGCAATGATTTTTGTTCCAGAAGCTTAGATTATATTTATAGTTTAGACTCAAGAAAAGATAACTTAACAACACAATTCCTCTAATTGTGTTAGTCAAAATGAGCAATTGTAACCTTTGGTAATAATCAATATGATTTTGGATGAAATTGATGGTTCTCAATTACTCTTAATAATTTACAATCAGCAAAACAAAAATCCTTGCTGACCAGTTTATCCTTCCTTTGGCCCTATGCAATATTCATTCAAGGTTCTGTCCATATACCAAAAATGATTAACCCTTAAAGTGCTGGGTGGGCAAAATCTGCCCACAAAAATTTTCAAACATAAGCAACTCAAAATGTATCAGGTCTTATTGGGCTAGCTGTTTAGTAGCTTCCTAAATCAATCAGGAGAACATATCCCCGACGTTGGAAGCGCAAATTAGTATGTAAAAGTCGAGATATAAAATTTCGATTTTGTGGGTAAAAATTACCCACCCATATCGCTGATATGGGTGGGCTAAAATTGCCCACACGTGGGCAATTTTTGCCCAACAATTGGCTGTGGCCAATTTAAGTCCAAGTTGTGGGTCATAAAAAACCCACAAAACACATTGGTCAAAATATACCCACACTATCATATCTTATGCATTTTGGTCGGATACCTATTCATTATTTCAATGCAATTCCTTATGTGATTTCTATTCAGTAAGCTGCATTATCATTTTTATTGGTGAGCATAAATTTTTGACAATTTTATCATGATTCTGGTCGGGTTAAAATCTGAATTTGTAGAATCTGACTGATATAGTTGCAATAACTAGAGTTTGAAATTTCATTTCATCTCAGACATCATGACGTATAAGTATGTACAATGGTAGGATCAAAATTTGGAAAGAAATGTTCGAGAAAATCCTCACAAATATAGGATATGTGCTTTCAAATCATTTTTGACCATATTATAATCATTTCCCGTGATTGATACATCGTTTATTTAGACAGTTATACTTATTCGCTACTTCCATTCAGAAAATTGTGATAATAAGCGCTTCTATGAATATATTCTTACTGGCAATGATTTTGTGGGCATATTGTGCCCACAGCTGAGATTTGTGGCAAATATTGCCCAAATATGTGGACGAAACCAACCCACAGGATCGTGGGCATTAAAAGTCCACACTTTGCTTGGCGTTTAATGTGGACTTCGATCAACAATTTAGCATTCTTCAAGGAGTATTATGTTCAACAATAAGCTTCAAATATCAATGTAAACATTTCATTGATATAAGTACAGCTACCTCGATTACAGAACAACTTTTGAATTTGCGTGGACCAAAAAAGCCCACGATTTCACTGTGGGTAAATACAACCCACAAGCCAATTTTGGCCTGAAAGAATACAAGCTGCTTATAGTAAAATTTCAAAGTCGATTAAAGGTGATGAAAAATGACATTTGCGGATATTTTTGATGAGAAAGTGATCAACAAAGGTTATATATTACGCATAGAATGCCAAAACTCAAAATTTCATATTGTATAGAGGGGAAAATAGGTCTTAAAATATGTGGGCAAATTCTGCCCACCCAGCACTTTACGTAAGTATTTAAGCCCAGCACTTTAAGTGTTAAGAATATGAAGTTATTCAGAGCCATTTGAGGCCCAGTGAATCATTGGTTTTCGGACTTCTTGAAAACCTATATTATGAAGATATAAGTAAGGCCCCTTTTCAACAAGGTGGCCGCAACGGTACGTAAATAAAACGTCTAGTACACAATATAATACGATTCTTAAGAAAATGAACGCATTCTTAGAGAATAAACGCAAATTCAATTAGGCGCAGCGTTTTTATTTTCTATCCTTGCGTCCATTACTAGTATAAATGGACGCCTCACTCAAACAATAAACGCATTTCTTTGCGACTCTTATTGAAATGAACGCACAGACACGAATTTGAACGCAGTAGGTATGAGGAGAGGCTTGAACAGCAACAAACGCAATTCAACTCTCTGCAAACGCATTGGTGAGTGACTCTTATTGAAACAAACGCACAGACAAGAATCCGAACGCAATAGGTATGAGGAGGGGCCTGAACAAAAACAAACGCAATTCAAATCTCTGTAAACGCATTGGTCAGTGACTCTTATTGAAATTTGAAACGAACGCACACACAAAAATTTAAACGCAGTAAGTATGGGGCAGAGCTTTTACTGAAACAAACGCGACCTAACACCTCGTAAACGCATCTGTGTGCGACTCTTATCAAAACAAACGCACAGACAGGAATTTGAACGCAGTAGGTATTAGGCGTGGCTCTTTACGATTATAAACGCAACTTAACACTAGATGAACACATTTCTTTGCCTGTTTATTAAAATGAACGCATTGGTACAAATTTGGACGCAGTATTCATAAAAAGATACACACAATGTAACTGCTTAACTGCATTACTTATTATGGAATAAATGGAACTAGAATGTAAGAGTAATTAGATTACACACACTGCGTGCCATAGTAGATGCTACTGTTTAGAAGGGGTGGGTTAAATGAGTGGAAAGGGGTGGCTTATGAGTGAAGAGGGGTGGGTTATGAGTGGAAAGGGGTGGCTTATGAGTGAAGAGGGGTGGGTTATGAGTGGGATATGAGTGGAAAGGGGTGGGTTATAAGTGAAAGGGGTGGCTTATGAGTGAAGAGGGGTGGGTTATGAGTGGAAAGGGATGGGTTATGAGTGATGAGGGGTGGGTTATGAATGGAAAGGGGTGGGATATGAGTGGAAAGGGGTGGGTTATGAGTGGAAAGGGGTGGGTTATGAGTGGAAAGGGGTGACTTATGAGTGAAGAGGGGTGGGTTATGAGTGGAAAAGGATGGGTTAGGAGTGATGAGGGGTGGGTTATGAATGGAAAGGGGTGGGATATGAGTGGAAAGGGGTGGGTTATGAGTTGATTGGGGTGGGTTATGAGTGAAGAGGGGTGGGTTGTGATTGGAAAGGGGTGGCTTATGAGTGAAGAGGGGTGGGTTATGAGTGGAAAGGGGTGGGTTATGAATGGAAAGGGGTGGGATATGAGTGGAAAGGGGTGAGTTATGAGTTGATTGGGGTGGGTTATGAGTGGAAAGAGGTGGGTTATGAGTGGAAATGGGTGGCTTTTGCGTGGAAAGGGGTGGGTTATGAGTGGAAAGGGGTGGGTTATGAGTGAAGAGGGGTGGCTTATGAGTGGAAAGGAATTTGAGGGCAATAGGTATGAGGAGGGGCTTGAACAAAAATAAACGCAATTTAAATCTCTGTAAACGCATTGGTCAGTGACTCTTATAGAAATTTGAAACGAACGCACAG
This sequence comes from Beroe forskalii, assembly GCA_011033025.1. Taxonomy (NCBI): domain Eukaryota; kingdom Metazoa; phylum Ctenophora; class Nuda; order Beroida; family Beroidae; genus Beroe; species Beroe forskalii. The sequence goes on from WFMF01000185.1 coordinate 265,278, forward strand.
ACAAGAATTTAAACGCAGTAAGTATGGGGCAGAGCTTTTACAGAAACAAACGCGACCTAACACCTCGTAAACGCATCTGTGTGCGACTCTTATCAAAACAAACGCACAGACAGGAATTTGAACGCAGTAGGTATTAGGCGTGGCTCTTTACGATTATAAACGCAACTTAACACTAGATGAACGCATTTCTTTGCCTGTTTATTAAAATGAACGCATTGGCACAAATTTGGACGCAGTATTCATAAAAAGATACACACAATGTAACTGCTTAACTACATAACTTATTATGGAATAAATGGAACTAGAATGTAAGAGTTATTAAGTTATTAGATTTCACACACTGCGTGCCATAGTAAATGTTTACACCGTGCCTTGTATTAGTTGAAACTTTGAGTAAGAGACATCAGAAGAATTTCAGAATTGCCCAAAAGCTCAAAGATAAGAAAATAAAGGTGTATGCTTCCATCAAGAGTGCACTCCTGCCTATAATTTGTCTGTGGACTACGAAAACACGATTGGGTGGATAGCAAAGGTATTGGTATTGGCCATTGCCATTGGGTGAGTATTCCGGTGGGGATTTAGATTTTAGGTTATGTTATAAAAAAGTAGTCTTACGACCTTATTGTCTGCTCCAATAACACTGTACGCTCAGAGTTTACTGACTAGATTGCTGTGCACTCTGAGTGGACTAGATTGCAGTGCACTCTGAGCGAACTAGATTGAAGTGCAGTGTGCACTCTGAGTGGACTAGATTGCAGTGCACTCTGAGCGAACTAGATTGCAGTGCACTCTGAGCGAACTAGATTGCAGTGCACTCTGAGCGGACTAGATTGATTTGATCTCTGAGCGAACTAGATTGCAGTGCACTCTGAGCGGACTAGATTGCTGTGCACTCTGAGCAGACTAGATTGCAGTGCACTCTGAGCAGACTAGATTGCAGTGCACTCTGAGCAGACTAGATTGCAGTGCACTCTGAGCAGACTAGATTGCAGTGCACTCTGAGCAGACTAGATTGCAGTGTACTCTGAGCAGACTAGATGCAGTGCACTCTGAGCAGACTAGATTGCAGTGCACTTCTCTTTTCCAGACTAGTTTTGCTGATACTCGACCGGAATAGATTGCAATGTACTCCAATTGCGGACTGGATCTCCAGGTTCTCCATGTCTAGGCTCATCTTAATTCCCACAGAAATAGAAATAGTACAATGTCAGTCAGATTACAGAAATAATGTGTCAGACTGTCCTTCTACTGAAAAAATCCCCGAAATGATTCAAAAGATAGAAATCCACATAAGATTGTATGCAACAAGAGGTCCTAAATGTAAACTTTCAAGAAAACTATCTTATTGAAAAGGTAAAAAGGATGGAAAATTGATTGGAAATGAGGTTAAGGAACTGAGATACAAGACCTCCCAATAAAATTAAGAATAAAGTTCCTAATCCTAACCAATACATCAACTCATAAAAATTTTTCCAAAAATCACAGACAGGAATTTTCCATTCATGTAAGTTCACCCCCTAATCATTTATGTATTCACTACCCCATCACTCATGTTGACCCACCCCTCTTCACCCAAACCGGATCCCATCAGTCCATAACCCATATATTCACTGGTTAATCCCCCCCTTTCCAATCTCTTTTCCCCACCTTTTTTTCTGATTTCCCAGATCCACCCATCCATTAATTATTGTACTCTGCACTCATAACCCAACCCTACCCCAATCAACTCAAAATTCCCAATCAACTCATTACCCCATCCTTTCCAAACATATCCCTTACCTTTGCATTCTTTACTCCAAACTCTTACTCTGGTCCATCCTTTCTACTCACATCAATTTAGTCCACTCATAGTACACAGGCACTCATTGCACTGCAATCCTTCTAAACAGAGGCATCTAATCTGGCACTCAAGTGTAATTAAGTACCCCATTCTAGTTCCATTTATTCCATAATAAGTAATGCAGTTAATATGTTACATTGTGTGTATCTTTTATACCGTCCAAATTTGTGTAATATGTTCATTTTAATAAACAGGCAAAGAAAAATAGTTCATCCTTCGTGTTGTTCATTTAAAATCGTAAACAGGCAAAGAAATACCTACTGCGTTCAAATCTGGTCAATGCCCTTTGTTTAAATCGTCACATAGATGCCTTTACTACTGCGTTCAAATTCCTGTCTGTGCGTTTGTTTTGTTTCAGTAAAATGCGTTTTACAGTGTTGCCCCGTTTGTTTCAGTAAAAGTTTAAATTCCGTTTAAATTCTTGTGCGTTTCAAATTTCAATAAGAGTCACTGACCAATGCGTTTACAGAGATTTAAATTGCGTTTATTTTTGTTCAAGCCCCTCCTCATACCTATTGCGTTCAAATTCTTGTCTGTGCGTTTGTTTTAATAGAATCACTCACCAATGCGTTTGTTGCTGTTCAAGCCTCTCCTCATACCTACTGCGTTCAAATTCGTGTCTGTGCGTTCATTTCAATAAGAGTCGCATAGAAATGCGTTTATTGTTTGAGTGAGGCGTCCATTTATACTAGTAATGGACGCAAGGATAGAAAATAAAAACACTGCGCCTAATTGAATTTGCGTTTATTCTCTAAGAATGCGTTCATTTTCTTAAGAATCGTATTATATTGTGTACTAGACGTTTTATTTACGTACCGTTGCGGCCACCTTGTTGAAAAGGGGCCTTAAGTAGGTATAATGATCAATGGGTGCAATTGCGTTCCCTAAATCTTTGAAATTTTGAAAGGATATTAGCCAGCACTATTTTTATAGTAGCTTGTGTCTTTCATTTCCTTATCCTAATTCATATTCTGAACTGCCTCAAGAGTCAAGAAACCCTCTAAGGAACGAATAAGTTTCTCTGGTTTGATAAGTTCAAGAATTCCGTTTAGGGCAGCAATTTCACACATCACAAACTAATTTTCATAATTCATATTATAATGTTCAGTTATACTAGTAAATTACTGCGGGAGATTGCCGGGAGTACTCCGGGAGTATTACGGGCGTCCTCCGGGAGTACTCCAGGAGTCCTACGGGATTCTCACGGGAGTCCCACGGTAGTCCTATGGGAGTCCCCTGGGATTCCCCTGGGAATTCCTAACTGAGTTCTACGGGAGTCCCACTGGAGTCCCCCGGGAGTCCTGCAAGAGTCCCTCGGGAGTATTCCAGGAGTCCCACAAGAGTCCTACGGGAGTCCTGCGAGAGTCCTACGGGATTTCCAAAAGAGTCCTATGAGAGTCCCACGGGAGTCCTGCCAGAGTCCCACGGGAGTCCAATGGGAGTCCTAAGGGAGTCCCACGGGAGTGCTCTGGGAGTCCTCCGGGAGTACTACAGCTACAGGAGTCCTATAGGAGGCCCACAGGAGTCCCAAGGGAGTCCCCCGGGAGTCCTGCAAGAGTCCCACGGGAGTCTCGAGGGAGTGCCACGGGAGTCTCGAGGGAGTGCCACGGGAGTCCCACGGGAGTCTCGAGGGAGTCCCACGGGAGTCTCGAGGGAGTGCCACGAGAGTCTCGAGGGTGTCCCACGGACTCTCGAGGGAGTCCCACAGGAGTCTCGAGGGAGTCCCATGGGAGTCTCGAGGGAGTCCAACGGGAGTCTCGAGGGAGTCCCACGGAGTCTCGAGGGAGTCCAACGGGAGTCTCGGGAGAGTCGCACGGGAGTCTCGAGGGAGTCCCACGGGAGTCTCGAGGGAGTCTCACGGAGTCTCGAGGGAGTCTCGAGGGAGTCGAGACCCCCAGGAGTACTCCGGAGTCCGGGAGTCCCACAAGATTCCAACGGGAATCTTACGGGAGTCCTGCGAGAGTCCCATGGGAGTCCTACAGCTACGGGAGTCCCCCAGAAGTCCTCCGAGAGTCCCACGGGACTACAGGAGTCTCGAGGGAGCCCCACGGGAGTTCGAGGGAGTCCTGAGGGAGTTCTACGGGAGTCTTACCAGTGGACTCCCGAAGGACTCCCTGAAGACTCCTGTAGGACTCCCAGAGGGCTCCTGGGGGACTCCCGGAGGACTCTCGGCAGCCCCCGTAACTCTCCCTTTGGACTCTGGCAGGGCTCCCAGGGGAATCCCGCAGTAATTCTCTTGAATAGTTGAATGACTGATATAAAATCTATGCAAGGTCTTTCAGGAGTTATTGCAAATTCTACTTTCAATGCATGGAATTGAAGAGGTTGATATTAATACAATCATTGATTGGTGTTTCCAATTTCAAGTTTGTACACTGTACAGTTACCATTTGTGTTATAACTCAGTCTTCTATTGATACGCTCATACTTAAATTATGCAAAAATTATATTCCACATTGATTGGTAAAAATAAGATAATATTATCATGATATGAAATATGGATAAATTTGCCTAAAGCTTCACTTGGTTGCATATGCAACCACCAGGCCACTGTACAAATGCAGGCATAATATATCCAGTTCAGCCTAGTGGTTGCATATGCAACCATGCACCATTATTGACTGGCAACGATTTCCCCTAGTGGTTGCATATGCAACCAGAGGATTTCTGGCCCCATGGGGGTCCAAAACCTCAAATTTTGATAGTAGAAGTTATGCGACCTCATCTAGACACAATATCCAAAATTTCATCAAAATCGGACCAGGTTCTGACCTACCGGGCATTAAGGGGTTAAAAACTCTTTATATGTTAGTTAGTGTTATTTATTGTATTTGTAACTCGGGTTCCTTTATTAACTTATGACTTTGAAAATTGGATGCAATTAATGTATTTTGTCCAAACAGAGGTGTTAGTGCCTCTTAGGACTATATTTGTTTAATTCCTGTTTAATTCCTGTTAATTCCTTAGAGTGTAGAGGCGAAATTTTGACATCAACCACTCATTGTAAAATTGGACCATACCGGTACACTGAATGTAGCACGGGACCAATTTCAATTTTGAATGAATTTGTTTCGATGACGCGCGTACAGTACCTAAAGTTAGATGATCTAACTTAAATCAAAGAAGTGACGTCACTTCAGCCTTTCATATTGAATGAGTGACGTAACATGGATGATAAATCATGAAATGATGAGATGAGGTTGGGGTATGTATGTATCTTTCCCAAATGATGAGGTACTGATGAGGTAGTATGTATGTATGTTCAAAAAAGGCCGATTTTTGATGAGCTCATTTCTGGATGGCCCCTTACGATTATCGGTTATAAGACGTATAATAATTTTAAAATTGTTAAGTTGTAATGTGTAACTGTAATTTGCTATGCACTTGCAGTTGACCAGCAGGCTGCAGTGAGCAGCTGCGGAAGCTCCACCAAGTCACCAATTAGCAGGTGTCTCAGTGTGCACTGTGCATCTCCCGGGTTATAGGATAGAAGGATTATGCATAATCATAGTCTGCTCCAGCCTTTGGAGCATATGGATATGCCTTTAAATATCTTAAGAAATTAGCTTCTACGAATTAGCATCATGTGGCATCCTGCAAATTTACCATGGATAGTGATCCTTGGAGTCAAGTAGTCTTTGGAGTTAGGAATCCGGGTTTGCTACTGACAAAGGGGACCCGGGGAATAATACAGAGACTTCCGATCCGGGTATCTGTATTATTATGACATATACGAATATTAAACCTCTGGCTCAAAGTATGAGCTATGCAATTACAAGCTGATCATAGCATTATCATGATAATAGGAATTCCGAATTAGGGATAGCCATAATAATATGTACGAAATACTGAGTTCAGGAGGCCCGCTCATGGAATTGGAAAGCAGTAGAAAAACTGTTCGTGGAGTTCCCTCCCTGCGCATTACATTTGCCATAGACAATGCAATTATAATGTCATGCAGCAGATAGCAAATCCACGGAACCCTACGATTTCGCGAAGAAAGCACGTGATGGCTCTCGCCCATCACGTGCTCACATCCAACGGTGACATCGCATTCATAAATTCAAATAACCGCAGGATCATCACTCTGACTCAGCAAATAACGATCATTTCGCAGAAATCCTTAGAAACGCCCATAATCTTTGCCTTTGATATAGCCACATATCGATGTGAGCTATCACATCCAACTCAACTCTCACTCTCTCAGTATCTGCACAGTGAGCTGCCTACATAATTTATAGAAGGGGAGAAGAGTCTTCTCCTCAAACATTTCCTCGAACTATAGCTGAGTTTAGCCGTTAGCAGGAGGAGAATCAATTTGTAATCGTACCTACTGCAACCGATGAGTGTTGAAAAACGGGCCACTATTTCTTTTCACGAATTCCTTTTCACTTAGAGAGCCGTGCACCTGATACTCAACCCGTGCGAGTGCCCCTCGCAAGCCTCCCCTAAGTCCGATGAAAAACCCCAATCCTTAGAGCTTATTTTAATTTTATTGTTGAACTGAACCGAAACGAACTTATTGTGAAGTCCGTTTCGATTTTATCTGAACAAAACCGCAAGCGGTCGTCATAGCAACCTCCTCACAGAGTCACGGGGGCGCCGTTTTTTAATTGTAAGAGGTTAATATGATCTAAACATACGTTATTAGGCGTTCAAATTAGAAATCATTCGTTAAAATCGTTGAAATAGTAATTTCCCTTATTTCTACAAAACGTCCGTGTGAACTCACGTGAAAAAATTTGTCATATGGACCTGGAGTCATGTTTTTCTATTACATTGTGACTTATTTCAATCAAATCAAGTCGAAAATTTGGTCTTGAGGCTCAAATTTGAAATTTGCCTAATTTCTACAAAACGTCCACGTGAACTTACGTGAACTTCATTTCCATGGGCCATTTCTTGTTCTATTCAAGTACCAAGTCAATAAAAATGTTGATTCAGTCGCTATCATGTAGCACAACAACCCTGCACTTTAGGAATTCGGCCTGAAATTGGACTTGATCAAATTTTCGACTTTTTTTGCGGCTCAAATTGACGTTTTTGAGGCCGCCACACCTTTCTCTTAAATCGAGACGACTTGAAACTTTTTACCCTTGATATTTGATTGAGAAGATCATTGATACGCCTGGAAAAGATGGAGCAATGTTGATGAGCTGAGATATAGATGCTGAAAGTCGCTATATTATGGCCTAGTAAGGATCCTCGATTTTGGAGGCCTCCCACGACCTCATTTTGCCACCAATCTTTTGTGGCTAAATCTCGAGGTCTAGATGCTACATAAGTCGGGAAATCATGACGCGGTAGAAAACTTTTCAGATACAGTGCTTCAAAGTGGTCCAAAATTACGTTTTTACGCTAAAATCGTGATTTTATCGATTTTGATGACGTCATAACAGCAAGAAAATCGATGCAGGGAGACTTCTTACATAGCCTATGACAATCTCCTATCTTAGCTGTATCTTTTATGATTTTCGAGTAAAATTTGACGTAGGATCGTTTAAGATAGGCTTCGAAACTCTAAGACGCTTCCTTCACTATTTTCAAACGCAAGTTTTTTTGTTTTGTTTTTTCTTACTGTGAGGGGGTTGCCGTCCTTGCCAGGACGGAAATATATTATTATATCACCCTGTGACACTCGTTCGTCTAATATATACCCTGGCCAGTCTTTTTTATTACCGCGGGGGGTTACCGCCCTGGCCAGGGCGGGAATTGACTCACACAGTAACTACATCTACAGTTCTACACTCCATATGTATACATGTTTTCTATCAAGTCTAGCTTATTGTATTTTCCAAGTTTCTGATCAGTATTTGAATATTCATACCTGCGTCCACTTTCATGCATGCACATTGCACAATGTAAATTACCTTAATATAGAGAAATTACTAAGAATTTACACACAAAGTATTAAATCGTTAAACATTTCAATAGCAATACAGAGCAGAAAAGAAATAGTGGCAGAAGATGTTAAATTGTTAAACCTGAAGTTAATGGAACCATGCTGAAGTGCTGAGATCATAAAAAAGCAAGATTATTATATCGATAAAATAGTTCATATGATGAGGCCTTAGAATGCAACCTGTTCCTCAATAAATCCTAGTTCTGTGATTCCCTCAAGCCTCTTTCTTCTCATCGGGAGTAGGGGCTAGAACCTTCCGTCTCTGTCTCAACATGTGCTTGTAGAGTTGGGGCAGGGTTGGGAGGTATCCCAACATGTAGATCATCAGGAAGGCCGGGAAGTTGAAGGAAACGTTCAGTTTGTTGGGAAGGGGGAAGGAGTACATTCCCGTAGCAACGGCATGGGGCAACACACTGGGGGAATTAGGGAGTTGGGGGTTAGGGAGTTGGGGAATTAAGGAATTATGAGGTAGAGGAAATAGGGGTTGGGGAAATAGGGAGTTGGTGAATTAGGTACTTGGGGGATTAGCTGATTAGGGAGTTGGGGGATTTGGGAGTTTGGGGATTAGGGAGTTGGTGAAAATTAGGATGTTAGAGAGAGCATGGGGAAACACACTGCCGGCTCAAGATTGATATTGATTGAATTCAAATAAGCAAATACTCGAATGGGACAGAATTTGCAAAAAAAACATAGATTTCGTCTCTTTTAACACAATTTTACACTTCGATCTATTTAAGTTGAATATAAGTTACAGAAGGAATATGAACCTGTAAGGGTGAGTAACTCTCCGGAGACCCCGATGGGATAGAGGAAGGTGAAGAAGGAGTAGCGAGCCCAGGACAGGACATACGGGACCTTGTCGATCAGGGACAGAGCATAGTACCAGTATCTGTAAAATTAGGGAATTAAGGGAATTAGGGAGTTGGGGGTGTTAGGGAGTTCAGGGTGTTAGGGGTGGGGAAGCATGGGATAGAGGAAGGTGAAGAAGGAGAAGGAGCCAGGACAGGACATACGGGACCTTGTCGATCAGGGACAGAGCATAGTACCGGTATCTGGAAAATTAGGGGAATTAAGGGAATTAGGGGAGTTGGGGTGTTAGGGAGTTGGGGCTGTTAGGGAATTGGGATAGGGATAGGGAAGGTGAAGAAGGAGAAGGAGCCCAGGACAGGACATACGGGACCTTGTCGATCAGGGACAGAGCATAGTACCAGTATCTGGAAAATTAGGAATTGAGGGAATAAGGGAGTTGGGAGAATTAGGAGTTGGGGCTGTTAGGGGTGGGGAGCATGGGATAGAGGAAGGAAGAAGGAGTAGAGCCCAGACCCAGGACATACGGGACCTTGTCGATCAGGACAGAGCATATAGTACCAGTATCTGGAAAATTAGGGAATTAAGGGAATTAGGGAGTTGGGGGGTGTTAGGAGTTGGGGGTGTTAGGGAATTGGGGAGCATAGGATAGAGGAAGGTGAAGAAGGAGTATGGCTTCCAAGACGTACGGGATCTTGTCGATCAGGGACAGAGCATAGTACCAGTATCTGGAAAATTAGGGAATTAAGGGAATTAGGGAGTTGGGGGTGTTAGGGAGTTGAGGGTGTTAGGGAATTGGGGGAGCATGGGATAGAGGAAGGTGAAGAAGGAGTAGCGAGCCCAAGACGTACGGGATCTTGTCGATCAGGGACAGAGCATAGTACCAGTATCTGGAAAATTAGGGAGTTGGGGGAATTAGGGAGTTGGGGGCGTTAGGGAGTTGGGGTTAGGGAGTTGGGGTTAGGTGGGGCGGGATAAGGGAGAAGGCGAAGGAGCGAAGAATACGGACCTAATAAAATTAATAGAGTTTGTCGTTGACAACCAAGAGTTTCATACTTGTGGAAGATAGTAGCTACTGTAGTCTTCACTTTCTTTCTGCCTCTGGACAGTTGTTCTAAGTAAATTATCTTCCTTGATCTTCTCTTTTTCAACGCCCCCGAATTCATATATAACATCAGCCCTTGCAAACAAGGAACTTGCTAAAGGGGTTTCCCTTTTGGGGAACATTTGTAAATGTTTTTATGAAATTAACTTTTTTAGTTTTCAACAAAAATCCAGAGTGGGGATAAACCCCAGAGGAAAATTACAAATTTGTTTTAAAAAAATTTTAACTTGGGCTGGGAATAATTTTTTTTCAGGGGGAAAAAACTTTGGTATTTTGGGCTCTATCAAAACAACTAAACCAAATAGACCCCAGAGGGCCCCTTAAACTTTATTACCATTTGAACGGTTTTAAAGGGCCCCCTTGGTCGGGGTTTTGTGAATGCCTCTTATACCTGATACCAAAAGACCCTTAAAAGGTTTTTTTGATTTTAAGTTCAATTCAGATTAAAACCCCCGCCCCACCTTTTAGTACAAAAAGAAAACCAAACCATTGGTGCCCCGAATGATTTCTACCAAAGCAATCGCTTGACAGAACTTACCTAACCAGCATCAAAGACCTTCAGGTATCCCCCGGGATTCATATCGAAAAGCAACCGATATTCTTTCGTTTTTGATGCCCTGTCCCAACCCGGCCCCTTTCAATGGGGAGTTGGCCGGGAAACAAAACAATGGAAATATTAGTTTTTAAAGCGGGGGAAAATAATTAAAAAAGTTTTGTATATATAATTTGGGCAGGAAAGGAAACGGAATTGTCGACACATTTACCTTTCCTCGGTTAACCCCCCCGGGTCCTTAACGGTCGGTTAACGGAGGTTGAGGGAGGGTTCCGCCCAGGGAAGTTGGGGTTACGAATTAAGGACGGACCAGTTACCGGTCGGTTACCGGTCACTGACCGGTCACTTAACGGTCGGTTAACGGTCGGTTAACGGACGGTTACCGCCCACGGACAGTTACCGGTCGGTTAACGGTCGGTTAACGGACGGTTACCGCCCACGGACAGTTACCGGTCACTTTACGGTCGGTTAACGGACGGTTACCGCCCACGGACAGTTACCGGTCGGTTACCGGTCACTTAACGGTCGATTAACGGACGGTTAACGCCCACGGGCAGTTACCGGTCACTTTACGGTCGGTTAACGGACGGTTACCGCCCACGAGGGCGTTCTACCGGTCAGTTAACGGCCGGTTACCGGTCGCAAATTGTCGATTAACGGACGGTTAACGCCCACGGGCAGTTACCGGTCGGTTAACGGTCACTTAACGGTCGGTTATAACGGTCGGTTACCGCCCACGGGCAGTAACCGGTCGGTTAACGGTCACTTAACGGTCGGTTAACGGTCGGTTACCGCCCACGGGCAGTAACCGGTCGGTTAACGGTCGCAACGGTCGAGTTAATTGGCGGTTACGGGCGGTAACCGGTCGGTTAACGGTCAGTAACAGTCACTTAACGGCCGGTTAGTGTCACAACAAATTAGAATGCGTTATATATTAATTCAATTAGCATATTATCTAATTGATAAACTATCGTTTACAAATAAAATAAAAACTAAACCTCTAGTTTAGTAAGGTGGGAAATACCAACTCATCATCGTATATAGCTAAATAATGTCGTTGTTCCATAACATGAAGGTGTGAAATCTCAAAGATAGGAACATGGGGATTTCACTGAGGATTTTTTGTATCATTAAAAATAGCACCTTTTCCGGAGCAGAGAAACCCTTTCAGCTTCATAATTTCCTTTTAATCGTCAGTGCAGTTCTCATCTCTTCAGTTCTACTACGAGTACATGAAAGCATGTCCTGGAGGTTGATGAATCCAAATTCGGGAAGAGGAAGTATACTCGGGGACGATGTTAAGGTGAAGTGGGTGCTTGGTGGTTGTCGGAACAGCGGGGACTGTTTCCTTGTTGAGTGTCCAGGAAACAGGTTAGACAAATACACACTCATCCGTCTCATCAAGAAGTAAGTTTAAGCAGGGTACTGTCATCCTGACAGACGGCTCCTTTTCATCATGGCTTGCCCAATCAGAAGGTCAGCCAAAGAAGAGGCTTCGTGGTTCCTCACTGTTGAACCATAACACCTGTGAGGGCATGTGGTTTCATGCCAAGAAGCACAGGCGGCTTGGAACTGGACAAAGACGATCAATTCATATAATTTAAATGTTAAAATTTCCTACTTAGTGCAACATTCACTTACCCATGATAAACGGATGGCAATTTCTTACTCATCAGTTAAACGGTGTGCCATATATTATATTTATAAGTGTTTGTCAATGGAAATATATTATAAATCATCATCTAATAAGTGCCATTAAAGCATTAAAATTGGTTTTTAACTAATTACATAATCATGTAGCATCCGAATGGAGAGAGGGTTTGCAATTGCTGACTGAAGAGAGGGGTTTGAGGGTCTGGAAAAAACAATTGAGATGCTTAAAACGGCCTTTAGCGACCAGTAACTGACCTTGGGCGGTAATCGTTCGTTAACCGACCGTTAAATGACCGGTAACCGACCGGTAACCGACCGGTAACTGTCCATGGGCGGTAACCGTCCGTTAACCGACCGTTAAGTGACCGGTAACCGACCGGTAACTGCCCGTGGGCGGTAACCGTCCGTTAACCGACCGTTAAGTGACCGGTAACCGACCGGTAACTGCCCGTGGGCGGTAACCGTCCGTTAACCGACCGTTAAGTGACCGGTAACCGACCGGTAACTGCCCGTGGGCGGTAACCGTCCGTTAACCGACCGTTAAGTGACCGGTAACCGACCGGTCACCGACCGGTAACTGCTCGTGGGCGGTAACCGTCCGTTAACCGACCGTTAAGTGACCGGTAACCGACCGGTAACTGCCCGTGGGCGGTAACCGTCCGTTAACCGACCGTTAAGTGACCAGTAACCGACCGTTAACTGTCTGTGGGCGGTAACCGTCCGTTAACCGACCGTTAAGTGACCGGTAACTGCTCGTGGGCGGTAACCGTCCGTTAACCGACCGTTAAGTGACCGGTAACCGACCGGTAACTGTCTGTGGGCGGTAACCGTCCGTTAACCGACCGTTAAGTGACCGGTAACCGACCGGTTACTGTCCGTCCGTTAAGTGTCCGTTAACCGACCGGTAACTGTCCGTGGGCGGTAACCGTCCGTTAACCGACCGTTAGCCGACCGTTAACTGACCGGTAACCGACCGATAACCGACCGTTAACCGACCGGTAACTGTCCGTCGACAGATTACCAAATTACCGGGAATGAACAATGGAAATATTAGCATATGGCGCAGGGAAGGGAATGAACAATGGAAATATTAGCATATAGCGCAGGGAAGGGAATTGATGCCTCAAAAGGCCCCTCATAACTCGATGCTCACACTGAATTTCCTTGTGGAGGGTAAGATGCTTCAGCAAGTCAAGGACGTCCGCCCTTTTCTTGAAAACCATGCGGATCAAACATTTTGGGCCCCTTTCCGTAATTATTTCGACTAAGTCAATACAACCCATATTGATTGATTCAATATCGATAAAGCTTTCATATAGGGTTGGCTCAATCAAAGAATCAAGCTTATTTTTGAGATGCGTCCGCATTTGGCAAAAGAACACCATTATATATACGTTTATAAACTTAGTGAATTCAAATGACAATTATATCTGAAAATAATATCAAAAATTCAATTTCATTTTCAGATTTTCACTTTCATCGCCACAATGATCATATTTTAAGCAAACAGCCGTCCCCCACTTTGGCCTGGCGCAGGCCTGGAAAATCTATACAGATTGGAAAAAGATGTGGACTCTGTGTTCAGTGGTTCGTTCGGAGCTAAGTGGGAGGAGATGACCAAGACTGCAGTCATGAAGCTTGACAAGTCGTCTCTGTCAACACTTGTTTTATCAGCTGTGGGAGTGTTGGGGAAGAGTAAGGCTATGCTTAGATCAGCGGCTGTGTGCGTGGAAGGAATGAACAAGGAGCAGATTGAGATTCAGAGAACACTTCTCAAATCTAAACTCCAGGAGAGCCTGCTGAAGAGTAACATCGATCAGATTGAAGCGCTGCAGACGGCAGTGAAGAAGGAGATCAGAAGTTTTCGTGATGAGGTGAAGCAGGGCTGCGACGAAAGGATCAGTGTTCAGACGCAGATGAAAGCTGCAGTCAAGTCAGCAGTGATGGACGACGACAGGAGGAGAACTGTGATGGTCTTCGGTCTCGAGGAGAGATCCAATGAAGCTGTGCAGCAGAAGGTGGAAGAGATATTCCGAGTTAGCTGTTTGACAGAAAGACCCACTGTTAGTGATTGCTTCCGAGTTGGTACCGTTAGAGCAGGGGTTCAGCGCCCAGTGAAGGTGGTGTTCCAGAGCAGCGATGGTATTGAGGAGTGCCAGGAGACTACGGGACACTCGCTTCAGAAGGGTATTCATTTCTCCGGACAGAACGCGTGAGGAGCGAGAACATAGGAAGGGACTTGTGCGACAGATTAAGGAGAAAATCAGCAGTAATCCTGAAAAATACCATTATATCAGTAATGGTCAGGTGTGTAGCAGAGACAAGGACCAAGGTGGCAGTATCTGCTCTCCCAGCAGCAGCTTCAACTCCCTCTCCTCGGACTACATCGCACCCATCTCAGCCTCCCTCAGTCGTCCCTCAGACTACGCCACGGTCAACCCACGTTCCAACATCAAACATTCGAATCGTATGACCTGCCTCGCGCCGGACGGGACTTGCTGCGAACCCTCCGCCAAGTCCCCATCCCCCATTTTAATGTTTGAGTGTGTGTTGCTTTCTGATTTTCAGAGTGCTGATTTGTTGTGTGATTGAACCCTGAACTGTGGCAATCAGGCCGCACTGTACTGCGAACACATGGCTTACAGCCATCTCAATGTCTATGTGGTTTTGTATGATTATTATTGTACTTATTATATTTCATTTCAAAGCCCTTATGGGTGCCCCACCGTGGGTTTTCAATCAATCATAAAATCTAAGGTTCGTTTAAATCAGGTCTTGTGCCAGTCTGCATTTGACCAGCGTAGGACTCGCGCTAGTCTGACGCTAAACCGGCACAAGAACCAGTAGAATATTTAATCCGATGTTTGACATGCATTGGACCGGCGTTTGGCCAACGAGGACCCGGGAACATGGGTCGATGACTTATAATTTTGTTCCGCAGTTCATGAGCTTCTCCTTTATCATCCTTCTATTTACCTTCCTTTCCATTATTGGAACCAACGCTGACACTCAGGATGGTAAGCAAATTCAAAACTTAACCCAAGAACCAGCTTGCAATGGAACCAGTGCAAACTGCAAAATCTGATTACATTTGTGAGTTTCGCATGAATAAAAGCATGTAATAGTGCATGATTATATCCAAATATTAGAATAAGAGACTAGAACCTGACTTAATGTATGGAGAGAGTAAACAAGAGTATTATCCCTCAGGAGAAACCTGTGGGTTGCTGTGGGATGGTGCCTGTGGGCCCCGGTCGAGGGAAGTTTTAATTAGTCGTAACCCTGGCACCTCAGTAGCAGACTGCAGGGCACAGTGCAAACAAGTTGCCGACTGTGAAGTGGTTATTATACGCAACTCTGACGTTTACTGCTACTTCTACCGCAAAGAAGCAGAAGATGTTTGTGAGAAAAATATCTTCTACGTTGGAGTTTATACAACATACTCTGTCAATGAGTGTGTCGGTATGTCCCTATCCTGCTTATCACTTCATATCTCACGTTATATGGAGATAATTCATGTCACAATCCGACTAAATCTTGGTATTTACTTATTTAGGAAATTGTCAGATGAATATAATTGAATAATTAATTTATTGATAAAGTGATAATGTATATTTTTACAGAGTTACAAGGATAACATACTTAACTACAGTCCCCGATAATATCAGGGGCTGGCAAGCCCCCGCGGCGGTTAAACCATCGCGTTCTATCTCAAATCATGGGTTTTACAATAAAGAATACTTTAATCTTTTATTCTTTTATTAAACCGCTGCATTACAACCAAGTCCTTATTGGTATTTGGAAAATACTACCCAGTATAAGATTATCAATAAGTTATTATAGTTGCTAGAGTAAATCGTGAACCAAAAATTCGGGTGAGAGGGCTACCCAAATCTTTGGTACGGGATTTTCAGCAACAACTTTAAAATCTAACTTATCTTATATAGTTATAATATAATGTAAACCACCCCATATATTTTCACCTCTAAGTTGTTGACTATAGAAGACTATTTACGTAAATTCTAATAAAATTCTACCAGGAGTAAAACTTCATTAATAACCAATAATTATCAAAGCTGAAACTCCAGTCACATGCCTTCATGGAAAGGAAGGCAAGTATTGCAGGTAATTTTCCTGCTGTTCAATTCATTTATTAATTAATTATTTATTGTAGTCATACAGTATGCTAAATTTCAAATGTCAGATATTCCCTACTTCCGTATTGTAAGTTTGTAAAGCAAACGTTGCTTAAAAACACAATTTTTCATGGCAGAATCAAAGTCACGAGTAATCCCCTCAGGACGTGTGAACTGCTGTTTTGGAGGAGGAATCAGCCGTCTGAGAGGAGGGTTGTGACGACGCAAGCAAGATCTAAAACATGCTCCATCAGTCTTCATTACTCCGTTCAATGAACAGTACGTTTAGGTAGTTTATGATTGGAGATAGCAATACAACGTGCTGATTTATTCTTATCTCTTTATCTTATCTTCAATCTGACATTTCGACTATATTGCTATATTGGAATTTCTCTCCAGTTTTTTTGCTGAAGAACTTCTAAATTCATAACAGATCTTAATATTTTCTGCTTGTCTTCATGACAGAAAGGCAGAAATAGTCACCAGTAATCCCTTCAGGACGCAAAAACTGCTGTTTTGGAGGAGGGATCAGCCGTCTGAGAGGAGGGTTGTGACGACGCAAGCAAGATATAAAACATGCTCCATCTGTCTTCATTACTCCATTCAATGGACATTGGACAGTAGGCATAGGTAGTTTGGGAATAGGCTTCAATAAATTTATTTTTTCCCTCACCATTGGCCTTTTTGTGAATACAAAAAGGCAAATGAGAGGGTTGGCAGAGATCGTGGTTTGGGAAGGTGAGAATAGGGATATGTGTATATATATCACTATATCAGGTCCTGATTTGCAATACAACTACTGTAATTTCTGGAAAGTGCCCGGATTGCTCCTTTATAATACCAGTCGCGAAAATGTCCCTCCCTCCGTCCGTCCGTCCTTCCGTCCGTCCCCTCATCACAAATCTTCAAAATCACGAATTTCATAATCATTGTCTGTCGGTTGTCAAAACTAAATTGAAGGGCTGTTGAAGAATTCGTGACTTAGAATCTTAGGAGTGAGTTGGGCTATGGATTGAGGGATAAGATGATAAGCTTCGGTTCTCAATTAGTTTTAGTACCAATCTGTATCACTATTCGAATGTATAGTGTATACTGAATTCGAATAAGTTCAAAAAATACGGTGGTTCGATGTGATTTTATTTGTGAAAGACGAATGATTCTTTTCGGAACGAGAGACAGCATTGAAACAGAAAGCATGAAAATTTAATTTTGAAGATCAGATGAAAAGTGACATCAACAATCAAGAAAATACAGCGCGTGAACAAACGGTTACACAATCTGATGCGAAACGTAAACGAATTCAACGAAATGGCGCGAAATCAACAACGAACTGATTACAACAACTTGGTACGTAAGAACGCTCGCGCAAGAATTTCAGAAGAAATGGCACGTGCCAATGCATGTTCTCGGTGGTCGTGCGCAGCATTGACGCAATATTTATACTCCTACTAGGAGTGCCTGTTGTAGAATGATGCTAAGGTTACATCAAGCACCGCCGGGGAGGGAAATTAAGCGCCTGCATACGGGTACATCCCACAAACAAGAATTGAAGAATTAAGCCCGCTGCAGGCGCAATTCTTGTTCAAGATTGGATATATAGTAAGATAGTAGTACCAAGTACTGATCAATTGATAATCAATTCATCCTATCTTCAAATTGACATTTCGGGCATTGGAGTTTTTTTGGGCATTGGAGTTTCTTCTGGAAGCTTAATCTTTGCTCTATTACTCCTATGCAGAAGGATCTGAACTTAATTCATATTAACAGATTTTTAAAGTGTTCGATAATTTATTGCAATTTTGATGCTTGCATAGGTATTGATTCTTATATCTTTATACGAGGTTTAATAAGCATTAATAAATGATTTCAATTTCCCAATAACTTGCTGCTTCATTGCCTAGAACATAGTACTAACATACAACTGAAGTATTGCTCATGTATCACTTGTATCCCTCATTCTTAATAAATGCATAGGTGTATTCATCGATTATAAACAGCTTTTCATTCCATTCTATGAATTATCACTTCCAATTCGATTCAATTAATTAGCAATTAACAAACAATAGGGGTACAATCCAATGTCTTATCTATAAAGGTTTATGGGTATACTACAAACATAACACGTTATATAGGCGTTAGTAAGAAGTAATTAAACCAGTTAATATTTTTAATCGAGTAATCGGGTAGGTGTATTCTCAAATGAAAGTCGTAACTGGTGAACCTTGCAGTGTAAGAGTGAATGAGCCAATGATTGCCATCCAAGGCCCTGTTAATTTTTTGTGTATATCGATGAACTCTCCGCATCTACTTATCTAGGGTTGCCGGATTTTCAAGCATTTTCCTTGGTTACAAGACAAATACAATATGGCCAGTTACCAGACGATTTTATCCACGCATGAACTCTTCAAGACCCAAGGTCTTCAGTGGGGTTTTAATTTCAGAACTGAAGTTGATGTCGATCATTGGAAAAAATTGGTTAAAAACCCTTTTTTTCGCGAAACGAGTTCGCAACATAAGAGGAATATCAGAGTTTACTCAGATCAACTTAATAATATAAAAGATATAAGTTAGTAAGTTACCTGACGATTTCAGCAACAGACGTCCTCTATAAGACCCACGTCCTCTATAAGACCCACGGCCTCTAAAAGACCCACGGCCTCTATAAGACCCAAGGCCTCTATAAGACCCACGGCCTCTATAAGACCCACGGCCTCTATAAGACCCACGGCCTCTATAAGACCCACCGCCAGGAAAATTAGGGAGTTGGGGGAATTAGGGAGTTAGTGGGGCCTAGGAATTTGGGGAGGAAATTAGGAGTTGGGGGGGGGAATTAGGGAGTTGGGGGAGCATGGGATACTTGGATAGAGGAAGGTGAAGAAGGAGTAGCGAGCCCAGGACAGGACATACGGGACCTTGTCGATCAGGGACAGAGCATAGTACCAGTATCTGGAAAATTAGGGAATTAAGGGAATTAGGGAGTTGGGAGAATTAGGGAGTTGGGGCTGTTAGGGAATTGGGGGAGCATGGGATACTGGGATAGAGGAAGGTGAAGAAGGAGTAGCGAGCCCAGGACAGGACATACGGGACCTTGTCGATCAGGGACAGAGCATAGTACCAGTATCTGGAAAATTAGGGAATTAAGGGAATTAGGGAGTTGGGGGTGTTAGGGAGTTGGGAGTGTTAGGGTGTTGGGGGTGTTAGGGTGTTGGGGAGCATGGGATAGAGGACTGATTCAAGCCATAAAGCAAGCTTTTCCTGTGATTGTCCTCTTAATTTGGAAATAATGCTGACAAATGTAGGCGTGGTTATGATGACGACAATCACACGATTTTCGAAAGCTTCTGATTTTAAACTTTATCATATCATTTAAACTTTTAAATTTGCCCCTAAGTGGTTCTGTGGATTGCTGAATGCTACATGCCTCTTATACTCTGATATCACCAAAGACTTCAAGCTTCACAAGTAAGGTTTTATTTGATTTGAAATTCTAATTTATATCATAGGGATCATTCAATTCTCCTGCACCAGTTTTTAGCTTCTATAGGCTTATAGCTTTATAGGAGTATAAGTTCCATATTCCCCGGATGTGATTTCTACCAAAGCAATCACTACGATAGAAATACCTAACCCACGTGCATATGAGGACCTCTCAGCCGTATACCCTTACTGGGATTCGATATCGACGAACACAATCCGATGACTCTCTTCGTTAATATTAATGATGGTTTATGATGACCTAGTCCAATCTCATCTCCTTTCAATCAAGAGAGGGTGGCTCAGAGAACGATAAAACAATGGCATATTAACATATATAGAGCTGGGAAGGGAAAAAACAATTGAAAAATTAGCATATATAACGTTGGGAAGGGAATGAACAATATTAGGTAAAAGAATGATTTAGCGCAGGGAAGGGAATTGATGCCTCTAAAGGCCCCTCATAACTCGATGCCCACACTGAGTTTCCTTGTAGAGGGTAAGATGCTTCAGCGGGTCAAGGACGTCCGCCCTTTTCTTGAAAACCGTGCAGATCAACCATTCTGGGCCCGTTTCCGTGATTATTTCGACTAAGTCAATACAACCCATATTGATTGATTCAATCAAGGTTATTTTTAACAAGATGTGTCCGCATTTGGCAAAACACCACTTCTATATATCATACAATTTTGTGACCTATAATTTGGTTCCGCAGTTCATGAGCTTCTCCTTTATCATCCTTCTATCCACCTTCCTGTCCGTTGTTGGAACCAACGCTGACACTCAGGATGGTAAGCAAATTCAAAACTTAACCCAAGAACCAGCTTGCAATGGAACCAGAACTCTACCTCGAAGAGCAAACTGCAAAATCTGATTAGTTTTGTCAGTTTCGTATGAATTTAAACAGCATGTGATAGTGGTAATAATATTTTGGTATTATCCTGATATCAAAATAGTAGACTAGAACCTGACTTAATGTAAGAAAAGTATAAACAAGAGTATTATCCCTCAGGAGAAACCTGTGGATGGCTGTGGGATGGTAGCTGTGGGCCCCGGTATCACGAAGTTTACATTAGTCGTAACCATGCCACCTCAGTAGCAGACTGCAGGGCACAGTGCAAACAAGTTACCGACTGTGAAGTGGTTATCATAAACAACTCTTACTTTTACTGCTTCTTATACCGCAAAGAAGCAGTAGATGTTTGTGAGAAAAATACCGTCAATGTTGGACTTTATGCAACATACTCTGTCAATGAGTGTGTCGGTATGTCCCTATCCTGCTTATCACTTCATATCTCACGTTATATGGAGATAATTCATGTCACAATCCGACTAAATGTTGATATTTATTTATTTAGGAAATTGTCAGATGAATATAATTGAATAATTAATTTATTGATAAAGTGATAAGGTATATTAATTTTACAGAGTTACAAGGATAACATACATAACTACAGTACCCGACAGTATCAGGGGCTGGCAAGCCCCCGCGGCGGTTAAACCGTCGCGTTCCTTCTCTTATCATGCGTTTTACAATAAAGAATACTTTATTCTTTTATTAAACCGCTGCATTACAACCAAGTCCTTATTGGTATTTGGAAAACATTACCCAGTATAAGATTATAAATAAGTTATTATAGTTGCTAGAGTAAATCGTGAACCAAAAATTCGGGTGAGAGGGCTACCCAAATCTTTGGCACGAGATTTTTAGCAGCAACTTTCAAATCTAACTTACCTTATATAGTTATAATATAATGTAAACCACCCCATATATTTTCACCTCTAAGTTGTTGACTATAGAACACCCGGACTATTTACGTAAATTCTAATAAAATTCTACCAGGAGTAAAACTTCATAAATAACCAACAATTATCAAAGTTGAAACTCCAGTCACATGCCTTCATGGAAAGGAAGGCAAGTATTGCAGGTAATTTTCCTGCTGTTCAATTCATTTACCTATTTATTAATAATTAATTATTTACTGTAGTCATACATTATGCTAAATTTCAAATGTCAGATATTCCCTACTTCCGTATTGTAAGTTTGTAAAGCAAACGTTGCTTAAAAAACATACTTCCGTATTGTTGTAGCAGTGCGCTGTTTCTGAGTCTCATGATAACTGATATTCCAAAAATTTTCGTTCTTTCTGAGTAGACTCAATTAGAAGCAGTTTTTTTTGCTGAAGAACTTCTAAATTCATAACAGATCTTAATATTTTCTGCTCGTCTTCATGACAGAAAGGCAGAAATAGTCACGAGTAATCCCCTCAGGACGTGTGAACTGCTGTTTTGGAGGAGGAATCAGTCGTCTGAGAGGAGGGTTATGACGACGCAAGCAAGATCTAAAACATGCTCCATCTGTCTTCATTACTCCGTTCAATGAACAGTACGTATAGGTAGTTTATGATTGGAGATAGCAATACAACGTTCTGATTTATTTTTATCTCTTTATCTTATCTTCAATCTGACATTTCGACTATATTGCTATATTGGAATTTCTCTCCAGTTTTTTTGCTGAAGAACTTCTAAATTCATAACAGATCTTAATATTTTCTGCTTGTCTTCATGACAGAAAGGCAGAAATAGTCACGAGTAATCCCCTCAGGACGTGTGAACTGCTGTTTTGGAGTAGGAATCAGTCGTCTGAGAGGAGGGTTGTGACGACGCAAGCAAGATCCAAAACATGCTCCATCTGTCTTCATTACTCCGTTCAATGAACAGTACGTATAGGTAGTTTATGATTGGAGATAGCAATACAACGTGCTGATTTATTCTTATCTCTTTATCTTATCTTCAATCTGACATTTCGACTATATTGGAATTTCTCCCCAGTTTTTTTGCTGAAGAACTTCTAAATTCATAACAGATCTTAATATTTTCTGCTTGTCTTCATGACAGAAAGGCAGAAATAGTCACGAGTAATCCCTTCAGGACGCGAAAACTGCTGTTTTGGAGGAGGAATCAGCTGTCTGAGAGGACGGCTTTGACGACGCAAGCACGATCCAAAACATGCTCCATCTGTCTTCATTACACCGTTCAATGGACATTGGACAGTAGGCATATGTAGTTTGGGAATGAATAGGCTTCAATAAATTTATTTTTTCTCTCCCCATTGGCCTTTTTGTGAATACAAAAAGGCAAATGAGGAGGGTTGGCAGAGATCGTGGTTTGGGAGGGTGAGAATACCCTTACTGGGATTCGATATCGACGAACACAATCCGATGACTCTCTTCGTTAATATTAATGATGGTTTATGATGACCTAGTCAATCTCATCTCCTTTCAATCAAGAGAGGGTGGCTCAGAGAACGATAAAACAATGGCATATTAACATATATAGAGCTGGGAAGGGAAAAAACAATTAAAAAATTAGCATATATAACGTTGGGAAGGGAATGAACAAGAGACATATTAGGTAAAAGAATGATTTAGCGTTGGGAAGGGAATTGATGCCTCAAAAGGACCCTCATAACTCGATGCCCACACTGAGTTTCCTTGTGGAGGGTAAGATGCTTCAGCGGGTCAAGGACGTCCGCCCTTTTCTTGAAAACCGTGCGGATCAAACATTTTGGGCC
Organism: Beroe forskalii; assembly: GCA_011033025.1. Classification (NCBI taxonomy): domain Eukaryota; kingdom Metazoa; phylum Ctenophora; class Nuda; order Beroida; family Beroidae; genus Beroe; species Beroe forskalii. The sequence continues at coordinate 288,322 of WFMF01000185.1, forward strand.
CGTTTCCGTTATTATTTCGACAATATCAGTACAACCCATATTGATTGATTCAATCAAGGTTATTTTTAACAAGATGTGTCCGCATTTGCGAAAACACCACTATTATAATATATCATACAATTTTGTGACTTATAATTTGGTTCCGCAGTTCATGAGCTTCTCCTTTATCATCCTTCTATCCACCTTCCTGTCCGTTGTTGGAACCAACGCTGACACTCAGGATGGTAAGCAAATTCAAAACTTAACCCAAGAACCAGCTTGCAATGGAACCAGAACTCTACCTCGAAGAGCAAACTGCAAAATCTGATTAGTTTTGTCAGTTTCGTATGAATTTATTAAACAGCATGACGATAGTGCATGGTAATAATATTTTGGTATTATCCTGATATCAAAATAGTAGACTAGAACCTGACTTAATGTAAGAAAAGTATAAACACGAGTATTATCCCTCAGGAGAAACCTGTGGGTTGCTGTGGGAGGGTAGCTGTGGGTCCCGGTGGGAGGAAGTTTACATTAGTCGTAACCATGCCACCTCAGTAGCAGACTGCAGGGCACAGTGCAAACAAGTTACCGACTGTGAAGTGGTTATCATACACAACTCTTACTTTTACTGCTTCTTCTACCGCAAAGAAGCAGTAGATGTTTGTGAGAAATATACCGCCAATGTTGAATCTTATAAAACATACTCTGTCAATGAGTGTGTCGGTATGTCCCTATCCTGCTTATCACTTCATATCTCACGTTATATGGAGATAATTCATGTCACAATCCGACTAAATCTTGATAATTACTTATTTAGGAAATTGTCAGATAGATATAATTGAATAATTAATGTATTGATAAAGTGATAATGTAGATTTTTAAAGAGTTACAAGGATAACATACTTAACTACAGTCCCCGATAATATCAGGGGTTGGCAAGCCCCCGCGGCGGTTAAACCGTCGCGTTCTATCTCAAATCATGAGTTTCACAATAAAGAATACTTGATTCTTTTATTAAACCGCTGCATTACAACCAAATCCTTATTGGTATTTGGAAAACACTACCCAGTATAAGCTTATCAATAAGTTATTATAGCTTTATAGTTGCTAGAATATGCGATCGTGAACCAAAAATTTGGGTGAGAGGGCAACCCAAATCTTTGGCACGGGATTTTTAGCAACAATTTTAAAATCTAACTTATCTTAATATATAGTTATATACTGTTAACCACCCCAAGATATATTTTCACTTCTAAGTTGTTGACTATAGAACACCCGGACTATTTACGTAAATTCTAATAAAATTCTACCAGGAGTAAAACTTCATAAATAACCAATAATTATCAAAGCTGAAACTCCAGTCACATGCCTTCATGGAAAGGAAGGCAAGTATAGCAGGTAATTTTCCTGCTGTTCAATTCATTTATTAATTAATTATTTATTGTAGTCGTACATTATGCTAAATTTCAAATGTCAGATATTCCCTACTTCCGTATTGTAAGTTTGTAAAGCAAACGTTGCTTGAAAAACACAATTTTTCATGGCAGTATCAAAGTCACGAGTAATCCCCTCAGGAGGTGTGAACTGCTGTTTTGGAGGAGGGATCAGTCGTCTGAGAGGAGGGTTGTGACGACGCAAGCACGATCCAAAACATGCTCCATCTGTCTTCATTACTCCGTTCAATGGACATTGGACAGTAGGCATAGGTAGTTTGAGAATAGGCTTCAATAAATTTGTTTTTTCCCTCCCCATTGACCTTTTTGTGAATACAAAAAGGCAAATGAGAGGGTTGGCAGAGATCGTGGTTTGGGAAGGTGAGAATAGGGATATGTGTATATATCACTATATCAGGTCCTGATTTGCAATACAGCTACTGTAATTTCTGGAAAGTGCCCGGATTGCTCCTTTATAATATCAGTCGCGAAAATGTCCCTCCCTCCGTCCGTCCGTCCTTCCGTCCGTCCCCTCATCACAAATCTTCAAAATCACGAATTTCATAATCATTGTCTGTCGGTTGTCAAAACTAAATTGAAGGGCTGTTGAAGAATTCGTGACTTAGAATCTTAGGGAGTGAGTTGGGCTATGGATTGAGGGATAAGATGGTAAGCTTCGGTTCTCAATTAGTTTTAGTACCAATCTGTATCACTATTCGAATGTATAGTGTATACTGAATTGAATAAGTTCAAAAATACGGTGGTTCGATGTGATTTGTGAAAGACGAATGATTCTTTTCGGAACGAGAGACAGCATTGAAACAGAAAGCATGAAAATTGAATTTTGAAGATCAGATGAAAAGTGACATCAACAATCAAGAAAATACAGCGCGTGAACAAACGGTTACACAATCTGATGCGAAACGTAAACGAATTCAACGAAATGGCGCGAAATCTACAACGAACTGATTACAACAACTTGGTACGTAAGAACGCTCGCGCAAGAATTTCAGAAGAAATGACACGTGCCAATGCTTGTTCTCGGTGGTCGTGCGCAGCATTGACGCAATATTTATACTCCTACTAGGAGTGCCTGTTGTAGAATGATGCTAAGGTTACATCAAGCACCGCCGGGGAGGGAAATTAAGCGCCTGCATACGGGTACATCCCACAAACAAGAATTGAAGAATTAAGCCCGCTGCAGGCGCAATTCTTGTTCAAGATTGGATATATAGTAAGATAGTAGTACCAAGTACTGATCAATTGATAATCAATTCATCCTATCTTCAAATAATCAAATTGACATTTTGGGCATTGGAGTTTCTTGGGCATTGGAGTTTCTTCTGGAAGCTTAATCTTTGCTCTATTACTCCTATGCAGAAGGATCTGAACTTAATTCATATTAACAGATTTTTAAAGTGTTCAATTATTTATTGCAATTTTGATGCTTGCATAGGTATTGATTCTTATATCTTTATACGAGGTTTAATAAGCATTAATAAATGATTTCAATTTCCCAATAACTTGCTGCTTCATTGCCTAGAACATAGTACTAACATACAAATGACGTATTGCTCATGTATCACTTGTATCCCTCATTCTTAATAAATGCATAGGTGTATGCATCGATTATAAACAGCTTTTCATTCCATTCTATGAATTATCACTTTCAATTTGATTCAATTAATTAGCAATTAACAAACAATAGGGGTACAATCCAATGTCTTATAAAGGTGTATGGGTATACTTCAAACATAACACGTTATATGGGCGTTAGTAAGAAGTAATTAAACCAGTTACTGTTTTAAATCGAGTAATCGGGTAGGTGTATTCTGAAATGAAAGTCGCAACTGGTGAACCTTGCAGTGAAAGAGTGAATGAACAAATAATTGCTATCCAAGGCCTTGTTAATTTTCTGTGTATATAATCGAGGAACTCTCCGGACTTTTAGGCGTTATCTTCGGTTACAGGACAAACTCAATGTGGCCCTGTTTCCTGACGATTTCATCCACATGAACCCTACAAGACCCAAGGTCTTTAAGTCTTTAGTGTGGTTTCAATTTCAGAAGTGAAGATAATGTCGATCATTGATTCTAATATTTCATTTTTCACTAAACGATTTCGCGACATAAGAGTGCACTCAGATCAACATAATCTACCTGACGATTTCAGCAACACACCACGCACAGATCATCATGGGCACGTACGAGTCGCTCTGTATATTCGGCACTGAGTCCAGAGCCAGCCAAAGCACCACCAGACGAGATTGGACCTGGGGAAGGAAATGCTTACAGATTAACAATCGTCAGACAAAACAAATTAGTAATCCCTTTTAATGTTTTTAGGTCTCCACATTGATAAAATCTTCAAAACTTTTAATATTTTCATTGGTGACTATCATATTGTTATCATTGGCGTGATTCTTACTGGTGCTCCGTTCTCTGAAGTGAGAATTCAGTAGCATTAGGACTACTGGTCATATGTGAATGTGTGATGTGACCACTGAAGCTCTAACAGTCTTAGCATTGAAATAAACAGTAAAATAAACAGTAAAACGGTAAAATAAACAGTAAAATAAACAGTAAAACACGTCGTGTAACCTGTATGAAAGTGGTGAGAGGAGAAGATCTGACGAGTCTGAAAGCAGCGTGCAGTATCTCGAGCAAAGCAAGGGTCTGAGACACCTTGAGAGCTACGTGTATCTTCCTGTAGACTGTGGTGGTGGAACCTGTGCTGTACAGCTCTAGGACAGTGTGTGCTAGGACTAGAGACCACCCGAAGGCAAGACAGCAGTTGTAGGTTAGGAGATACACTTTACTCAGCATGGTGGCTACTCAAAAAGGTTGTAATGTTAGAGTCTACCGTTATTATAACTTTATAAGAAACACGCGCCATCGTTGGATGGATACCCATGACTTATGTTTCAAAATCTTGTGATAAGAGTATTGCATATTTTAATGTATAGATAGTAATAACAAATAAGGTATTTAACAATTATACTCATAACTGAAATTCACAAAAACTTCGTATATCATTTATTTTTCTTTCCTATATACATAAATATTGGATATGCTCTAAAATCTGAAAATAATCAATTTACAGATCAAAATATAAATAACTTACAATCAGAGTTCATAACGAGTTTATATTCCATAACCAATTAACAAAATCGCACAATCACAGAAATACAGTTGAAAATATTCGTGTAAAAAACCCATTTCGTGGATAATTTTATTGATCATGCCATTTATATACAGTACTGTATCTGCGAAATTTAAAAAAAAATCCAATGTAATTATTTTCATTAAATCAAACTTTCATAGTTCATAGTATCACAGCATCACTATGGTGTGTTTTTAGTTGTCGAGTTTAGTAAAGCAGTAAGTAGGTATCTAAATGTGATAGAAGTTAGAACTTTAGACTTTTAGAGGGATTGCATTTTGGACTGATTTAAGTTCTTCCCTTTTACAAAGATTGCCACTACTCGAGGAACAACCCTGAGACTATCCCAGCAAGGAGGCTGATAATGTACCACCTTATATTCTTATAGGAGAGGGATGAGATCTACTTTATACATTTCTATGCGCTTAGGACTGATCAAGAGCTGCTTGGACTGTAGTTTTACTTGGACTGCAATTCCACTTCATGATGAGCTAGAGGTAGCTGAGTGTCCCTCCTCCTCGAACAAGTGCAGCACGTCAGGGGCTGGGGCTGCCTCGAATATGCCGTGTTTCTTCAGATAGAGCTTACAGTCCCTGTATCCAGCCAGGTAGAGTCCCTTCATCATCTCATTCGAAGGGGGAATGGCAACGCTGAAAAGGACAACCGTTATTGAGGAGTTTTATCCAATGCCTTATTAATAATACTCCTCAATTACTCTAGAGTTTACATCACAAATGTCAGTGATGTGAATAGAAACCTGCTTTATATCTTTAAAAGTTTAAAAAACTAATTTAGATTAAAATTTGATAGAATTACAGTACCAAAAGCAATCCAATTTTGGACCTGTAATTTTAGCACCACAATCCCACCTGATGACCCTTCGGATGTTGTTGAGAGTGAAAGCAAAGGGCGTGTTCTTGTACACTATCTCAAAGTTGGATCCTTCCTTCAGAAGCTGCTTTTCTGGACAGATCTGAGAACCTGACCCAGCGAAGGGAGACACTCGGATATTCAGAAAATCCTGAAGTGGAGGGATATTGATATTAGTTTATTTAACTATTTAATTAGACTTTTCGGTTTAAAAGAAGCGCTTGTAAGTAGGAAATATTCATCTATACTAAAATAATAATATTATAGCTGACACTATATTACCTTACCAAACACTTGCACAAACCTCGAAAAGCGGCAGATTGTCAGTATAGGAGCCATCAAAGGACCACTCCTTCCCCTTCTTCGGTATACGAAAACCAGAATACAGGGGAATAAAACAACTTTGTGCCAGAACATCTATCAGATCATCCCGGGTATCAAACTGTGATATAAGCTGAAATGGAGAGTTAGTGAGTTAGAGATTAAGAGGTGAGTTATATAGGTAGAGTTAGAGAGGTAGATAGCTTCTAAACAACTCACCCCTCTAACTCTAAAAGTCGCGGATTTTAAACTCCATTTGCTAAATCAACCGTGAGATAATTAACTAATTAATTATTATTTGTCACCTCAAGATTTTCAGATGTTTAGGTGACGATATACTTTATCCCACGATTAATGGATTCTAAAAAGGCACACAATTTCAATTGTCATTTCGGAATTCACAAAGGGCAATTTCCCAGCAACCCTTTCCCTTGAAATCGAATGCTGGGAAGATAATTCAAAGAAACACATTACCCCACTTCGTGCATTTTGTAAGACCTGGAGCTCTACGTCAAGACATTATAGTATGGGAATAAGAATTTGCTGCTCAAATCTAATATGACAACTAAAACACAGCCCAGAGATCATGTGACACAGATTATTTCTCCTGCCGGACCTATCGATAATTCAAAATACTAAAATAGTCTTTTAAGAGTTACTTTCTGGTGGTAAATATAATACGCAATTACGCATGTTTCGATTTCTTTTGTGATTGGAAAAGTTTTTGCATAGGGTGAGCAAGCGCCAGGTTAGGACAAAGTAATCAAATAAAGTCTCTTTATATAACGAGGAGCTTTATTTGATTTCTTTGTCCTAACCCTGCGACATGCTACTATATAGCATGCCATACCGTAATACTATGTTTCCTTGTATTGTGCTTTCAATTCAAGGAAACGTAACGTTACACATCACGCGTTAAACTTGATTCAAAGGTTCAAATAGCTTGCCTGTTCTGCGACAATAAAGTTGTAATATTTGTCATTTTTCGGTACAGAGACTAGTATCTTAGTATGATAAGTTCGCCAAAATTAGAAAATTCTAGAGACTCTGAGAGACTTAAGTGGGCAGGGGGGTCTTTGGGGTGTCGATGGCAAAAATAGAGTTTTTGGCTATAAATGATAGAGGAGCATCGTAGCTACCAGATATTTCGACCTAAAGATGTAAGAACTACAGGAGGGTAAAACCATCTGTGTCTGTATGATTCTAGTTCAAGTTTCAGCCTTTCAGTGTTGGTCCGGAGACCGGAACCAAAGTCTCTATCTGTCAACAGCTCTCAACAAACGACCGAAATGAGATCCATTGATGTTTAATCTATGCCCTTTCAGGCACCACCCGTAGCTATACTTGAATACAGGAGTCGGAGCACTGTTGGCAGGCATGGGGTGCTAGGCTTATCCGAGTCTTTTCACTTTTTCTGGACTCTAGTCCGAGTCCTTTCTTGATTTAGCATATGCAAAACAAAACAAAGCTACCAGAAAAACTTTACGGAATGAAAAAATCTTGTTCCTAGCCTGAGTTGTGCGATTTTGAAAATCAGAATTTGCCTGTTATTATAGTAAGCACGCGAACTTATATCGCAATTTGCCAAAAATGATCTTAAAATTCTATCTCGGAACCGGATTCAAAATCGAATATTTTCGGTTCTGAGGCCTAAATCAAAATCCTTTGGGCAAATCTCTTCATTTTAATCCTCAGAACATATCTGGAAAGTTTGAGGACGATTCTCCAAAAATGCAGGAGGAGATAGATTTTTAATATAAGATCATTTTCGGCAAATTGTGATACAAGTTCGTGCGCGTACTGCAATTACAGGCAAACTCTGTAATTTTTTCTGCTAGCTACGATGCTCCTCTATCATTTCTAGCCATTAGTCATTAATGAATTATTGATCTCAATCGAACCAGCCTTTTTATTTATAAATTCCATGGAATGAATCGATGAATTTTTGAATCACTTAGAGATAGCGTCATATTGTTCCTGAGGGTTAGTTGGATATAAACCTCATTAGTTCGTTAACCAGGGTTTTATCTTCAATCTGACAATCTTCATCCTTCAGATACCGAGCAAAATAAGATGCTCTATGGCATCATTATGGCCCTGTTCATGGCTCCCATCACAGAAGGTCTCATGAAATTCTATCTGGCAGCTCCAGGCAGAGAGGAGAATAGTCGATCTTTCAATTCTGGCTTCGTGAAAGTGAAAACAATCAGAGGGAAAGGTTACATCTGCTTAAGTGGTAAGAGTAATCTCGAGAACATTGCTCATGTGGTCTGCAAGGCAATGGGTTTCACAGATGCTGTCGATTGGTTTGGGTTACATGACCCATCTTGGACCGTGAACCCAAATAAGGCTAAATCATTATATAGTGCTATCATGACCGATACAGATTGTCCTTCTTCTGCAAAAACAATTGAAGATTGTAGCTTCAAGATTAAAAAGCCCCTGGATTGTCCACGCATTGGCATTTTCCAAAGGGTGTTTTACCTGGCTGTGGTGTGCAGACCTCCAAACCCCGATGATTGCAGATTGGTGCATCACTACGGGTTCCTCAAAAGCAAATGTCCTGGCCTTTATGCAGTAGACGTGTTCAAATGCAGCCCTGATAAGGATGAATACTACTCAGTCATTGATAGAATGTACTTGACAAGGAGATGTTCTGATGACCCTTATAATTACCAGAGCTGTGGGATCAGGGAGTCGGATAAATTCATCAACCAGGCGGGAGCACTCTGCCCTGAATCCCTGTGCCTCAATATGCCCATATATCCCATGGGGCCACCACTTGAATCCCCTGAAGGATGGAAGTTGGTCACACGTTCTCTCTATGACATCATTACCTGTGATTTCGCAACAAGCAAGGTTTCTATCACTAGCCGAGATTCAGAGCAGTGTTTTGGCCTAAATGTCACAGGGACTTGCACAGATTTCGGCGTCATTGACGGTCAAGAAATATCAGATAATGATACATGTGACTTGATGTGCACAAACACGCACAACCAGAACAACTGCGTTGATGAATCCATGTGCAACGGTTTCCTGTATGGATTATATTGTGAGAAAGACGGTAGACAGGTTTACATCAAGCCGACAAGGATTTGTGATGGAAATGAAAGCGAATGTGATAACCACAGAGACGAAACAATTTGCTTTCGAGATGCACGCAAACAAGTTTCGGTGAAAGATGATTCAAACATAATTTGTACGTCAGCAAAGGGGTCTCTCCAACGTCACATATTCAACTTCACTCGATGTGGACCCCTCGAAAAAGCTCGTGACTCTGATAAGGTCTTTTCATTCTGCAATAAGTACCAGGACCAAACCAACTGCTCTGATCCTTGGCGGGGTGTTCTGCAGTGCAACATAAGAGGTTACCCCTCCACAGTCTCATTAGCTGTGCTGTGTAAGAACTTGCGGAGGTTCTGTGACGATGGCCTGGATGAAATGTGTGAAGCAGCATCACCCTCGTGCTATATTCACAAGCACTTGATGTGCAATGGAGTGTCGGACTGTGAGGATGGCAGTGATGAGGGCGGGGCAAGATGCCAATTCTTACTAGCGGCGAAATGTCATCGGAGGTACCGGCATCATACAGAACTACAAATCCCCGTGCACTGGTTAAATGATGGCATCCCGGATTGTGTTTCTGGTGATGACGAGGTGGAAGACATTTGGCCAACGTGCCAAATATTCGGCCTATTCCGGTATGTTTCTGACAACACAACCTGTGAGAACGTCTTCGTTTGTAGTACAGAGTCCCCTGATCAGTACGTGGAACTACTGCAGCTGTGCGATGGAGTGGATGAGTGTGAAAAAGAAACTTTGGTTTGCCATGCTGCCAGGTTCACTGCCAGACCATTTGTATCACCAGTCCAGTTCAGAGATTCACTTTACATGCTGCATTGTCTGCCAGGTTTTGAGGAAAATAATCTGCTTGAACCGTGCAACCAAGAGACATTCAAAAACCCAAACTACCCTACATTCGGTGCAATACAAGCAACCCATATCCGAGTTCCTAGCCGTAAGATTATCTGCAGACACCTTTTTGGAGAGCTTTATGTCTATTTGAGTTGTATAGGTAACTGTTTAGATGCAAAATGTCCACTAAAACCCCTGAAACCAACCAGTTGCCATCAAGATTCTTTTGAAAAGTTTGTTACTCTATCTGGGGATGGAATGCTTACAGTTGCTGTGAAAACCAGAGGAAGAATCCATAATGACCTATTCGCGTGCAGTAACGATATGAGTTGTATAAGCTATGATAAAGTCTGTGATCTTGTGAAGGATTGTGAGGATTATTCTGATGAGGATGGCTGTACCAACAACTATCGGTGCAGAGAAACAGAGCAGTTCATTAGCATAGATAAGAAATGTGACGGGGTCTTTGATTGTATCGATTATTCAGATGAATGTAATGATGAGTGCAGCAAATCCATACTATCAAACGATTTCCTGAGAGTATTGGCTTGGACTATGGGGGTTTTAGCAGTCGGTTTCAATGTCGTAGTTATAGTAAGATTGATCACTGATTCTTCAGCTGCAAACTCATTTGCTGCAGTAAATAGAGTGTTCCGCATTTTGATTACAACTGGTGATCTTCTCACAGGAGTTTACCTAGTGACAGCTGCAGTTATGGATACAATTATAATTCGTAATCGGTACTGTAGGAGTCAGCTCGAGTGGCTAAGTGGCGATTTCTGTGCATTTCTGGGCATAATAAGCACTTTTGGTGCTTACATTTCACTTAACGCAATGATGTGCCTAAGTTTTTTTAGAGTCACAAGCTTGAAAAGAATAAGTGGTGATCGCCTGGAAAAACATCAAAAAGTTGCCCTGACTTGCATAATAAGTCTTCTTGTCATCTATGCAGCTACACTCTCATTCATCCCCTTAGCAGATGGCCTGAAGGACTTCTTTGTGAATGGACTCAGTTATAGCCGCAACATGAACTTGTTTCTGGCAGCCGTAAGTAAGCAGAATCACATCAAGGTGTTCAGGGCCTATTATGGGAATAGGTTACGGGAAGACTTGAGTTGGGATGAAATTGGAAGGCTTCTGAACGACATGTTTACTGATAACTATGGAGAAATTGGTAGGAAGAAAATACAGTTCTATGGAAATGCTGGGGTATGTCTATTCAAATATTTTGTGAAAACGAATGACCCACAATTCCTGTTTGTTTGGATCAACCTGATGGTTAACCTGGCAAGCACCTTTGTTATTGCAATTTGCTACATGATGATTCTAATGTTTGCCAACAGAACAGCAAAACGCCTTCATGGCATGATGGCTGCTAATGATGGAAATGTGAGGGATTCCAGAGCTGAAAGATTGCAGAAATCCATCACAAGAATCATTCTTACTAATTTGGTGTGTTGGATTCCGTTTTTGTTCCTTTGTCTCTGTCATACTTTAGAAGTTGTTGATGCCACGCCCTATTATTCCATTTTTTCGATACTGGTGCTGCCCATCAATTCTGTTACCAACCCAATGATATATGACGACTTCATCCTTAAGAAGGTTAACACACTTTTAGTTTTCGTCATTGATGGCATGAGATATGTCGGTAAGAAAATATCAGTGTTATGTGACAAAAATGGTGAATGATTGTAGTGATGAACACTATCTGATTTCCTTGCTTGTTAACCAACTTACTAAGGTGCTCTTGAACTCCCAGTCATTATGGTCACCACACATGCCATGCTGAAAACCAGCCCTCCTGTTGTCTGAGGCCATGGCAACTACAGTAGGTATCTGGTACTTGTTCAAACTTTCCAAACACTTTCAGGACTTGTCCATTTCTAACCCTTACCAATGTAATAGAAAATATGATTGATAGGGGAAAATATTCAGATTCCACCCAAGTAACAGGTGCACCACACTTTGTTATGATATGAGTAATAGTTTTCAATCATTAATATAACTATTGCTTAGATTCAAATAAGTTACCTTATTCTTGATTGATGATGGGGCTTGGACTGAAGTAACAGATATGAACATCTTCTCTGATGCCATTTTATGTGCATCATAAGGCAGAGATTCATCCAGATTTTTTCTGAGTTCTGCATCCAAGTTTTGCCAAGGAATCTTGTAAATATTTTTCCGTATCTTTTGGGCAATCCTGAGGTTATGAAATGCTTATATAGTACTTACATAATATTCATTTAGCGCTGTGATGTAGTGTGATGCAGTAATGCACTGTTTTTGAGTCTCATGGTAACTTCTGAAATTTCTGAAATTACCAAAATAGGTATTGTTTTGGAATATATTGTAAATCATTAATCAATGCTACAATTTTAGTTTCAATATTTAAGTATTTATTTCAAGTGTTGCTGTTGTATAAACTTAGCGATTATGGACGTATTTGAATGAAACAAAAATTTAAATTTCATGCCATTTACAAAACATTGAATAATTAACTATCAGAGCAAATATTAATTTAAATAAATCAATACATTTATAACATGCTTGGGCATTGTTGAATAAATATCTGTAAGGGAACAATTAAAGCCATTCAAGCATGACCTGTAGAAATTCCATAATACTTTGAAAACAATAATCTCAGAAATCAAGTTTTAGCTCTAGGTACTAAGTAGAACATCTCACAGCCAATCAACTTTGATAACTCATTGAGAACTGCTTCTCTTTGAATCTACTGGGAAATTCAGAAAGAAATAGAAGCAGTGAAATATCAGCACATACTATAATGTATGGCAAAATCCAAATCAATCAAACATCAATTAAATTTCAGTATCAAAAAATTCAATGATGACAGGAAAAACAGAAGTACTAGCACAAGGTACTCATTTAAATGCCACTTACTGAAAGTCTGAACAGGAATTCATTTAAATGCCACTTGACCCTGTAAGGTCATGACTGTAATCCAATTGTAATGGTCTCTCCAACAGGAATATCACAAACTAACATAGTTGCATGAAGAGAGCCTGCTGATGACCCAGAAACCTGTCATTTGATATGGATGGTTTTAAATTCAAAATTTTTGAGCTAATGGTAACAACTAAATTTTGCATTTAAACACGATTCAAGTCAAACCAGTATTATATTCTTTGACATGTATTGATCATCAATTCCAATCGATAGACTATTTTATGATATGAGAATTGGCATCATAAGAAAAGTATTTGGTCATTCATATAGATAAAAAGTGATAAATTCAGCAAAATACATGTATGTATGTCATAATTAATTAATTTCTACATACCTTTCAGCACGAGATAGAAAGCCCTTCCCATGATGAGAAAACCCAGCAACCACTCCAGTTTGATAAAGTCCTAAGAAGCCACAGCCAGCAAATGCAATATTAATTCTATTCATTGTAGTTACATTGGGTATGAAAGACTGAATAAAGTTATGAATAAATCGGTTTATTCTGGTCCATCTTTCTATATCCAATTTATGTAAATATAGTATATGGAATTTACATTCATCTGATATAATAATTTCATAAGTTGGCATCAATTCAGGTTAAATAATAGAGTTACCTATAGAATTAAGTTATATTAATTAATTGGTTACAGTTGGGATTAATTGGTTACAGTCGGGTGAATACAGTGCATTGTACTCATTGTCTGTTTCCATGGCCCCTGGGGTGTATGGTTTATTGGGCTAGGGGGCTTAAAAGCCGTATGTGGACATGTGGTACACTTTGTGTCGCACAATCACCCTGCCCAACTGATGACCTATTTTCAGCCCAGAGCATCTCTGAATTTTCTGGTCTTAAAGTCATAAAATTTGTCTATAATTATGTTGAATGTATGAATGATCTAAAATTTTAAACGAATGTAGAATGTCCATATTCATACCTGTTTTTTCAAAATATTATTATTCATAACACAGAGACATGAGTTGATCAAATCACTGCAACTTTATACTGTGTTTTATTATAGATTACAATATAATTACATTCAGATGAAAAAGATATGATTATGATATATCAGTATGTCCTGTATGCACAAGGGACATGTTACAACAACTTCAAGAGTTTTATAAATTCAAGGGATACCTACACAAATCAAGAGCTATTTAACAATGACATAAATCTTGATACTTTTACTTTTACTTAAAACATCTACTACTGTTTACCATCAAGATATTGAAAAATGACTCAAGAAATATTGCCACAAAAAGGTGTAACAAAAATTTACTATTTACTATATGACAGCTGGTACTTTTCAATTAGTATCAGCTCCATCTAGTTATATGTCCTACTTGGCCCAAATGATAAATTCCAAAACTCTTAAATGCTCTTAAATTATTTTAAAAAACAGTAAAAATCTAAAACAATTGAATTTTAACTCATTTGCATACTGTATAACTTCATTTTGAAATTTCTGAAAGAAAAAAAATCAAAACAAAAATCGCTACCTAGGTATAACACATTTTTTTAGACAAGAGTATTCATTATAACTTAAACTGATCATAAAACTCATTAAGTTTAGTCATCAATAGTTCATCATCTGTTCCAGAGGACCATGTCCAGGCCAAAGGGAGATGCTTCCTTACTATGACCCTATCTTGAAAAAAAGAGCCAGAGTTTGTTGGATCTGTAGCTATGACATTATTACTGATAGCAAGCCAAATCACAGTATCAGCACCTTGCTGTACAGTTCTTAGTTTGTCCTTCATTTTCTCATAAAAGCCTGGCATTGCTGTCCTAACAGCAGGTGTATCAGCCCACCCAGGGTGCATGGAGGTAAATTGGATCTCAGGATATTTTTCAGCCCATTGCTCTGTCATGATAATTTGCTGTCTCTTATTTTGAGCATATGCCATAGTTCCTTCAAATTGCTTCTTCTCATATTGTAGGTCATGAGGATCTAATTTATTGGTCAACATGCCACCAGATGAAACAGTTATAACACGAGGCCTCCCATTGACAGAAGCTGATTTTTTCAATATTGGTATTAAACTTTCAGTCAGGATATAAGTCCCTAAGGTGTTAGTAGCAAAATTTTTCTCCAAACCATCATTTGTCAGTTCTCTGCTATTAACCATACAGCCTGCATTGTTTATCAGTACATTGAGGCCTTTATCATTATTTTCTGAAGAGAATTTTGTGGAAAAATCATGAATATCTCTTGGATTTGACAAATCAAGCTTGTGCACAAATATTTGCCGATTTTGTGTCTTTTCAATTATCTCAGACCTAGCTTGTTCGGCAGAGTCAGAATTCCGACATACCAGATGCACTGTACCACCACAGCGAGCTATTTCAAGAGCAGTTTCTTTGCCAAGTCCACTGTTGGATCCAGTAATAAGGTAGTTTTTGGATGAGCAATCAACTTTCAAATCATCTTCAACAAAATTTTTGGAGGCTTTCAGATATCCTCCTTTGGTGTATTCCATTAAACCCTTGGTGAGCCACACTGTATTCCGGAACAGAGACATCCTAAGAAGTTGGAAGATGCATATTGATGAAAAAATCGTCCAAAATATCTTTTTAAACATTCCTGGTGCATTAACCATTTAAAGCAAAATCCTTGTACAAAGACTTCATTTGTTCTATGAAAAGGATAAAGGAAAATAATATAATCATTTTCAATTTTGTATTCTCGAAACTGGCAGTAAAGAGAAAGAAATTTTTAGAGAAAGAAACTTATTTATTTGAATTAAAAAGAAAACTTTCTTCAAGACATCAATCTGCAAGATTATTCTTAGTGTTTTACTATGGGGTCCCCCTCAGTCAATGATTCAATGCTAAAGGCAATCAAGTTCAACACATTCATCCATGTTTAAATGTGTGAAAAATCTCCAAAGAGAGTAAAATATTACATATGTTGAGAAAGCACAAAACATTTATAATGGATGGTGTATCACAAAACAGAATAAATAAATCACATACCTATCAATCAATATTAAATGATCAAAGGTTTAAGGACGGAGAGTGAATATAGAAATATAGGTAAGGAACATATTATGTAGTATGAAAATAAAACATCAGAATTAATAGGATTAAAAATATCTGAGTTTAAAAAAGGATTCAATAATTCAATAAAACACTTCCTGTTAGAATCCATTATAATAAATAATAAGCCCTTGCCTAAGTCCATAAACAATGGATAACTAAACAAAGTTAATAAAAACACAATAAAATATCTCAATAACAAGGGCAATTGTCCCCAATCAATTATTAATCAGTTTTTAATTCAAATCAGTTTTAGGTATGTTTAAATTATTTTTAACCATTAAAGCAATAGTTATTAGATCAAAAGGTTACCAGTCCCGTAGATGCAGTTGCTAAACACGTTTACCCGGACCCCTGTTTGTCGCGATCGCGGCGTGCACACGTCGCGTCGGTCGTACTACCTATTTGCGCGCGCAAGCGTGCGTGTTCAGAATACGCACCTTCGAAGAAAAGGCGCGCGCGCGAACAAACAGGGACACGTAGCTTGTGGCAATCTCTATTGCATCGAGACATCGATAGACAACTACAAGTAAGACATCGTCTGACAAGCAGCACAATGCGAACAGATGTTTAACAAGAAAATATGAAATAATGACAACTTCTTTTCTAGAATAAGGGCAATTTTAATCGGATACAAAGATATTCATTATTGGTACTAAAATACTAACTGCTGAACTTTGGGCAGCATTGGTACGTTTCTACTTCTAGGTCGAGATTGGTATGATTGCGCGCTGCTCGGCATTTTTTTTACAAATTTCTTTTTTAGTATACATTGAAAAATTCTAAATCTAATGATACCGAGCCATGCAATCTTACTTTAGACATGGCACTGCCGCAAAAGAATGTAGAACTAGAAATGTACCCAATTTGCCTGTCTTATTATCATTAAGTTGAGCACTGACTGCTGCAGACGCTGTAATACTAAATCTAATGTATTTGTAATTTTGAATAACAAGACCGTTGACCGGTGCATCGAGTCCCGCTATTACGCCAGCCGTCAATCTCACGGGCGACTTTATATTTATAAGTTGCCCGTGAGAATGACGGCTTATCAACTTATATTATAGTACTGCACACAAAATTTAAGAGATAAGTCACCGTCAAAATCAGTTAAATTCTCAACCATCTGCCGAATCCATCCCATTAATTTTAAACGTGTACCGGTACGGAGTAGGAAAATCAGTTGAAAAAAACAAAAGTTTGCACTAAAATTCTTCGGACCTTCGGTCTGTCTGTCGTGACAGACCCAAGTGAGAATCCCGCGCCACGCGCGGATTCTTATGGCAATGGCAAGTTCAGCTCAGACAGCGCACAGCGGGTCAGACAACATCCGACAAACCTTCGGTTTATTACAAAAATTGACAGTGCATAGCTTAAACCTACATAATCAATAACAGCCTAAAAATCACGTTTTTCAGTGTCAAACCACTCGGCACTCATACAATTACAAAAGAACCCGGCAAACCCAGATCAGCGATCACTTTACAAAAACATGTACTCTGAAGATAAGTTAATGTAACAAATATAAATAGCTATTTACAATCCATCTGATACAACAAGGAATAACCACTAGTCCTCCAGGTCGTAGATGTGGGAGTTTCCAAGGAGCAACTTGTGGCCAAGCTTCCCGGAGGGATCCAGTTCTTTCACAACCTGTCAGTAGGGGGTAGTGTCAGTAGGGGGTAGTCAGTGGTTAGGATGTTAAAAAGTTAAATTGAGGATTTCAATTCAAGAATCGGAAGGAATAAGAAAATCGACTGAACCCGACCTGACCTCTTCTCGAGTCTGTAACACTGGAGCATTATCCGAGTCAGGGGAGGTGGGAGGGTTCTTCTTCCCCTTATTCTTCTTCTTGTGAGTCACGGTGCTCCACCCGTTCTCTGCTGACTCAAGGATTAGACCCTCTGTGGGACTGCTGTCTTTACCCTCTCCTTGATCGCTGTTACCATGGTTACGAGACGCTTCTAATGCTGCCTTATTCTGTATCGGACTGAGAGTGATGTTAGACATGAAAATTATAATAGGGTTGCAATTGCATAGCTGCTAAATTTGCAAGGTAATGTGTATCAGAGACAGAACGATAAGAAAAGCACGCATATTTGTATTTGATTAAATATTTTGTAATATCACAATATGAACAGTGAAATGATGAAATCTCTAGTCACTAATACCTCTCCCGAGTGGGTGGGGTCGCATCCCCTTACCTCTCCCGAGTGGGTGGGGTCGCATCCCCTTACCTCTCCCGAGTGGGTGGGGTCGCATCCCCTTACCTCTCCCGAGTGGGTGGGGTCGCTGCATCGTCAGAGCTCTCACTGGCGCTGCTCCCGCTGTTTCCCGCGTTCTTCTTCTTCCTCTTCTTGCCCTTAATGCTCCTCTTACTGGGCAGGACAAACGTCTCCACCTCCTCATTGAACGACACCTGGATCTTAACGTCAGCATTTAGCAAGGTTACCATGGTGTTACCATGGTTACGATGGTGTTACCATGGCTCCATGGTAACCATGGTGTTAACATGATGTTGCCATTGTAACCTTAGAACGACACCTGGATCTTAAGGTGAGCATTTAGCAAGTTATATCACCTGGTTCGTTTTAACGTGAGCGAAAAGTAACTGGGCCTTTCAACGTGAGCATTTAGCAAGTAATTTGATAAATTAAATTCGAGTAGGAAATCGAAGTCCTAAAGAATCAAGGTTGCCAATTGCTCGAAATGCTGATCACATATTTCGGCAGATTAGAGCACTGAATGTTCTCTTACCTTCCTGGACCGAGGAGATTGGGGAGGAGGGGAGTGGGGGGACTTCAGAATGCCCTTCAGCAACGCATCATCCTCGTCGTCATCCCCATCGTGCGTGGTTCTGGGGAGGGGGAGTGAGAATAATAGGGGAATAGGGGAGTAGGGGATGTGGGGACCTCATCGTGCGTGGTTCTGGGAGGGTATCATATAGGGAGGATGCCATCTTATCATTAATCAACGTTTTCAGTACTCAGTAGCAACCCACAACCACACATTCAACTAAACTTTAAGAATAGTCAATGTGAAAAGGTAAAACAAAGAATTATTACTGCAACAGGTGGAGCGGGCCGGGTTTGGTGCTGGTAGAGTAGCTGATGCTGCACTCAGCCTCACTCAGCGTTAGAGAAGGTGTCACGTGTAAAGGAGACAAGTCCACCCAGGGGTCTCCAAACCCCTCAACTTCCTTATCCGCGTTCTCTTCGGTGATGAACTTAAACGAGTACACCTGAAGTACGACTTATTACCAACCCTGTACAGCAGTTTAGGGTCCTCAAACTAGGTAATCTGCATCGCAAAATGGCGTTCTATTACCTAAGAAAGTAGGAAACATGACCAGATTAAAACATCTGGAGATTGACATTACTACACCTCTTCCTCGTAGTGACCTATGTGTAGAGACGACCACTGAGACTTGTGCTGTTTGTAGAGGACGAGGCAGACGTTTTCCACGTTCATGCTAATGGTGTGAGTTGTGATGGTGTGAGGGACTATCAGATACAACGACATGTCCTCGTTCTTTAACCACACCTGACGAAATAACGATAAGTGGCATGACTCTAAACTGGGCCATTAAGTAACTTTACTTTTCCAGCAGTATTTACGAATCAGAAGGGGAGTAATATTTCGGTTTGAACGCCGCCTGGGCCCTCGCTGGCCCATCCCCCATCTATTAGTTGTAATATAAAACTACCAACCTTTTTACCAGATATAGTCACTTCAGGAACACTATTATACACTGTGTCTAATATCACAGTTGCTGTGCTCATGTCTTGGTACACTCGAACCGACACATCTGAAAAGGTAGTTTACTATCTAAGAACATTCGAAAATAAGAACAGAGTCAAGGCTGTTATGAGAAAAAGAACTTGGATCTCATGCTATCCTGGGAGCATTTCCTCTGTTGATTTGGTTTTTAAGAGTGGTTTGTTTGGAACGTTCCAGAAAAGGACCCATCCAGATCGTTAAATCGAAAAATCCACGCGCGTCAGAAAATAAACACGCGTGATACTCAGCATGACAACAGAAAGCGCATAATTTTGTGTTCTTACGGTAACAAAATTGCATCGCGCGTTACGCAAACTCAACTATTTTAGTGTGACCGACTGAGACTTGGCAACGCTCTAAAAAGCGGAAGACCCAATATAGCCCTGGCAGGAATCCAACATAACACGTTCTTAAACATAAGAGAATCCTGAAAAGTTAAAAGAACCTGGTACCTCCGTCATTAACAAGTACAGAAGTCTGCAAAGCCAGGTAAAACCTAAGGCAATGGCTAACCACTAAGGCAGGACAGTAAATATCAGCCTATTTATTATCTTTCCAGATATCTACTTCTACTTGATATTGTCTGGTGTTTTGAAAATATCCCATGATCATCCCAATGAAAAAAGATAAACTTACTGAGATTATCTTCGAGAGAACAGTCAGTATACGAACTGAGACCGCTAGTAACTGAAGATGCTTCATCTGAAAGTATCGAATTGAGAATAGATGCTATGGAAATCAATGTCAGACATCTTATTCTTTGTGGTGTAATATGCAAACTATGGAATGTTAGAAATGCTTTTAATTATAAATATACCAACTAGCAGTTTGGCTTATTTACTCATAATAACACGCATATCGGCAGTTACCGACTTACTAACTCTCTTACCTTGTGTAGGGTTAGCAGTGTCTGCTGGGGTTGCTGCTCGCTCTGACCCCCCACAAGCTGCATGTCCTTCACAAGACATTGGGTCTGTAGAGTAGCACTGCTTTTCATTACACGGTACTGGGGATATGTTGAATCTGCCGCGTGAAGTGGGTGATACTGCCCTCTCATTGGTCGGTTGAGTGGGCGATGCTGCCCTCTCATTGGTCAGTTGGATGGCGATATCGGAGGGTTTCAGGATGCTGATTGGTGTTAAGGAGGGAGGGGTTGCTTTACTGTGAGCAGGTAATTCCTCATCAGACCCCTCAGTTTGTAAAGTCTCTACAGTGTTTTCATGATTTGAAAGCTCAGTTTCACGCAGTTTAGTTTCTGAATCAGCCTTGTCTGATTCGTTTTCACACAGTACTATTTCAGGTACCGACTCTTTAGAATTAGTTATATCCTCTGCTGTTACCAAATCCTCAAAGTTGTTAGAATCACAGCTGGGAACGGTGCAAGGAATGTCGATGATGGAAGGCTCAGAGAGATCAGATGACGTAGCATCGGATACGTCTGCCATACACTCCGCAATACTTTCAGCTATGACGTCATCAGGTGTTCTCGTTTCAGTGATTACGTCATCAACTGCGTTACTCTCAGAAACTGTGGTAGTCTCAGAAACTGTGGTAGTCTCAGCTGTGGTAGTCTCAACTGCTGAGGTAGTGGTTGCAGAAGCAGTCTCAGAAGTAGTTTCTGGTGTCACAGAGCTGAGAGCTGCCACATTTTCACTGCTTAGATTTGAGGAGTCAGGCTCAGAGGGGAGAGTGGACTCTTTACTACTATCAGCAGTGCTATCAGGAGCAGTATTATTTGTAGCAGTGCTATTAGGAGTAACAGGAATAGTAGTATCAGGTGTAGTGCTATCAGGAGTAGCAGTGCTATCAGTAGTTGTATCAGGTGTAGGTTCTGGTAACTCCTGCACCAATGAGGAGGAAGGAGGAGACTCTAACTCTTGCTGTACTTGCTGAGAAGAAGTGAAATTAGGCTGAAGTTGTGAAGTTACGGGACAGTGTATAATTAAAATAGTTTTCTTTAGATTCCGCTGTGAAAAATAAAATACCAACACGGTTTTCACAGGGAGGTATGACTAATAGGCGCATACATAGCATATTTGTGATTTAACATTTCAAGAAATAATCAACCGAGAGGTTTTTACAGTTTCATCCTCGCTTCTTTCCATCTGAGAAAAGATGGTTCACTAAAAATACAGAGTACGATACACTACCATTAAGATATCATACCTGTCGTATTACGTCCAGTGTTACAAGCAGTTCCCGCTTCTCTTTATCAAACTTTGCTTTTCCTGAAATATTCGGGATTAAGGAGAGCAGACAGATAGAAAGCTCTCCATTTTCTCAGTAAAATGATTAAATCTTCCACTTTGTAAGCAAAAACTCAGTATTAATTGGGTGTCACAACATTACTTCCACCCACGAGACTCCTACTAATACTACTACTCTACAAGTAGGACCCAAGAGACTTCCCACCCACCGTTATCACTGTCGACTTGGTAGGGTAGTTTGAGGTTGAGGTTGTAGTGTTTGGAGTGGAGTTCTAGAGAGTCCGGGTACACATCCAGATCCACATCCCTTGCACTAGCGTGGAGGGGGAGAGAGATCCGAACTACTGTCTGACTGGGTACTACCCCATTCCCCACTCTAGAGCTGGAATAAGAGGGTATTACAGGGGAGGGGTAGGAGGGTTGTAAGGAGGGGGTATAAGGGGGGAGAGGGAGACTGATCCGAACTACTGTCTGACTGGGTACCACCCCATTCCCCACTCTAGAGCTGAAAGAGAGGGTTAAAAGGGGAGGAGGAGGGGATAAGGAGGGGAAGGGGGCACCACCCCATTCCCCACTCTGGAGCTGGAAAAATAGTGGTAATTAGGGTGATCAACCAGGATACCCATTTGCATCCCTAAACAGGGTGTGTTACAAATATCAATCAACCGATAGGCTGGATATTGAACCATCCGATGAAACCAACGAATGTAACATGATTATCAATGTATCAGAACTAGCACTTCACTAGTTTATGAGAGTCCCACTACCTGTCGTTAGCAAAGTTAGCCATATCCACGTTATCCCTGAACACCATCGTATACTCAGGCTCGTCATCTGGCTTCTTCACTGTCTTCTTCTCTGTTTTATTCTTCTCTGCTTTATTCGCAGTGGGGGATGGCTCTTCCTTAGTCTCTCCTGGAACGTCAGGAAACTCGGGTCTTGACGGCAAGTGGTCAAAAGCTCCAGGTTTTTCCTCTTGAGGAACGGTTTAATCGTTAGTTTCATATGAACATTAGTCTAGTACTACAATGTGGAGTCATTCACAAGCTTTCAGATCGCTCATTAATCACCCAAGTGTTAAGGGGTTACCTCAAAAACTGGAGGAGGAGGAGGAGATTTTTAAGTTGATTTTCGGCAAATCGCGTTGGAAGTTCGCGCGCGCACTGGTAAATTACAGGCGAAAACGCCTGTAATTTTTCTAGTAAATCTCTAGTAAATCTCTGATCAAACAATAACTTCATTATGCACCTTGCTCTCATGCAAGGGTCCTTTGTGCGAATAATCACTTCCGCGAAAAAGAAACACGCAATATTCTGGGAATAACTGGACTATTATAACCCACGTTTCAGAATTTTTCATAAAAAGCAAAGTTTTATCAACTTCACAACAGTGATTTAGGGCTATCGCTTCCTGCTGTCTGCTTCTTAATACTTTGATACTTTTATAAAATAATTAATAATTCACAATTAGGTTTTTCCTCTTCCACCCTCTTCCGTATGACACACTCTTTGGGAGTTCCTTTGAACTTCATCTTAGGATACTTCACAGCTTCCGTTCTGAGCTTGACTTTGAAGTTGGAGTTGACTCCTTCCAGGGCTGTACTGACAACCAGCTCCTTGAACTTGGGATGGGAAGTACGGGCGAGGGCTTCAGGGTGGTACACAACATCGTACACCAAGCACTCAGCGCCCTCTGCAAAGTTATAATGTTAATTTAATAGCACTTTGTGCCCTCTGCAAAGTTATTCTTATCAGCACTCCGTGCCCTAAGCAAAGGTAGAAATGTTATCTTAACCATCACGGCCGGGAGTCGAACCACCAACCTCTCGATTGAAAGAACGATGCCTTAACCACTGCGCTATCTTGCCACAATTAACTATTAAATCACAACAACCACCACTCACTGTTATCTTTCTCCTCATGCACAGGGGAGAGGCTGTAGGGCAGACTGCAGTTCTGGCCCCGTTCCACCTGTCCCCCCTCCTTCGCCTGTTCCGCGTACTGGAACTCTGGTTTCCCCACGTGGGGCGAGGAGCAGATGTTCACAAAGACCTGTAAAATGGTTCACTTACTGCTACCATATTGCATAATGGTATTCAAGGGCCAAATTTGGTAAATATGATTGACTTATAATGAAACACATCAAATCTTCAAATGGTGGTTATAAATATAAGAAATTAATACTTATTAGTAAATTATGTAAATTTAACAAGACCTTCTTGCCCTGCTCATCCACTGTCTTCAGGACAAAGCCAGGCTCTGGTTTGATGAACTTCATATCCACACCACGCTGTGACTCCAGCATCGTCAACTCTTCTTCGTAAAGCTGCGAGTGAGGGGTTTTAAGAGAAAAGAAAGAGGAAAATAAGACTTAAGAGTGCTGCCTATTGTATCTTGCTGTGTCTATAATAGAGTGCCTATTGTCAGCGCCTGACAGTTGCTGTTTATGCCTTGAAAAGCAGCATGCAGTGCTGACTGTTGTCTTATAGTGTTGGACATTGCCTCATGACGAGTAATATGTTGTGCATTGTACTGTCACACAATGTATAGTGGTTTCCATGTGCGATTGCTGATTTTAAGAAAAGCAATACAGATCTTACAAAGCCCTGGAACTCAGCATTTTTTATTTAAAGCTTAATCATCAGGTCATCCGCTTGTGGCTTAGAAGTTAGAAACCCCATTCAATGTTTCAAATATCCGATGAAAACTCAAATCGTGAAAATGGCCGAAATTCAAAATTCTGAAAGCAGCATTTTCTTAGTTGGATCAAACTGTACTGACCTGCAAAATTTCATGAGTTAACTAGTAAGTTTATTAATTAGGACGACCCCCCCCAACCCCGAGATACTGATCAAAATTCAGAAAATACTCTGACATAATTGGACTTGGGGAAAACTCTGTGTATAAATTCAACATTATTTGGTTCTAGTACACTCTCTGGAAGGCAGTCACACGGGAAAAAGCATAATTGGTAAACAATAATTTATCAGGTAAACAATAATTTATTAATTTCTTGGCACTTTCACAATCAATATATAGAATTAATATATTTTATATCTGAGAAATAGTGCTGCCTTTCTTTAAAATGAGCTCTGATGATCTAAAGATTGGTAATACTCTAAGGACTGTAATGGCCTCAGCAGTCATACCACAATACTGGAGGGTAATGTGGCTAATTTATTATCACTTTATACAGCCAATCAGACAACCAGCCCCACACCCATAGTCTGCATAAGGGCCAACGGACATTCCCTGTCTGTAACTTGGACAATGACCTCTCCAAATCCAAACTATGACCGCAAAGCCAGTTGTGACTCACTTCTGCACCTTTGAGTGAGCATAATATACATTTAGTTTACATATTCGTTAGGAAATTTGATAGATTTCAAAACATTTTAACTGCTTTATCTGCAAAGGCTCATTACAGTTGTGTAAACAAACAATGATGCGTTATATAATATAGGCTACCTATACTAAATAAATAAGAAATAAATAAATAAATCATGAAATCTTTACTAAATCCTTTAAAACCTCTTCTATGAAATATAACATGTACGAGAAAACCCGTTGGGTTTTCTCTTAAATTGGACGTATATATTTAGTTGGACGTAAAATAAATTGAACGAAATCATTGATAAAATTTTTTGTTACTGGGGGTAGAGGTGCAACGTAGGGAAATTACGAAATATTTACATAGGATTTTAATATGAATCAAAATATATTGCAGATTTCGCCATTGCAAATTAATGTCAAGGACACATACTGTAACAGTAAATAAGAAGAACTCAAGAACAATGACCGTTTTCTAATCCAAAGTTTAGATTCGGAGAAAAGATGGGCAACAAATTTGAATCCAAGCTCATTGGAATCAATATTGCGCGCATTTTCATCTGTTTAGAACCCACTTCTATGTTGAGTTATAATAAATTCCTTCTTCTTCTGTCGAATTCTCGCAGCAAACCATCGAAACTACAAATATCTTACGAAACAATTATTGCTGATTTTCACAATGGAACAAAATGTTCAACTCTTACCTTTGCTCCTAGTCCTAGAATAGTGATTAGAGTTGATGGTGTTATGTCATAAACTTTTTTACGAAACTTCCATTGAGAACGTAAATTATGACTGTAAGCAGTTAAAACGTTTTCAAAGTACTCAGTAACGAAATGGCAGATGCTTCGTTAAAATGCACGTGCAGTTTAGCGCGCGCATCACCAATCACCATAGCGACGCGCAACTGGTGAATTTAACCTATAACGCGATCTTCTTTTTAGGGTCGATTTTTCGAACTTTCGACGTTATTTCCGAAAATTCTAAAGCCTAAATTAAAATTCTAGCCATGCTATCTTTTAAGTTTAGGCATTTTTTACCGCCTTGCAAAAAATCGCGGCTGTTTAGCTCCATTTGTGTCAGTTATTCACATACAAACGTAGAAGTGCCTCTTTCCTTTATATAATAGATACCAGATTTAAGCACAAAACAAAATGATTTATTAAACACGAAGACAAACATCTAGGAAATCACATGAAGAATTTTGCCTATACCTATTTCGCGTTTCGATGGCAGTCTTTTCTGCTGGACCTGTTTACCTAATACCTAAAACCTCTACCTGATCCCGAGAAGATCTGTTTTTTTCATTGAATATGTTTGTTTTTTCGGGATTATTTGAAAGAGAGATATTGGGGTTGTGTGTCATGTTCAATAGACCCTGAGTCCTGAGAAGAGTGCCAGTCACTCTAAATTTTTTACCATGTGATCTCACACCCTGCTTTTTGTTCCATTAGAAGTAAACTTCTTAGTTTTGATTTTATGACTGTTGCTGATGTGGACAAATCGGAATTTTTTGCTGAACCAGGTACCACAATCCCACTCATATTTGCTGTATGACTCAAACAGGTGTTTGAATATTGATTCCAAAGCTTGCAAGCACTGAACACAAAAGCTCTGAATACCGATGTCGAGGTTGACAGTCGGCAGTAATAGAGAAATTTTACTACTTTGTTTGCCAAATTTCATCAATTCGGCAATCGGGAAAGGTGATTTGTATTTCAGTATTTTAAAAAATTCAAGAAGTGTGAAATACTTATGTCCAATTCCACGTTACGTAATTCACAAAAACGTCTAATATTTGACAAAAATTGCTCAACAGTTACAACAATTATCATCAAGAACCCCATTTTTTGGCTCATCCAATACTTCAGGAAGTTATCTACATCCTATAGAAATATTATTTCTAGAGATCAAAAGGGGTTTCTTGTGAGAGTGTTTTAAAAGCGTTACGTAATTCACAGGGCTAAAATCACTTTCACACTAAGAAAATCTGATAGGGTATTTCAGCTCAAAATACGTGCAGTCTTTTGATTGTGCCAGTCATAGCTCTTAGGGGGTAAATGTTCAGAAAAATAACCACTTATTTACTAGTTCCTATTTTGGATCTGTAGGACTTTTTCCTGTTACGTAATTCACAATTTTGTGTTGCATGCAATTCACGAGACACATTCGACACGTCACAATTGTAATTTTGCTTCACTTTATTGTGTCATTTTGGTTTTCAGATTGTCATCAAATGAAGATAAGTCATAGGCATTGCTTGAATCACAGATTTATTTATTTAAAATTGAATTATCATGCTTCAAAAATGTGAATTACCAGAAATCATCAATCACAACCTATAAGGGGCGAATTCTTCACTTTCATTAAATATCGACTGTGAGTTAGTGAAAGGCCACTGATTTTCATTATTTAGAGTGCTAAGTATTGAAAAATCATGAATTTGAAACATTTCGTTACGTAATTCACATTATTTGTTACACGTAATTCACAACTGATTTTGGTCATTTTTGTTCATAATAACCTCATAACGCTGCCAAACTCTTTTTATTGTTTGAAATACATTCAAGTCTCAAAATGACATGTTATTGATATGGATAACTGTAAAACGATCGTTTTGTTGACTTTCTTGTCCTGATACCTTTGAAAACCGCTAAATTGGACAGCCTTAGACAACGAATGACAGTATGTATACAAAATTGATAGTTTTGGTTATCAAGTAGCGTATCCCAATCAATTTTATATTAATAGCTGCAGAATAGAGGCATTTTGAAATTAAATGGCATACTTTGAAATTTGTGAATTACGTAACGTTACGTAATTCACATCAGCTTTATCTCATTCAGGGGTAAAATAGAGCAAAACGAATTGTCTCAGTGTCAAGATATACCCACTAAACTCCTGAAATGAAAATTTCAAGACAAAGGACTTGATAGTCCAGGAGTAATAAAACTTTTAGTACTATACGTTACGTAATTCACAACGTTTGAGCTACAGACTAAAAATGAAATATCTCCTTCATTTGAAGTACTTAAGAGCCAATACACCACGACAATGCTGTTAGGGTTCCAAACAATATGCGCAAATGTTTTTGCAGCACATCAAGTTGCACATTTGTCAAGATATTATATGGTCGAAAAAGTCTCAAAATTGACTGTTATTAATGCATTTGTAGCAAAGTTTGACTGAATCTCACGTAAAACTGATGAGGACTATTCACAAACGGTTTTTGTTCCCTGAAAGTTACAGATCTCTTCTAACTAAACACAAAATTTCATCACCTTAGGTCCATCTTGAATTTTTGACCTGTGGTAAACATCGTCGTGGAATTGGACTTATACATATTTCTCAAATTCAAGAGCCCATTCGCATTGAATAATGGTTTGGTGTGTTCAAGAATAAAGTTTTTTGGAGCCATGTGTTCAGAATGTGTTCTTGCTCTAGCACATGTCAAATAATATTCTTGGTGATCAAAAGTCAATTCATTACCAAAGAGGAGTCGTACACATCTTTTCTGTATAGAAAATACTTTAGAAAGTTTGTTGTCAGATACCCCACCCCACACTGATATACAGTATGTGAGATGGGGTACAAAAAGTGCGTTATATATTTTCAAGTATTCCTTCTTTGGGATAAATTTTTTAATTCTTTTTAACATAACTATACTAAGTTTGAGTTTTTTCTGAAGGTGGTCAATTTGTTCCTCCCATTTCAATTTTTCATCTATAATAACTCCAAGGAATTTGACTTTTGATACCTTTTTGAGTTTCTTGTTACAGAGCTTCAACGAGAGTAACTTATCAAAGGTTCTATCTGTTCTCGCACAGGCTAATCTCTCGTCATTATTATATTCATGTCTAAAGTGCATATAACAGCTTTTTTCAACATTTATATGGAGCTGATTAGCGTACATATAATCATAAATAGCATTCAAAACTATTTGAGATTTTTCATAGACTTCTTTCTCAGTGCTACCAGAAACAAAGATATTTGTATCATCAGCATATAATACAAATTTTCCTAATTTTGAAGTCATCACGTGAAAATGGCCGAAATTCAAAATTCTGAAAGCAGCATTTTCTTAGTTGGATCAAACTGTACTGACCTGCAAAATTTCATGAGTTAACTAGTAACTTCAGTAGGAGGACCCCTCCCCCCCCCCCGAGATACTGATCAAAATTCAGAAAATAGTCTTACATAATTGGACTTGGGGAAAACTCTGTGTATAAATTCATCATTATTTGGTTCTAGTACACTCTCTGGAAGGCAGTCACACGGGAAAAAAGCATATTTCAGCCTTATTATTGGTCCTTGTATTAATTATAACCAAAGAAGTCCATTTTTAGGCCAAAAATTGGGTTTTTGAGAGGCTGTAAATCGTAAAAATGGCCGAAATTCAAAATTCTGAAAGCAGCATTTTCTTAGTTGGATCAAACTGTACTGACCTGCAAAATTTCATGAGTTAACTAGTAACTTTAGTAGGAGGACCCCCCCCCCCCCCGAGATACTGATCAAAATTCAGAAAATACTCTGACATAATTGGACTTGGGGAAAACTCTGTGTATAAATTCATCATTATTTGGTTCTAGTACACTCTCTGGAAGGCGGTCACACGGGAAAAAGCATATTTCAGCCTTATTTTTGGTCCTTGTGGCCAATTATAACCAAAGAAGTCCATTTTGGGCCAAAAAAATGGGTATTTGAGAGGCTGTAAATCGTGAAAATGGCCGAAATTCAAAATTCTGAAAGCAGCATTTTCTTAGTTGGATCAAACTGTACTGACCTGCAAAATTTCATGAGTTAACTAGTAAGTTTAATAGGACGACCCCCCCCCGAGATACTGTTCAAAATTCAGAAAATACTCTGACATAATTGGACTTGGGGAAAACTCTGTGTATAAATTCATCATTATTACACTGTGAGAGACTCTTGGAGCCTAAAGCTTTCTTGCTTTTCTGGTAAATCTAGTTTTTGGTTATTAAGCAATGTTAAGCAATTATACCACTAAGTACAGCCAATCAAATTTTATTCCTTGTTTGGGATAGAAGAATGAACTGTTTCACTCTACACAACCATAAAGTCTTGTGCATTGTATAAATTGCTTTACTATTCAGATAAAAGGAGCTATAAAAGCCATAAAGTGGTCCTGAGTCACAGATGTATGCCTCAATTGAGGGTAAGTGTAACATTTTTAAGATCTAGACGGGGATCCAGCTGAGGGTGTCACTGTCCCAATTGTCCCTTACTCAAAAAGGGAATCGGGGAAGGGACAAATGAAATGCAAAATAGTGTAAACAAACAACAACAAGAATTGCGCCTGCCGTTGTTCCCAAATGCAGGCGCTTAATTTCCTGTTCCCCCTGGCTGGTATAAAATTTCATGAAACAATAAAGTTCGTATGTGATCACAAATTGCACGTGCATTTTATTGCGCGTGCAACACCTGTCATGTTCTGTTTGCACGTGTACCCATTCATTCATGGTTGTTTCCTTTTGAGTTTTGTGCGACATCTCGTGCTCACATCAAGCGTTGCACATTATTAAGCGTTTCCATGATTGATTTGATTGATTGATTGATTGAAAACCCCGAGGGGCACCGCTAAGGGCTTCAAAAACTTTATAATTATATAATTCAATCTCTTTATTACAAAATAATCTCAAATTAAAATATTACATCAAACTTGAAACTAGCAGTAGCAGTTGTAATTAATAAAAAAATGTTCATGGAAAGCAGAGAAAGAATAGAAAGTGGTAGTGGTTTAGGAAGGATATCAATATGAAATCTGCTTCGTTGCAAAAATGTCCCTGTTACAACGTTAGGTAAAAGTGTCACAAGAGTTGCGATCCCCGTCCAACGGATCCACTGGATCCACCATGTCCAATGGACACGTCCAACGGACGCCCACCGGACATCCAACGGACATCCACCGAACATGATGTCCATCGGCAAAAATGTCCAATGGTGTTCAATGGATCCAATGGATCCACTGGATCCACCTCCGATGTCCAATGGACATGCTCAACGGACCCAACGGATGCTCAATGGATCCATCCGAGCGGATCCAACGGACACAACCACCAAACACGGCCTGGCAGACGGACACCAGACTGGCGCTCCCGTCCATTGAATCCACTGTGTCCATTGGATCCAATGGACCCACCGTGTCCACCGAACACCACCGGACATGTCCACCGGATCCACCGGATCCACTGCACACTGTGTCCATTGGATCCATTGGATCCATTTTGTCCATTGGACAAAATGGATCCATTGGACACAATGGATCCAATGGACACCATGTACAACGGATCCAATGGACCCAATGAACACGTCCAATGGCGCTCAACGGACACAACGGATCCACCGGATCCAATGGACACAATGGATCCAATGAACAAAAACACCAGTCCGACGTCCATCCACCAAACCACGCCCGGTGACCGCGTCCACCGGATCCACTCAGACGGATCCACCGAACATCCACCGGATCCACCGAACACGTCCATTGAACATCAAAAACGGATCCAATGGATCCACCGGATCCATTGAACACCATTGGACACCCCCACCGATGGACATCATGTTCAATGGACGTCCACCGGATGTCCAACGGACGTCCACCGGACACGTCCACCGGACATGACGGATCCAACGGATCCACCGGACAAAAATCACAACTCCTGTGACACTTTTACCCAACGTTATAGCATTGTACATGGGGTAGTGGGTATTGAAAAGATAAAATTATTGGTACGCAATAAGGTCTCAAAGGAGATCTAAATAAGAAATTGTGGCCCTGTTACAGATTCTGGACTTTCGCAGACCTTGAATGAGATATAAAGGGAAATTTTCTGTGTGCCATTCGACTGCGTCGCCACCGCTTTGCATTTTCAGAATAGCAAGCTTAATATTATTTTTGTATGTCTTAATGTTCATGTAACTGGCAGGGGACAGAATACAGATTATAATCAAGCTTAGAGCTGATCAACAAAAGTGGGCCCTTGAAAAAGATAGAGCTATGATATAAATGGTTGTTATCTGGAGGCTAGCCAGTTTGCGCATGATTCATGGTTAGAGTCTTGAATTGGGCTATCTTCAGCTATTAGTTCTGATATAGACCGAGGAAGCTCTAAATGGTGGTGTCTGGCCTTGCGGATGAAAATAAATGTGTTTAGAGCAATGATGTTATGTATTGTGAGGACATTGTGTTCAGTGAATGCAGATTTTGTATGTACCGCTGTTTCACCATCTTTATAACGATAATTTATGAAACCCTCGATTACTGCCCTGAGCCCCTTCTTCTGTTTGGAAAAAAGTGCCTCTAAGTTTAACTTGCACGTGAACCCCCACACCAGAGAACAGTAGTTCAAGTGAGATTGTACAAAACTGTGGTATACTTGTAGTCGTGCAGTGACGGGCAGATATTTTTTGATCTTGTACATAATTCCTATGTATCGTGACATTTTGCTAAGAACTGTGTTAATGTGCCTTGTCCATTTTAGAGATTCATCAATAATGACTCCAAGGAACCGCGCCTCCCTTTTCCGTTCGATTTGTGTTTTTTCAATCAAAAGTGGGGAAGGTAAATCAGTGTTACGGGAGCGTGAGAAAATCATGTACTTAGTTTTCTTAAGATTTAAAGAAAGACCGTTTATTTTGACCCACTGTACAAGGTTACTGATTAGTGAGTTTAATTGGCTAGATACTTCGTATATTCCCGCCCTGGCCAGGGCGGTGACCTCCTGCATAAGAAAAAATAAAAATTTGAGTGACGTTTCTGGCCAGGGTTCCCTCCCTGGCCAGGGAGGTAACCCCCCGCGGAATAAAAAAAACTGGCCAGGGGTATAAGTTAGAGATTTGAGTGTCACAGGGTGATATAATATATAATATATATAATAATATATAATATTAATAGTAGAGAATAAACGCAAATTCAACTAGGCGCAGCGTTCCCACCCTCCATCCCCGCGTCCATCACTAGTACAAACGGACGCCTCACTCAAACAATAAACGCATTTCCACGCGACTCTCACCGAAACGAACGCACAGACACGAACCCGAACGCAGCAGGCACGAGGAGAGGCCCGAACAGAAACAAACGCAATTCAACTCTCTGCAAACGCACTGGTCAGTGACTCCTACCGAAACGAACGCACAGACAAGAATTCAAACGCAGCAAGTATGGGGCAGAGCCCCCACCGAAACAAACGCGACCCAACACCTCGCAAACGCATCCGTGCGCGACTCCCATCAAAACAAACGCACAGACAGGAATCCGAACGCAGCAGGCATTAGGCGCGGCTCCCCACGACCACAAACGCAACCCAACACCAGACGAACGCACTTCTTTGCCTGTTTATTAAAATGAACGCATTGGCACAAATTCGGACGCAGTATTCATAAAAAGATACACACAATGTAACTGCATTACTTATTATGGAACAAATGGAACCAGAATGCAAGAGTAATTAGATCACACACACTGCGTGCCATAGTAGATGCTACTGTTTAGAAGGGATGGGTTAAATGAGTGGAAAGGGGTGGGTTATGAGTGAAGAGGGGTGGGTTATGAGTGGAAAGGGGTGGCTTATGAGTGAAGAGGGGTGGGTTATGAGTGGAAAGGGGTGGGTTATGAGTGAAGAGGGGTGGGTTATGAGTGAAGAGGGGTGGGTTATGAGTGAAGAGGGTGGCTTATGAGTGAAGAGGGTGGGTTATGAGTGAAAGGGGTGGCTTATGAGTGATGAGGGGTGGGTTATGAATGGAAAGGGGTGGGATATGAGTGGAACGGGGTGGGTTATGAGTTGATTGGGGTGGGTTATGAGTGAAGAGGGGTGGGTTGTGATTGGAAAGGGGTGGCTTATGAGTGAAGAGGGGTGGGTTATGAGTGGAAAGGGGTGGGTTATGAGTTGATTGGGGTGGGTTATGATTGGAAAGGGGTGGGTTATGAGTGATGAGGAGTGGGTTATGAATGGAAATGGGTGGGATATGAGTGGAAAGGGGTGGGTTATGAGTTGATTGGGGTGGGTTATGAGTGGAGAGGGTGGGTTATGAGTGGAAATGGGTGGTTTATGAAGGGGTGGGTTGAGTGGAAAGGGGTGGGTTATGAGTGAAGAGGGGTGGCTTATGAGTGGAAAGGGATGGGTTATGAGTGAAGAGGGGTGGGTTATGAGTGAAGAGGTGTGGCTTATGAGTGAAGAGGGGTGGTTATGAGTGGAAAGGGATGGGTTAGGAGTGATGAGGGGTGGGTTATGATTGGAAAGGGGTGGGTTATGAGTGATGAGGAGTGGGTTATGAATGGAAATGGGTGGGATATGAGTGGAAAGGGGTGGGTTATGAGTTGATTGGGGTGGGTTATGAGTGGAGAAGGGTGGGTTATGAGTGGAAATGGGTGGCTTTTGCGTGGAAAGGGGTGGGTTATGAGTGGAAAGGGGTGGGTTATGAGTGAAGAGGGGTGGCTTATGAGTGGAAAGGGATGGGTTATGAGTGAAGAGGGGTGGGTTATGAGTGGAAAGGGGTGGCTTATGAGTGAAGAGGGGTGGGTTATGAGTGGAAAGGGGTGGCTTATGAGTGAAGAGGGGTGGGTTATGAGTGGAAAGGGGTGGCTTATGAGTGAAGAGGGGTGGGTTATGAGTGGAAAGGGATGGGTTATGAGTGATGAGGGGTGGGTTATGAATGGAAAGGGGTGGGATATGAGTGGAAAGGGGTGGGTTATGAGTGAAGAGGGGTGGGTTATGAGTGGAAAGGGGTGGCTTATGAGTGAAGAGGGGTGGGTTATGAGTGGAAAGGGGTGGGATATGAGTGGAACGGGGTGGGTTATGAGTTGATTGGGGTGGGTTATGACTTTATGAGCGAAGAGGGGTGGGTTGTGATTGGAAAGGGGTGGCTTATGAGTGAAGAGGGCTGGGTTATGAGTGAAAAGGGGTGGGTTATGAGTTGATTGGGGTGGGTTATGATTGGAAAGGGGTGGGTTATGAGTGATGAGGAGTGGGTTATGAATGGAAATGGGTGGGATATGAGTGGAAAGGGGTGGGTTATGAGTTGATTGGGGTGGGTTATGAGTGGAAAGGGGTGGGTTATGAGTGGAAATGGGTGGCTTTTGCGTGGAAAGGGGTGGGTTATGAGTGGAAAGGGGTGGGTTATGAGTGAAGAGGGGTGGCTTATGAGTGGAAAGGGATGGGTTATGAGTGAAGAGGGGTGGCTTATGAGTGGAAAGGGGTGGCTTATGAGTGGAAAGGGTAAGATTGGAAAGGGGTGGCTTATGAGTGAAGAGGGGTGGGTTATGAGTGGAAAGGGGTGGCTTATGAGTGAAGAGGGGTGGGTTATGAGTGGAAAAGGATGGGTTATGAGTGATGATGGGTGGGTTATGAATGGAAAGGGGTGGGATATGAGTGGAAAGGAGTGGGCTATGAGTTGATTGGGGTGGGTTATGAGTGAAGAGGGGTGGCTTATGAGTGGAAAGGGATGGGTTATGAGTGAAGAGGGGTAGGTTATGAGTGGAAAGGGGTGGCTTATGAGTGAAGAGGGGTGGGTTATGAGTGGAAAGGGGTGGGTTATGAGTGAAGAGGGGTGGGTTATGAGTGGAAAGGGGTGGCTTATGAGTGAAGAGGGGTGGGTTATGAGTGGAAAGGGATGGGTTATGAGTGATGAGGGGTGGGTTATGAATGGAAAGGGGTGGAATATGAGTGGAAAGGGGTGGGTTATGAGTTGATTGGGGTGGGTTATGAGTGGAAAGGGGTGGGTTAATAAATGAGGGGAAATGGGTGGCTTTTGCGTGGAAAGGGCCGTTTACACAAATCCTCACATTTGCTGCAACTTCGAGTCGAGTAAGATATATATCTGAAGAACATATCCAGTCGATTACCTATGATAGTAAGTCTGTGGACGTCGACTTAATCACCAACGGCGGACCAAAACTTAGTTGGGAGGAGAGTAAAGCTGCAGAGGTAAGGAGATATGACACGGTTAATAATATTTCGGTGGGAATTTTGGTTACATTACAACCTAGAGTACCTCACTGACAAGGTACAAGAATCTAAGACTCTAACGACTATCAGAAAAAATTTGGCGAGGAAAAGAGAAAAGTTATGTGTGAATCTAAGATGAGCCCACTCGGAGAACACTGGTGATCCAGTCCGCTCAGAGTACATTGCAATCTATTCCGCGCAGAGTGCACTGCAATCTAGTCCGCGCAGAGTGCACTGCAATCTAGTTCGCTCAGAGTGCACTGCAATCTAGTCCGCTCAGAGTGCACTGCAATCTAGTCCGCTCAGAGTGCACAGCAATCTAGTCCGCTCAGAGTGCACAGCAATCTAGTCCGCTCAGAGTGCACTGCAATCTAGTCCGCTCAGAGTGCACTGCAATCTAGTCCGCGCAGAGTGCACTGCAATCTAGTTCGCTCAGAGTGCACTGCAATCTAGTTCGCTAAGAGTGCACTGCAATGTAGTCTGCTCAGAGTGCACTGCAATCTAGTTCGCTCATAGTGCACTGCAATCTAGTCCGCTCAGAGTGCACTGCAATCTAGTCTGCTCAGAGTGCACTGCAATCTAGTTCGCTAAGAGTGCACTGCAATGTAGTCTGCTCAGAGTACACTGCAATCTAGTTCGCTCATAGTGCACTGCAATCTAGTCCGCTCAGAGTGCACTGCAATCTAGTTCGCTCAGAGTGCACTGCAATCTAGTCCACTCAGAGTGCACACTGCACTACAATCTAGTTCGCTCAGAGTGCACTGCAATCTAGTCCACTCAGAGTGCACACTGCACTACAAATTACAATCTAGTTCGCTCAGAGTGCACTGCAATCTAGTCCACTCAGAGTGCACAGCAATCTAGTCAGTGCACTCTGAGCGTACAGTGTTATTGGAGCAGACAATAAGGTCGTAAGACTACTTTTTTATAACATAACCTAAAATCTAAATCCCCACCGGAATACTCACCCAATGGCAATGGCAAATACCAATACCTTTGCTATCCACCCAATCGTGTTTTCGTAGTCCACAGACAAATTATAGGCAGGAGCGCACTCTTGATGGAAGCAAACACCTTTATTTTCTTCTCTTTGAGCTTTTGGGCAATTCTGAAATTCTTCTGATGTCTCTTACTCAAAGTTTCAACTAATACAAGGCACGGTGTAAACATTTACTATGGCACGCAGCGTGTGCAATCCAATAACTCCCACACTCCAGCTCCACCCACTCCATAATAAGCAATGCAGTTAAGCAGTTACATTGTGCGTATCCCCCCATGAATACTGCGTCCAAATTTGCGCCAATGCGTTCATTTTACTATTTTAATAAACAGGCAAAGAAATGCGCTCATCCAGTGCTAAGTTGCGCTCACAATCGCAAAGAGCCACGCCCAACACCCACTGCGCTCAAACCCCTGTCTGCGCGTTTGCCCCGACAAGAGCCGCACACAGACGCGCCCACGAGGTGCCAGGTCGCGCTTGCTCCAGTAAAAGCCCCGCCCCACACTCACCGCGCTCAAACCCCCGTCCGTGCGCCCGTTTCAACAAGAGTCACCCACCAATGCGCCCACAGAGAGCCAAATTGCGCCTGTCCCCGTTCAAGCCCCCCCCCACACCTACCGCGCTCAAATTCGTGTCTGTGCGTTCATATCAACAAGAGTCGCACAGAAATGCGTTTATTGTCCGAGTGAGGCGCCCACTCACACCAGCAATGGACGCAAGGACAGAAAGTAAAAACGCTGCGCCCAACCGAATTTGCGCCCACTCTCCAAGAATGCGCCCATTTTCCCAAGAATCGTATTACATTGTGCACCAGACGCCTCACTCACGCACCGTTGCGGCCACCTTGCCGAAAAGGGGCCTTATATAATAGAGAATTTGGTGTCACAGGGTGTATAATAATAATAATAATAATATTTCCCTCCCTGGCCAGGGAGGTAACCCCCCGCGGAATAAAAAAAAACTGGCCAGGGGTATAAGTTAGAGATTTGAGTGTCACAGGGTGGTATAATATATAATAATATATTCCCGCCCTGGCCAGGGCGGTAACCCCCTGCATATCAGAAAAATAAAAAGAAATAGAGAGTCGGGACCTATCTAGAACGATTCGTCGTAAAATTTTAGGTTTAGAACAACCGTTCTTATAGATATGCGTATACTTAAATCGCACGCTACAGTAACGTAACTGGCCAGGGCTATATATGAGAGAATTCAGTGTCACAGGAGTTTATATCAGGGCGCTGGCAAGCGCCCGCAGCGCAAGTTAAGACACAACTCAGGGCATCTGCCCGAAGGGCAGATGCCCTCGGCCCGAAGGGCCGAGGGCAGCCGAATTGGCCAGCAGTCCCGGCCCGAAGGGCCGAGACTGCTGGCCAGACATTCCAAACAAGCCGGTAGTACCCGCCTGAAGTGATAGAATTGGTAGTGGAATCGTTTCTCAAGTATTGAAAAACTTCTTTGCCAGCGCCCATTATATAAAAATACAGTGATTTGCGAAAATCGCGATTTTCGTGACGCGTTTTCAAGGTGTTAACTTTAGTTGTTGATCACGAAAATTTGCACAGGTTTAGTCCATCACATGATTAAGAAACGCTGAAAATTTCATGAAAATCGACCGTACCGTTTTAGCAGGAAAAATTATTCAAAAAAGCCTAAAATCACGGAAATTAGTATTATCGTCGTCTCGCCCTCTCGGCACCACACTTTTTGTAAGTAAGTTTGTGTGAAAACCAAAACAGATATTGACATAAATCCAAAAGTATCGTAAACTTTGGCATAAGGCGCGTGTCGTAGGCTATATGGGAATTTTAACTTCAAACTACTTAATTGGATAATTGGCCAATTAAACCAATTATCGCTCATATCTCGTCTCAGGAACATGGTAGGGACTTAAATTTTACGGCATTGAAAACCTTGGCATGGATCACGTGTAGTGAGCACTGTTAAAATTTCCATAACAAATCGCCTAATTAGATAATTGGCCAATTAAACCAATTATCGCTCATATCTCGTCCCAGGAACATGGTAAAGACCTAAATCTAACGGCATTGAAAACTTTAGCATGGACTGCGTGTAGTATGCTATTTAAAAATTTTCACTTTAAATCGCGTAATTACATAATTGGTCAATTAAACCAATTATCGCTTGTATCTCGTCTCCGGAACATGGTATTGACTTAAATCCAACGGCATTGGAAACTTTGTTGCCTTGTTCAACACCAAAAAGAATGATATGGTATGACAAAAAACAATTGGAAACCGTGCAAATTCCACAGCGCACCTGCAGACTCCCGCGACTAAAAGTGGTGATATGAACCCAAATCGCAGCGCCGGCGCGGCAGCGGCCTGATTTTGCAAGGAATAGATGCATTGATTAATGCAAGTGTCATTAATAGATTAATCAATATTCCTTGCAGCAAAAAGCTCACCGCCACGCCAGCGCTGCGATCCAAGTTCACACCACCACTCCTAATCGCAAAAATCCACAGGTGCGCTGCGGAACCTACACAATTTCCAATTGTTTTTTGTCATACCATAATAATAATAATAATAATAATAATAATAATAATAATAATAATAATAATAATAATAATAATAATAATAATAATAATAATAATAATAAGATAATTTGTGACCCAATTTAAATCGATGAGATCTCAAGTTCTACAAATGGTAGAGACATGTTTTGCTTTGATAAGCTGCTTTTAGACCTTGAGATTTAGCTATAAAACGAGTTTCAGGGCGATCGGTATGTAATAGATTGTGATAGGAGCCCATGTAAGCTGCTATCAAAGCACACTTCTAAAATTAACAATACTCCCATTGGTAGTATTGTTAATTTTCGAGGTATTGGTCACGTATTGCTTTGATAACACCTTGCACGGGCTCCTATCACATGTAATGGCATGGACAAAGGGATAAGACACGGTGTCAATTCCAACAATGGATTATTTGATGTTTTGACAGCTCATTTACGGTAAAAGGAACATTATGACAGCACCAACTAATTCGCGCATTGTACTAAGACTTTAAAAACAGTGGATGGTGATCTGCAAACCAGTTAATAATTTCTACTGGTTCCCAGGTCTTCACGATTCCGGTCTCACCCACATTCACACTAGTTCATAACGCTTAAAATTCGTATTTACTTAAGTTAGAAGTGGGTTGTAAACGGATAAAAATGCGAACAATTTTTATTTCAATGAGCTTGGATTCAAATTTCTTGCCCATCCATTCTTCGAATCTGAACTTTTGATTGGAAAAAAACTGTTCTTGAGTTCTTCTAAATAACCTGAACTGTTTGCTTGAGGTAAATATGCAATCGTAAAATTCTTTCATTTATTTTCAAAGCCTACGTGAATATTTCGCAATTTCGTTACGTTGCACCCCCACCCCCAATAACAAAAATTTCATCAATGACTTAGTGTTAGATATCACATTTGACTTCCAAACTTTAAAACGCACTTGATCATGTTCCAATTTCATACGTTTTACTAACATTTGTTTTTGTCATTAATTTCTATAATTTAATATTCATGAAATCTGCGTTGTGATCCATGAATTTTAAAAATACTGGTTTAAGAAACCAGGGTCCTGGTTAGGGCAATTATATGTTAGCATTGTGGTACTCTGTAGCCAGCATTGAATGGGTCGGGTGTCCTGTGACCTAGAAGGCCCAACGGACTTCCTGGTTATATATAAGATTTCAACTGTTTAACCATCTGGCTCGTTCTCAAAGTTATTCATATAAAAGTATAAATACGATGCTATTTACAAATACTTCATTCCTACAGGTAGCCAACGTTTTAAGTCAGTCGAAGAAAATATAATTCTTAATTCCACATAATGCGAGTTATATCCCTTATCGTGGTCTCGTGGGCTCTTACCGTTGTTCAGAATGCAGCTTACGATGAGGACATTGATGGAATGGAACTGTCGTTTGAGGAAGAGGATGTTTCAAATATACTCCCTGCTGATGCCGATGATGCCTATGAGGAAGATACAGAAGTTGGGATTGATATCTCTGATCTTCCTACAGAGTTGGATTGGCGGCAATCAGGCTGGCTCCATGACCCCATTCACCAAGGTACAACGTGTGGTTCATGTGCATATGTTGCAGGGGTCCAGCAATTGGAATCCCGGGTGGCTATTCTGTCTGAGAACTACATCCCCTACTCGATACAGGACTTTATGAACTGTAGGAAGAATATATGTGGTGGAGGACAGCCCATGAATATGAACTCCTACGCCAGGAGTACAGGTTTCATTGTTTCAGAGCAGGAGAGTCCGTATGTTAAAAGAGGATGTATGTACCGAGATGGCGTTAAGAACCCAGAATTCTGCTATGAGGAATGTGGAAGCCGGCATCCTACAGACTACTATAACGTACTCCTAGACCAGTTCGTTGTTGTGGTTGGGAGCAGGGGAGCTAAGACAGAAGAATTAGCACTGCTGGCACTCCAGAAGGGGGCTGTAAATACCTGCTACAATAACGGCAATAGACTTCCAGGGGAAAGGTGTGGAGCCGGATGCAACCATATCAACTCCATCGTGGGGTACACTAACGACTCTTTCATCGTCCAGAATAGCTACGGAAGACATTGGGGAAAGGCCGCACTGGGTGTTTCTTGGCGCCCAGGGACTCTGTTTGTGGAAGACATCTGATTTCTAAAGCAACCCATGCAGCAGTTCTTTATGATTACGACAGGGCTAACGCTTATCAAAAACTTAGTTGGGAGGAGTGTAAAGCTGCAGAGGTAAGGAGATATGACACGGTTAATATTATTTCGGTGGGAATTTTGGTTACATACAACCTAGAGTACCTCACTGACAAGGTAAAGAATCTAAGACTCTAACGACTATCAGAAAAAATTTGGCGAGTAAAAGACAAAAGTTATGTGTGAATCTAAGATGAGCCCACTCGGAGAACACTGTGATCCAGTCCGCTCAGAGTAAATTGCAATCTAACCGCTCAGAGTGCACTGCAATCTAGTTCGCGCAGAGTGCACTGCAATCTAGTTCGCTCAGAGTGAACTGCAATCTAGTCCGCTCAGAGTGCACTGCAATCTAGTCCGCTCAGAGTGCACAGCAATCTAGTCCGCTCAGAGTGCACAGCAATCTAGTCCGCTCAGAGTGCACAGCAATCTACTAATCTAGTCCGCTAAGAGTGCACTGCAATCTAGTCTACTCAGAGTGCACTGCAATCTAGTATGCTCAAAGAGCACTGCAATCTAGTTCGCTAAGAGTGCACTGCAATGTAGTCTGCTCAGAGTGCACTGCAATCTAGTCCGCTCAGAGTGCACTGCAATCTAGTCCGCTCAGAGTGCACTGCAATCTAGTCTGCTCAGAGTGCACTGCAATCTAGTTCGCTCAGAGTGCACTGCAATGTAGTCTGCTCAGAGTGCACTGCAATCTAG
Source organism: Beroe forskalii (assembly GCA_011033025.1). Lineage (NCBI taxonomy): Eukaryota > Metazoa > Ctenophora > Nuda > Beroida > Beroidae > Beroe > Beroe forskalii. The sequence continues at coordinate 330,705 of WFMF01000185.1, forward strand.
TTCGCTCATAGTGCACTGCAATCTAGTCCGCTCAGAGTGCACTGCAATCTAGTTCGCTCAGAGTGCACTGCAATCTAGTCCACTCAGAGTGCACACTGCACTACAATCTAGTTCGCTCAGAGTGCACTGCAATCTAGTCCACTCAGAGTGCACAGCAATCTAGTCAGTGCACTCTGAGCGTACAGTGTTATTGGAGCAGACAATAAGGTCGTAAGACTACTTTTTTTATAACATAACCTAAAATCTAAATCCCCACCGGAATACTCACCCAATGGCAATGGCCAATACCAATACCTTTGCTATCCACCCAATCGTGTTTTCGTAGTCCACAGACAAATTATAGGCAGGAGCGCACTCTTGATGGAAGCATACACCTTTATTTTCTTCTCTTTGAGCTTTTGGGCAATTCTGAAATTCTTCTGATGTCTCTTACTCAAAGTTTCAACTAATACAAGGCACGGTGTAAACATTTACTATGGCACGCAGTGTGTGTAATCTAATAACTCTTACATTCTAGTTCCATTTATTCCATAATAAGTAATGCAGTTAAGCAGTTACATTGTGTGTATCTTTTTATGAATACTGCGTCCAAATTTGTGCCAATGCGTTCATTTTAATAAACAGGCAAAGAAATGCGTTCATCTAGTGTTAAGTTGCGTTTATAATCGTAAAGAGCCACGCCTAATACCTACTGCGTTCAAATTCCTGTCTGTGCGTTTGTTTTGATAAGAGTCGCACACAGATGCGTTTACGAGGTGTTAGGTCGCGTTTGTTTCAGTAAAAGCTCTGCCCCATACTTACTGCGTTTAAATTCTTGTCTGTGCGTTCGTTTCAATAAGAGTCACTGACCAATGCGTTTACAGAGATTTAAATTGCGTTTATTTTTGTTCAAGCCCCTCCTCATACCTATTGCGTTCAAATTCTTGTCTGTGCGTTTGTTTCAATAAGAGTCACTCACCAATGCGTTTACAGAGAGTTAAATTGCGTTTGTTTCTGTTCAAGCCTCTCCTCATACCTACTGCGTTCAAATTCGTGTCTGTGCGTTCATTTCAATAAGAGTCGCATAGAAATGCGTTTATTGTTTGAGTGAGGCGTCCATTTATACTAGTAATGGACGCAAGGATAGAAAATAAAAACGCTGCGCCTAATTGAATTTGCGTTTATTCTCTAAGAATGCGTTCATTTTCTTAAGAATCGTATTATATTGTGTACTCATCTATAGCAAAGCCATGCTGAACAACAGTGTGTCCTAATAATTCTTTCATTTCCTTGAAAATATGCCCACAAACATGACAAGAAATAAATCCATTTTCAGTGTGACATGATTTATGCTGCTCAAGCATTTGTGTGTTGGGAAACTGATATTGGCAAGTTTCACATGTCTGTCGACAGTTGGATCTTGATATATGTATCAATTTAGTAACCAATTGGAAATTGTGTTCAGACAATGAATGTGACTTCAAATCCTCTATGTCTTTGGCAATAGTAGAACATTGGTCACAAAGAATGCCACTTTCTTTATGTCTATCTAAATGCTTGGCTAAATCAACTTCTTCTGCAAACTCCCAGACACATGTTTTGCAAGTAAATTGATGAACTTTACAGACATGTGAGCGAAGACTGCTTCTCAACTTAGCCTTGAAATCACAGAATTGACACGTTTCAAAATGATCAGATGTAGTATGTTTTGATATAATGTGCTGTCTCAAATTCTCCTTGACTTTGGTAGAATATTCACAGTACTCACAGGTATGGGGACGAAGTGTTGAATGAACATTTTGATGATGTCGTGTGAGATGATAGTTTCTATAAGACTGATAGGAGCATCCAGGGTACTCACAAATGAATGGCTTTTCACCTGTATGGAGCCGCATGTGGCGAGTAATATACCACATGGAAGTAGCTTTAGCTCCACAAACTTCACATGAGAACTTTTTCTCTTTTATTCTCTTTACTCTTGGAGTCATTTCCTTTCTAACTGATGGCTTGGGTTGTTTTTTAATGACTGGTTTTTTCCTTGGAATTACTTCACCATGAACACTTTTCCTGTGTCTATTCAGCTCAACTTTCTTCACAGCAATGAATTCACAACTATCATGAGGACATGGTGCAGGGCCTTTAAACTTTATTCTCTTAGGCTTCTTCCTCTCCAAACTGTCATGTTGGTCATTTTTGACTTCAGCTGATTCAATTTCATTATTCTCTTCAATGGCATCTTCATCCTCCTGGTTCTCTTCTTCATTTTCCACAACATTTTCTTCCTCATTACCCCCATCATCTTCTTCAGGAACTGCCAATATTAATTAGGTGTGTTAGCAATCACCATCAATTCTACAAATATGAACAACTAGAAACAAAACTGCTTAAAGATTAGGTATATATAGGATTCAGATAAATGAAAGCAAAATAACAAAATTAGGGATCGTTCACATATTACGTAATCACCTAGATGGGGGGAGGGGGTTTCCAAATGATTACGTTTCATGTTATTGTAACAAATACAACTACTGTAAACTTGATTACGAGGGGGAGGGGGTTGAAATCGGCAAAAAATTGATTACGTAATATGTGAATGATCCCTTATGTAAATTGACATTTTAAAGAATCTTACCCCAATCATCATCTTTTGGATCATCATATACTTCAGCATCTGCAATAAGGTCATTGTATTCTCCTATAGATATTTCATCATCATCATCATCAGTCACTGAATCATCATCATCTTCATATGACCTTTTACTTACTTGTTTCCTTTTCTTCCTTTCCTGTTTGTCAGGAACTCTGTTGTTCATTGACTTTCTTTTGCTCAAAATTTCAATTGATGATGGATGGTCTGTAGTTATGTGTTTTGTGAGGAAATACTTGGTAGTTGCCTCATAACCACATTCTGAACAAGTTAATGTCGCTTTCTTCTTATGCTTTTTGGACATATGAGAATAAAGAGCTAATCGTGATTTGCAGATAAAACTACATTGACTGAATTTACGTGAGCTCTTTTCTTCTGCAGTTTTGTCCTCCACACTGGCAAGGAAAATCATCAACAAAAGAGAGGCCGGACCCGAGGGTCCGCAAGAGGATAGTCCCGGAGTGGGACTGTGCCTACCTCTAGTCGCCGAGGCGACGGGGGTGAGGGTGAAAGGTGATGGAGGTGGTGGAGGGGTGAAATGAGGGTGTGGCTAGCGAGGGAGGATACCTTTACCAATACAATACCAGATACTTCAGGAGCTATCGGAGAGATGAGTAGATGCTATGTCACCCCTGTATTGTCCGCCTCCTCCTCTGTTCGCTGTAGTCTTTTGGTTTGGAGTGTAATTGATCAGTGCGTCCATACTGTTGTTGTCCATGATGTCGTTAATGGAGTCATAGTATGTCCCGAGTGTGTTGCCTCTGATTCTCATAAAAGCAGGGCATTGTCCAATGAAGTGTGCCACTGTCTCCTCAGTGTCAGTGCAGTAAGGGCAGTTTGGTGTGTCAGCGCGTGTTATTCTGTGCAAGTGTTTGTTCAGTCCTATGTGTCCTGTTATAATGGAGATAGCAGTTCGGTACCGGATACGGTTGCCAGTGTTGTTGTTAAGTGTGTGAAAAACCTTCTTCTGATGGTTACCTATGATCATGTCAGTGTGAGCATGTTTGTTTGGTGATCCTGTCGTGGCTGAGGTTGGTTACCTTGGTATTGATTAAGTGTTTGATGAATGAGATGGGGACAAGGCTGGTGACGGGGTTACCATCTTTGGTGCCAGCCTTGGCAAGCTGGTCTGCTTTCTCCGTTTCCCCAGTGTCCGATGTGGGCTTTTATCCATCTGACTTGGACTGTGTTGTCATGAGCTAGGGAGGTGGAGTGACTTGTGACAGTCTGCAACTGATTTGTTCCTGTGGATTCTGTTGGAAAGAGCTTGAGTGCCGATAGGCTGTCGCTCCAGAAGGTGATAAGCTTGTTGTTGTAGTGTTTAAGTCTGTCAGCAGCATGCATAAGTGCTGCTATTTCGGCCTGAAAGACCGTGCAGTGATCTTTCATCTTGAAGTGGTACTCGGTTGTGTTCTCGTTGTGGGGGTCCTTGATGACGTAGCCGCCGCCCACCCCGTGGTCTGTTTTAGAGCCATCTGTGTAGCAGCAAATGTTGTTGACGCTGATAAGCTTTGATATCTTTGTCCAGGTTGTTGGTGTAGTTGTCAGAGTGAGCGTCTTGAGGGTATGTGATGTTATAGTTGCGGTCAAGAATAAGATGGGGGTTTAATAGTGTCCCATTGGTTGTGCCCTGGGACTTTGAGCTCAGAAATTAGGTTGTTCGATATGGTGCTATGAGCTTTGATGATTCCTTTGCCGGTGGGGCTGTCTCTAGGGTCCAGTCACCGTACCCCATGAGCCTAACTGCCCCATTGGCAGCTTCACCTTTAACTTTAAGGTAGTCAGTAATGTGAGGTATACCAGTGAGGTAGTTCAGGGAGTTGTAGGGTGTGGAGGGCAGGGCTCAGGTCATGTACCTGAGTGAGAGTCCTTGTACTCTTTCGAGTTTTTTGGTGTTGGATTTGTTGTCAGTTGCCTTGATCCAGACAACAGCGCTGTATGCCAGCGCCGGTCTAACAAATGGAGGTGTAAATCCACTTGCATACTTTAGGAGTAAGTCCCCATGTGGGGCCCATGGCTCGCTTGCATTGGAAGATAGTCCCTATGCATTTTTTGGTAATGTTGTCGATGAGTTGAGTTAAAGTTGAGTTTGTTGTCCAGTGTTACTCCAAGAAGCTTTTTAGCTTTTACTGAGCTTCAATAATTGAGCCCATTACTTTGATTGGGCGTAAGGTCCACTTTCTGTTCCATGAACATGACTAGTTTGGTTTTGAGCGCTGATGTTGAGTCCCTTCGACTCACACCATGTCTCTATAGTCTTGATGGTGGTCTGTGTTCTCTGCCAGATGACATCGAGGTCATCCCCTTCTGCTAGTGACATTAAGTCATCAGCAAAAGCCTGCAGATATCCTGGAATGTGCTTTGCGGTGTACTGAAGGAGGTCATCCAGTACAAGATTCCAGAGGAAGGGTGAGAGAATGCCTCCTTTGGGGGCAGCCTCTTTTGATTCTGATCCCTTCTGAGGAGTTTTTGAGTGAAATTGTAACATTTCTGTTAGTGACCATTCCCTTGATCCAGCCGGCTGTGCTTGGGTCTAGGGGGGACTTGTCAATGGCTTCAGAGATAGCTCTGTCGGACACGTTATTAAAGGCTCCTTCGATGTCCAGGAAGGTGCCCAGGACGTATCCCTTGTTAGCTATTCTCTTCTCTATTTTGTGTTTGACTATGTGGAGGGCTGTTAATCGGTTGATGTGCCTTTTTTGAAGCCAAACTGTTTTTGCTAAGTTTGTCTTCCATGCCAAGGTCATGCTGCATGTGCCACAGGATGATCTTCTCCTGGAGCTTGAGGAGGGTGGGTGAGAGTGTAATTGTGCAGAAGGCGTTGGGTTTGTTGTAGTTGGTCTTTCCTGGTTTAGTGGTTTGGGGAGGAAGACACCGTTTGACTCAGTCCAGGGTTTAGGTACGTGCTGCATTTCATGACTTCTGGTCATGATTGCCTTCACAGCGATATTGATGTGCTTCCACGCTTGTTGAATTGTGATTGGCTGAAGTGTGTCTGGTCCAGCTGCTTTGAGGGGGTCGAAGGACATTATTGCTTCCTTCATTCTTGTGTCACTGTAAATATTGTCTAGAATAGTATGGTCTGTGTCTGGGATAGTATGGTCTGTATGAGGATTAGAGGTAGCATCATCTTTGAAATGACTTCTCTCCATAACCTCGAGTGTCTCTTCCGGTGTGGTCGTGAGGGTGCCATCTGATTTGTAGACAGATTCTAGCTTCTCTGTCTTGTCATTGCAATTTTTTGAGAATTTTGTTCATTCTGGCCGACTCCTTGACTGTCTCAGTGTCGGCACAGAATTTCTCCATTCGTCCTGTTTTTGTTTTGGTGTGAAGTTTGTTGTAAGTTCTGTTGCTCTGTCTGAGGGATTCCCAGTGTTCTTGGGTTTTACTGAACGTGCAGTCATGAGTTTCCGCCATGTCGCGGTGTGCCTGTTCCACCTCAGCGGTCAGCCAGGGTGGTTTTTTGATGGTGCTCGCGATGTGTAATTGGGCATGCTTTATTGAAAGCCTTAATTAGATGCTCGTTGAGTTTGGCCAGCAGTGTCCAAGTCTTTGTTTGAGTTAATGTCCTGGATGGGAGTGCGGGGTTATTTGTCAGGAAGGTATCAAATACATCCCAGTCTGTGTTTTTGGTAAGCCGGACTTGCTGAGGCTTGTTGAGTCTCTTCGAAGTTATGTTGAATGTAATGTAGTGATGATCGGAATTAGAGTAGCTAAGATCAACCTTCCAATTCTCGAATCTGGTCGTTACCAGTGTTGTTAGTGATGGTGAGGTCAATAACAGATTCATGGCCTCTGGAGTTAAGAAAAGTTGGGGTAGTACCTTATTGACCCAGTTTAGGCCGAGGCTGCTGAGGAGATCAACAAGGCTTTCTCCCGGTTATTGTAGGTTTTGTTACCCCAAAGGGTGTGCTGTGCATTAGTGTCAGAGCCTATAATGATAGGAAGTTTGTTGTTATTTGCGTAGTTAACCAGAGGTATGAAGTTGGTGGGGGTATGTTGTGTGTTATGTGTCCATGTAGGATGACACGAATGATTTCTTTGTCCTCATGTTTCAGAAGCACTTCGCATGAGGTCTGGGGTGGTAAACTGTGTCAGCTCTCGGCAATGGTTATCTAAATCTTTGTGTACTACTACAGCCGCTCGTGTGGTTTGTTAGACCTATCTGTGCTGTAGTGTTTTCAGGTGAGGATTGATTTTGGGGATGATGTTGTTGGAGTTCGAGTATGGCTCCGTGGCAAGAATTATGGGGTTAATTTTGTTCTTATTAAACGCGATTAACGTGTCCCATGCATTCTTCTTTTTTCTTGAGGTTGATTTGGGTAACTGATAGAAGATTTTGCTTACCTTTACTTGTAGCTCCTCTGTTGGTCGTGCAGAGGGGCCCCACCCCGCGTTGGGGGAGAAGTTAAGGTTTGGTTTGGGGTCGGGGGGTTGTGGGGGCTTGTTGGTGCGGCGGAGAAAAGAGTCGGGAGGGGGCCCCGGGCCAACCCCTACAGGTCTTACGACCTGTCTGGGGCCGGGCGGCTACTGGCGGCCGGCCAGAGCCGAATCGCCGAGGACACGGTCCTGAGTAGCATGTCATTAGCTCGGAGATACCCTCGCCCTCTGGTGACACATCTATCCAGGCCTGTACCTCCGCGGGCTGGCCACTCCCCCTCCCTCCCCCTCCTCCATCACGTTGACACACGAAGTGTTAGAGTCAGAATGCCGGTTGGTCCGCGGACCGTCCGGCTGTTCCTTTGATTGATGCCTGAGATCAGGCGTTCAAGTGGGAACAAATGGCAAGGAAAATATCTTGAGTTAAATCAAACAGTGGTAGGGTAACAACTACTACTCATAATAGATAATCTCATTAGCATGCCCTGTATGTATGGGTATGCCTAACTAAATTTCAAACTAGTTGCAATGGATACAGTTTTCAGGTCAGTGGGTTTGATTTTGAATTTTGGTTGATAGGGCTCATTGGGTTGATTGGGTTCACTAAGAATAAATATAATGACAACTCTTAATTCATCTTTTATCTAGGCAAAATTGTTATGCCTGTGATACTCTAAGGTGAGAAGAATACATAGGAACTAGTTTCAACAATTATGCTCTCACCTGAGATACAGTTATCAACCAGGGAAGTAGGTAGTAAATCCAGTTTTCATAACCACATCATAATTCTTCCCCATATTATTACATGCTGGATGCCTGTCAATTAATGCAATCAAGTCAGTTAATGAAACTAGCTCAGATAATGAAGCCTAGGGTATCAATATGATTTAAACAGATTATCAACGAATGGCCCATGGCCAGTTGGTTATCCAAGCAGTCTAAAAAAATGAAAAACAGGGTTGTGCCCTCAAGCCAATTGGTGAATTAATTTATCAATTCTTATTTAATAAAAACAATGTTTCATTGGATTATAATTAACTGATTTCACAGATCAGGTTGTTGAATAAGAGTCAAATGACTACAATTAATGAGTACTTACTAAATCTATTCGTTTTTGACTTGATGATACAAGTACAAATGCAAACAATGCGGTTCTTTTCTGAAAATCAATTTCTCTGACCTACAACATTTTCAGGTCTGTAAATGCAATAACATTATAGAATAGAACCGTAAACTCTAATATCTACAGAGTATGGTTAATAAATTATCAAGTTAACAGAGGACCCTATCACTAACAGGGGGACACTATCAAGTTAACAGAGGACCCATAACCAACAGGGGACACTATCGTTAACAGAGACCATCAATAACAGGAAATAATTATCAAGTTAACAGAGGACCCCTATCACTAACAGGGGACACTATCAAGTTAAAAAAGGACCAAAACAGGGGGAATATAAGTTAACAGAGGGCCTATCACAACAGGGACATATCAAGTTGAGGACCCAAATCCTACCCAACAGGGGGGCTATCGTTAAAAGAGGACCCCCATCATAACAGGGGAAAATCAAGTTAACAGAGGACCCTCCACTAACAGGGGA